>OY728125.1:1548147625-1548745625 GCA_963277665.1 Viscum album
ATAAGTTTTTTATTCACACCCTTCATCTATACCTTGGTGGGCACGCATATTTCACATTTTGTGGTGTAAAGAAAGGTAAATCCCCTATATCATGTGGTTGATTGTGTAGGGCTTGTCATAGAGATACAGGTGATTCCAAAACATGTACTTGGACCCTTTTTTAGTAGAGAAATATATATTCTTTCTTCTTTTTTTAACATCTATGTATAATATTGGTGGCGATCATTATTTTAACCATGGATGTGAGACTATCATGGGTTACCATTTTTTTTGGTGATTTATTTTCATAGTTAGAATTAATCTATGATTACATATTATGTTACATAATGTTTTTTGGTTGATGCATCTTTAGTTATTATATGGTAATGTTATTGATGAAATATTCTTCCTAATGTAAATATTTTTCCCACACCTCTAGTAAAAAATCATTGGCATATGGGAATACACACATGAGGATACAAGGCACTCTGTCTTAAACCCCAAATCCATGAACGGGTGTCACAAAATAGTATTAAAGATTCTTATTTTATTATCATATTATTTTGGGATTTTTTATATTAGAGATATGTCATTTGGAAATTGTGGTGAAACCTTTTTCCTTATATGGATGACACTAATATAAATGAAACCCAAATAATAATTTTTATTGAATTTTTTTTTGATGATTTTGGTTTCTTTATTTTACTCATATGGTGTTTCTAATTATTATTTATTTATTCACTCTTAACCTAGTGAGTTAAGTGTATTTGAGTACATGCATAATTTTTGATACAAAGATTCATGTGACATGTGCATTCTTGTATGTTTTTTAAATAAGCTAGTGTCTCGGTCAAAGACCAAGACACAATTTATTAAATAGAAGAAAAGAAATTACATGAGTCTGAAGTAAGGAATCTTATTAGAATATTTATCATAGAAAGGGAGAAGATCAACGGGTAGGTCATCTAGCTAGGATATATCTTGGTTGACTACCTTTTTAGCAAGACCATCTATAACCATTTTGTTTCACGAAAGGCATGAGTGACAATGTAGTTGATCTCCAGAAGCTAAGCAAGGTAGCTCATCCAACGGGTGGTAAGCGGCTAGGCAAGGTGCACCATGCCATTCCAAATAACATGGACAATAGTGGTCGAATCACTTTCAATACAAATATTATTCCAACCCTTTTTCTTGGAAAAATCAATTGCATGGATCACACTCATCATTTCCACTTCTATAAACGAGGCAGTACCACAGCTTCCAAATAATCTTCTTTGACACTGTCCAAGAAAATCTATGAAAATGGCACCAGAACCTGCAGGTCTCGGGTTGCCTTTAAGGGCACCATAAACATTCACTTTGATCCATCCTAGGAGCGGGGCTTGCCAGAAAACCCCAAAAGTGAATCTTTGTTTTTTTTAGAGACCATTAATCCGAAGTCGAAGAAGAATATCAAAGTCTCCAATGGTGTTGTCACAATAAGATTTTTGAATCGAGGAAGCATCCCTTGTGGAAATGAGAATCCCCGTCCGACCTGTATTAAGATTGAATGAGTAATTGTTGTGGATAATATAATTTCTATCATACCAGATCACATAAAGAAGCTTAGAAATAGGTGTTAAGAAGAGATTCATTATTTGTTAAGAGGTTTCCACATAACACTTTAATTGGGTGCTGATAGAATCAAGGAGTAACCATCTGAAGTCAAAATTTTCAGTAATGTAATTCCAGAGGGTTGAATCCGTATCACAAGACAGAAACAGATAGTTGGTATCTTATCTATGCTGGTGACAAAAATGACACATAGAATAAAGTTAGATCCCAAAATACTGAAGAAAAACCTTAGTGGGAACATGATTGTGAGAAATATGCCAAAAAGAGTAAATCATGAGGGTTTAATCCATGGTTTATCAAAGTATTTCAACCGAAAAAAATTAAGATCAGAATTTAAAATTTTGTTCCTATAATAACTTTTGGAATCAAAAATACCATTGTGAGAAGTCTCCCAAATAAGGAATTCATCAGAATTAGAGTAGGAATAATTTTATATAATCTGAATGATGTTATTAAGAAATTTAATGTTGCAAGATTAAAATATATACTTTATAGTATAGTCAGTGTTTTCTGAAATAAAATTATTAGGAAATATAGGGATTAGAGGGGTTCCATTCCAGTTGTCCAACCAAAAATTCATGGAAGAATCAGTGCTAACCATCCATCTATATTTGATCCTGATTTTGGGAAAGGAATTTATAATGGATGACCAGATGGATGAGTTAATGTAATTTAAATTTCCCTTCTTTAACTTCGTAAGGAATATTTTTTTAAGAAAAGAAATAGATTCAATGTTTTTATGAATCAACCTCCAAGTGAGTCTAGCTTGAAGGGAATCATTGAAAAATTTAAGATACTTTTATGCCAAGACCACCCTTCTCTATAGGTTTACAACAAGTAGCCCAGGGAACAGTGGTTAGATTCCATTCTAGAATACCGCCATTCTAAACAAAAACTTTTAAGAAAACATTAATTTTTTTAAGGAGACATGGAGGCCATTTGTAAACCATCAGCAAGTAGACCATTTTTTAGGCAATAGAATATTTCCCCAGACAAACCCTACTAGCTATAGAGAGGAATTTACCTTCCCTGGAGGAAAGTGGATTGTTAACCTGGTCAACCACTGTGGAAAAGTAAATGGATTTAGGCCTTCCCGAAAAATGAGAACTCCGTGATAGGTAAAAGAGAAGAAACCTTATCTGATACCAAAATTATTGATGATATTATTTTTTATAGCAGAAGAAAAACATTTTCCAAAGAAAACAAAGGATTTTATCCAACTTATATATTGGCCATAGATTTTTTCATAATGGGACAAAGAAGTTTTTAAAATTTTAATATTCCTTTTATCCCCTTATAAAATAAGGATGATGTTAACGGCATATAAAAGATGAGTAAAGACATTTAGATTTCTAGCAGCCTATATGGGTTTAAGTTAATTTTGGTCAACAAGGAGAGTGATCAATCTGCTTATGTAATCTTACACAATAAAAAAAAGAATGGCAGATAAGGGATCACCTTTTCTAACTCCTTTTGTGCATTTAAAATATCCATTAGGGGAACCATTGAAAAGGATAGAGATGGAAGCCGATTTAAATAAGGAGTTTATCCTACTGACAAAATTTTTATTAAACCCAAAGTACTGAAGGACTTTCTCGATGAAACCCTAATCAATGGTGTCAAAATATTTCCAAATATCAAGATTAATGGAAATATTTCCCCCTCTATTTTCTTTCCTTAAGGTGTTGGTATATTCCGAGGTGAGGAAAATATAGTCTTGAATAGACCTTCCCTTGAAGAAACCGAATTGAATCTAAGAAACAATTTTATTACATGTAGTAGTAAGTCTACTATAAATAAGCTTAGTAATGATTTTATTAAGATAATTAATAAGATAAATAGGTCGGAAGAGGTGAATCTTAGAGGCATTTTCCACTTTAGGTATTAAAGTTAAAAATTGAGCATTAAGACCATAGGGGAGAATACCATTAGAAAATAAGGATTTGACAAGTTTGAAAAAATCAATGTTAATGACCTCCCAGTGATGTTGGAAAACCCCATCAGGACCCAGAGCACTATCATGATTAAAACTAAAATAGTGTCTTTGAGTTCATGATCAAGAGGGGTGCTTAATAGATAAGCATTGTCTTCCTCATTCACTATGACCAAAATGACATCAGGAAGGAGGTCCTTGTTGACATTTGGGCCATTGAAAATATTATAAAATTAAGAAACAACATGTCTAGAAATATTCTCCACATAGTTAAAGAGGGTGTCTTCATTCCTATGGAAAGCGAGAGGTCTGCAAACTTTTATGATTATTTGTAGAGAATTATAAAACTTAGTGTTTCTATAACTATTTAAAATCCATTTAGTTTTAAAATTTTGTTTACATATCTTGTCTTTAAAACCAAGAAGAGAGTTAAGTTCCATCAATGTCTTGATTTCAGGTTGGGGGTCCAAAGAGAAATCATATTTAGTAGTAGTATTTTCAATATGGATTATTTCATTCTCAAGAGAAGATATTTCCTTGTCAATTTGTTTAGTTTTAGAATTACACCAACATTTAAGGCATTGTTTGAGGTGTTTTCACTTGGTGATATATCCAAAAGAATCATTATGATGACTCATAGACTCCCAAAAAAAATTTATAATGTTTTAGTATTCAAAATCATCAGACTAGGCATTATTAAATCTGAAGGGAGGAATGTGTTTAATCATTTTAGAGAAAAGACTAACAAGTATGGGGTGATGATCTGAATTAAGTTTAGATGAGGTTATTCTAGTGATGGTAACCCAATTTTCCAGAGCGAGGGTCTTCGTGGAATAAATATCCAATTTACTAGAAACTACCATGTTGTAGAGTCTTTTATACCATGTGTACTTATTACCAATGAGGCTAATTTCGACAAGATTACAATCTTCAATAGAAGCTCTATATTCTCTTGAGGAGACGGCAGAGTGAGACGGGCCAATTTTCTCACTGGAAGTAATAATCTCATTAAAGTCACCAGTCATAAACCAGGGGTCTTTAATGTTGTTAGCTAAGACATAAAGATCATGCCAAAGAGATCTTCGGTCCTGATATATATTCTTAGCATAAATCGTGGTACAAAAAATATGCATGTCGTTAAGGGAAAAATCACAAGAAAAAATTTGTTTTGATATTTTAAAAACCTTAACATTGATCAATGAATCATGATAGAAGACCCAAATAATTTAAATAGCAAGACCATCTTTACAAGCACCTAAAATATTATAGCCATAGGAACAAAGATGCATAAATTTCAAAGAAAAGTTGATTTTAGGTTCAGAAATAGAAAAGAAAAATTGGTCTGTGATTCATAATAAATATTTTAAGAACAGTAAGTGTATCAGGTTTTATAGTTCCCCAAAAATTCCAAAATAAAATATTCATTAGAACCAGGTTTTGGAGCTAGAACCCCCTTTTTTGATCCACCCGAACATTTCTTCCTCTTTGATCTTATGACGTTTTTCGAGGAGGTCGGACCGGGTTTCTTTGCCTGTTTACTCATAGGAGAAATTGAAGATTTGTTAGCAGTACCTATATTATCAATAATATGATTTGTTTTAGGTGTTTTAGCATTCAATGGGTTGTCCATGGGATTTCCCTATGAATCCATTAAAGGAATTGTAGCATGAGTGATAGTATCAACCATAGGTGTGGACTGCATGCTCACTGATATAATAGTCTCATTAGATAATGGATTATTAGTTTTTGGATCCATACCTGAGTTATTATCTAAGGGAATCGTGCAGATGACAATGTTTGAAACTGAAGCTGGATGCGTGATCACCGCCCCCGCGATATCACAAGATAAAACCGTTATAGATTCTGTAGTGATGCCTAGATTACCATCTGTGGGAACCATGACTGCAGGTACCTTGGAGGAATGTCCAACTTTGGCCTTGTGAGGTAAGGCCATGGGGATGCTCTCCACAGACCATGCCTTACCACCTGATACATTGTTATTAGGTAAATAACCAGAACTTGTAGGAAAATCCTGATACATCTTTATAGGTGAACCATCATTAATCTCCAAAGCTGAACCGGGAACACTCCCATTGGATGAGTCTAGAAGGCCTGAACTAATAAGACTGGAATCTGCAGCACTTAGACCACATGTATCTTTAACAGAATTGTTATCTTGTGGATGTTCACAATCATCCATAACAATTTTTTCAATTTTCTCAAGAATGATTTTATTATAAGATTATTTCTCTTCTTCTTCCACTAGATCAGCCCAAGTGGACCCCTAATTATCTCCCAAAAAGGTTTTCTTCTTAACCCAGACTTTAGATTTTTTCTTGGAGGGTTCGGGTTTATCAAAGGTAGCATTTTGGTCCTTCTTAACCCTTCAATCTTTAGTCTATCCATCATCCATTGGCTAGGAAGCTTGGCTTTTCATAACTCTAAAATTCATCAATGAGTGTCCTACAATCTTACATAGTTCGCAGAATGGTGGATTACATTCAAACTCAATCTCAACCTATGTTTTGTAATCTTTTGAATTGAAATTAATAACTATTGGGAGTTTAGATTCCAGATCAACCTTGACCATAACTCGAGAATATAATCCAATCTCTTTATTTAAGGTGCGCTGGTCGATTTTTAGAGGATTACCTAAGTAGGACACAATATCATTCAAGATATTAGGGTTCCAAAAGAACTATCTAAGTCTTTTTAGTCTAATCCAGATTTCGGACAAGTTATTCCAAAAGGTATATGGATTGAAGGCATAATTCCATTCTAATATTCTATGGACTCCGGGTTTGAGCTATAGGTTCCCTAATTTCCATGCTCAGTCAAGTTCTTCTTGGGAACGTAACAAAAAATGAAAATAACCCCTTCTAATTTGAACTAGTTCCCAATTATAGAAACCCAGGATGTGAGAAATCCTGGACTTGTGATCAGATGTCAACCATAGTTTATCACCTCTAATATAAGAATTCCATCCCATAATTGAGAACTTACACATTTCATAATGTTATTGAAGGGCCTCAGGATCGGCCTCAACTGGAAATCGGTAATCTTTGAGTTTCTTATATAGAGAGGCTTTCAGAGAGGAATATTTTCATACATCCGTACCTTTAATCGCATTAAGTAAAAATATCCCTTTAGGTATTTCAACCAGGAGGGCTTCATCGATTTTCAATTTAATTTCACATCTTTCGAAGGCTCTTTCTCATTCATGATTGAATACTGCCATTATGAACTAGATCTAAAACATACCGAAACAAACATCACGGGCGGTGAATGCAAACCCTAGGATTCGTGAGGGGAAGTCCAGTAAGAGTTCCCAATCCATCCCTTAAATATTCATAGACTTGATATGTGATCATCCTAAAAATAGGAGTTTTTATAGCCAACCCAATATCTGTGCATTCTTTTATGTGGTTAAAAATATATTTTTGAAAAATTGGTTTTAATTAATTAAATTATTGAAATGATTTATTTAATGTTTCATCAAATAAATTTTTGGTGTCATGATAATTAATTAATTCATTTGGTATTAATTTTCACCATTTTTATGGATTTAGTATACCAGTAAAGTGGATCTATGCATGTGATGTGAATAAAAATTTTAGAAAATGTTTGGACTATGATTTTCCAGTTTCTATAATAACAAAGCATCAATGATCTCTTTATGAGTTAAGGTTGACATACTGGGGATATATGTTTAGGGGGTTGGGTATAAAAACCCTACTAATGTAAAATATGAGTAGTGGTGTTGAGTATGTTCTTGGGTATGGGGTATTGCATAAGTGTATTCTAGCCCTTGTTTAAACATTGTTAAATTATGATTTTTTTTAAATATTTTTATGAATATTTTTTTTGGAATTTCAGAATTATGTCACCTTAATGAAGTCCCATGGAGAAACAAAGGGGAAAAGTTAACAATTTCTCTAAGATACCTTCAATTTCCCTAAAAGGAGGAGTTGATTATAGTAATAAGGATATATATACTATTTAGGGAGGTTAGAAACTATAGGGTAGTGTTTTACAACTGTTTGTGGAATTCAATGTATTTTCTCAAGGTGATGCCACTATGAAAGACTTCATTAGGAATTTTCAGATGCAATTCCCTTCTACCTTAAAAAGTGATAGAGGATCATAATATAATTAATATTTTTTCAATTTTTTCAGAAACATGAGGATTTAAGGGTAAAGTTGGCCACTTTTATGATATGGGGGCCAGCTTGGTGATGGTGCGGTATTATGGTTAAGATAAAGTGGAAGGAGTGACTAATCCTGGAGCCCTTTCAAACTTTTTTATTTGGGGAGTTATTTATTATGAATCTCAAGTTGGCCAATGCACAATATTTCATTGAGGTCCATTATGGAGGGATCTCTTTAATGGATATTGTGACCAATTTCTTGGTGTTACTCTAGATTAAACCTTTACTAGTTTGGAATGATGCCCAAAAGGACTATCAAATAGATATTTTATTACAACCTAATCTTATGAATTATGTGAGGATGTTTGAATTAATGATATACTCATATTTATTTTTTAAGTCCCTTATTTATTATAAGGGACATGTATTAGGTGGATTACTATGAATATTTTATCCCTTTGGTGGTAAATATAGTAACACTTCTAGCAGAATAAAGAGAATATATAAAGAAATGTGTTAGGGAAGTCAGAGACAAGGTAGATAGAGAATAGGTTCATTGATTCCTCCTAAAAAAATATCTTATATATTATAATTTAAATGTGGGAGGTTTTATCATATTCTATTAGAATTTATGAATAATCTAAGAGAGTTTCATAAATGTGGAAGGATGGGGAATTTAAAGTGTTATTATAAGATATTTCATTAGTATGGTTTGGAGTAAGGCTCAGAACAAAATCTAGGTACTTGATCTTGGTCTAGGGGAATATTATAAACTGATAGTAGGGAATAATTGGAATAGTTAAGGTTAAAAAGTGGATGAGGATTCCAAGGATAGAAACATAAAATGTTGTAAGGAACTGTTTAATCAGGAGGTCATAGATGTCGAGGCCGAAGCCATGGGTTTGATAGAAGATGGATTTTTATGTAGGATTAGGATCTTGAAGATATCGGTGATGGGAAATTAATAGTGATTAGAATTGTTGTTTTCCCTACAACCTTATCTTATAAATTGTTTGACTTAGGTAAAACCCATTATTTTATATCATATTGTATGGTCATTGATTTGGGGATAGTTTTCTTGTATTCAATGAGGTTTTTGACCTTATACATGCCTCTAGGAAAGATATTTAATTACACAATAATATTACATAGTTGTGTCATGGTGATTGGAAGTTATCTCGACATGTGGGATTTCATTATGTAGTATATGTCAGTTTTTAACATCATATTTGGAAATAGATTGGATAACTCACTTTTGAGATCGCATTGATTTATACCAAATGCGAGTGTCACTTTCTTCCCACATGGGTGATGGGTATACCTTCATGAGAGAGTTGAATTTCTAGGATGGTCAAGTTGGACCTAACCTTCCATAGCTAGGTTTCTTCAGAGCCAAGATGTCTAGTATGTTATTTTTAGATGTTCAAGAAATCGTTCCACTAAATTTTCCTATAGTAGTATACCTTTACCATGATGTTTTCCTTAATGATTTATTAAGTCTTCCTCATAATAGGGTTCTCGAGTTCAATATTTAAATCCTTCCCAGTGCGGAGGCCATATCGATAACCTCATATCACATGTAACCATCTTAGTTGAGGAAGCTAAAGAATCCACTTGCGGACCTTAAGGAGAAGCTATTCATACTATTAAGAACATTTCTATGAGGTGATCTGTATTTTTTACCAAGAATGGTGTTGAAACTTGAGGCTATGTGTTAATTATTGGTATTTTGAATCCTCTTCAGGATAGGAAATTCATTTTATAAAAATGTGGAACTCTAAAAGACCTTTGGTATTTTCAAGGAATTGATAGTTTTATACTACAACACAAGGGTAATTTTTTCAGAATATGGTTATCTTCTAATGATCTAAGTAGGCTAGTCTGTATACACTAGAAGATTTGTTTTATTTGGATCAGTTGTCTGAATAGGGAGCTACGAATAGTCCACCAATTTTAGTGATTGAGTCAGTGATAACTATATAATAATGGTGAATCCAATAGAGTTATAAACATGTTTCTCATACAATTATATAACATGTTCAATCAGTTTTGAACCTTTGTAAAATATTGGGGTTAGATACTAAGAATTATTTTACTTTTGAGATTAATCACTATCTCTATATCTATAATTGTTATAATACTTTGTATTTATGATTAAATAAGTATTTGGAAGTGTTTTCCCATAAACATAATATGATAGTCCTAACTATTTAATATCTATTTTTCATACTATTATTTAATATTTTTATCATTCTTGAATGTTTTTGTGTGTGTTGTTCATAAAAGTATGTGAGAGGTTTTACTTTGTGGTAGTAATTAGGGTGAAAATAAATTCATAATTTTGGAACTCTATAATGTAGGAAGCTCTGGTGGTGTGAAGACACTATAGGATACTAGATTCAATTAACCAAAATTAGGAACTCAATTATATTTTCAATATTGTATAGGTAGTATAATTTGGAAACTTCAACACATGGGTAAGTTTTTAAAAATATTACGATCTTCTGATGGGCTGAGAAAACATGTTTACATCCACAAAAAGATGGTTTGTGTAGGGATTATTTATCTGAATGAGGAGTTTTTAATAGTCCACCACTTGTATTGGTTCATTCAGTGTTGGATATAGAAGAACATTGAATTCAATTAAGGTATATACATGTTTCTCTGATGGTGGTGCAACCGGTTCAACCAGTTATGAACTTTTATAAAAGAGAGGTGGTGAAGATATTGAGAAGTACATAAAATTTAAGCGTAATAACTAGTTTATTATTAATATTGACAATATTTCATTGTATTTTGAGTGAAATATATATATTTGGTAGTATTCTATCATGTTCATAGGATGAAATTATGAACCACATAATCTTTATGTGTCATCCATTTCTTTCCTAATATTCTCATTCATAAATTTTTGTGTGTGAACTTTTTTTAAGAGTGTGTGAGATTTTTGACTTAGTTATGGGGATAACTCTAAATCAAGATTATGATTCCCTAATATGTGATAATTTCTAGTGATTTGAATTATGTATCGTAAGATTACTCGTGTGTGAGATATGAACTCATTTTTTATCATCTGTTGATTATACTGATGGTCAATTACAAATAAGTGGTATCAAATATTGGTTCCTCACACTCAAAATCACAAGTAACATTCACACTTGCCTTATTTTTATATTTATTTTAGTTTTGTTCCTTTCTATAGAAGATATAATGTTAGAATAAGTAAAATCTTAACGTGAAAATTTTGATAGAAGAGACTTAAATTTATGGTGTATATAGGTGTAGAAATATCTCAACCCAAATGATTTGAAATTATGTTAAGTGGAGTCAAGATGAAAAATATATAAAAATATTAATGGGAAAATTTTGAGATAATTTTACTTGGATTAGTGAGGATGTTTTTGGAACAAAATGAGGCCTACAACATATGAGAGAAGAATAATGTAGTAGAAATGATAGAGGACCTATTGGATATGTATAAGAAACCAACAGAACTAAAAATTATTTCTAATGTAATGTTTTTTAGTATGAGGTTATTAGAAAGAGGGCTAGTAGAAGATCATGTGAATGACTTCAACATGATATGGATCCATCTTGAAGTAATGAAAGCTACCTTCATAGATGATGTGTGGGAAATTATACTACTCTCATATTTACCAAAATCATGGGATGGTATGGTTACTATGGTTAGTAATTCCTATGGAAAGACCAGTATGGTTTTTTAATATGTCTAAAAAATTAACCTAAATGAGGAAGTCCATAGAAGTTATGTTCAAGTACCTTCAGGTAAGGATTTGAATACTAATAGAAGGAAAAGGTCACATCAGTAGAGAAATCATTGATAATTGAAATATAAATCATGCGTAGGGAGTCATAAAAACTCAAATGGTCTATGAATTATCTATTAATATTGTGGGAAGCAGAGACACCTTTCTAGGAATTTTAGAAATCACAAGGGAGTCATTGGAAGGGAAGCTTCAAGAAGTTCATGTTTTCTTAACACAATGGAGAGTGGCAGTTGCTTATTACTCATAATCAATGTTCCTATGGATTCAAGGGTGGTTTAATATAATGTATACTTACACTCAATGGAATACCATAGGTTCATGATCAACTAATCATCTAGAATATTTTGGAATGTTTATCTGGTATATGATGAAGCTTTGTATCTCATCAGGAAGGGAGAAGTGAACATCAAAATGCAGAATGGGTGTTTCATATATTTTAAGGAAGTGATACACATTCTGGGTCTCTAGAATAATCTAATACCTATAGTGTAGTTGTATGATGATGGGTATGGATCCACCTTTTTCAGTAGATTCTATATAGTTACTTGAGGGTCCATGGTTGTGGTGTGGGGAGTGAAGCATGGAATGCACTACTTTATCAGAAATTCAGATGGAAGTGTAATGGTTGGAATTTAAACCTTGGAAGATATAGGGGTTTGGAATTATAGACTTGGTTATCATAGCATGAAGAACATAAAGGTTCTATTAAAGAAAGTAATACTAAATATTAATCACACAAGCATCAAAAGATTTGAGAGTTTTATCTTGGAGAAAAAAAATCTTATTCAATTTTAATTAATGGAATCCTAGAACCCATAATTTATAGCTATTTAACTTGGATTTATAAGGGTCAACCCCAATATGGTCTCAAAAAGGATCAGTTCACTTTATCATTCTAATTAAAGATCCAACAAAGAAGGTATACATATATTTCATTAAGAATAAATTTAATGAGTTTAGTGCCTCTTTGAATTGGAAATACTTGGTATAGTTTTAATGTGGTTGGATGTTAAAGTTCATAAAATCAAATAATAGTGGAGAGTATAATAGTAGTAACTTCCAGAACATCTATCAGAATAAAGGGATTAGTCTTGAAAGGATGGTATCAAAAACACCATAAATGTGGTTTTTCAAAGAGAATTAATAGGACATTGAATGAGAAATAAATATTAATGTTTGTGCACTCTATAATTCCCAAGGCTATTTTGGATTAGGTAATCAACACCACTATATAATTATCCAACATAATCTAAAATCTAATGTGGGAAAAATTATACCATGTGTGTTATGGTATGGTAATCTAACAGAATCTAAGAAATTTAAATTCTTTGAAATTATATATTACACTCTTATTGATTTGGAGAATAAATATAAGATAGATGAAAATTACAAATGTTGTTTTCATGGGATCTATGAGAATGAAGAATTTGGTTTCAGACTATGGAATGATGACAAGTGTTAAATCATTAGAAGTTAAAAGTGTTTTTTTGGGGAGATGGTCCTATAGAAGGACCAAAACAAGGTTGAATCATAAGTTGATGGAAATAATTAAACTACTAAAGTTTTATTTGATCTTGATGAAAACTAAAAAAATTAATTTATGATGACATAAAATTTGAACCTAAATCCACTAAAATTTTTACCAAAATAAGACATGCCAAAATGATCAAGGTCTGGTGAAACATGAGGGAAAGCTATGGAATTTGAGTATTCTATAGTTAGTGTATTTAAATTTAGGGAACTATAAATTGAAACACTATAAAGATATGAATCTCATGATGATTTTAGAAGATCTTTTAGTGGTAGGTGACAAGTCCAAAGATATGGAGTTGATTTTAAATTCTTAATTTTAATAGTTGTATGGATGTTGGGGAACTCAAATGTATGAAAGATGTAGAAAAACATAGTAAATCAAAATAGAAGGAGATGAAAATGATGGAATAAATGAATTACATGAATTTCATTAAATCTATGCAGCTGATTGAACAAGTGGAAAGAAATTAAGAACAAGAAGAAAAATGTGTTTTTTATTTTAAGTAAAGAGAAAGAACAATTATAATATACAAGGAAATATTGGTGGTTAACGAATTCCAAAAAAATGAAGGAATAAATTTATCAAAAATATTTTCACCAGTAGTAAATCATGTTACCATTGGATATTATTGATTTTAGTTGATTTTAATGATATACACTTGTATCAAATAGATTTCAATACCACCTTTCTTCATGGAAACATGGAGGAGGAGACATATATAAATTATACAAAGGGTTTTAATGATCATTATAAAGAAGGACTTATTTTTAAATTGGAGTGAATTATATACATCGAGAAATAGACACCTTAATAATGGAATAATAATTTTGAATCTTTCATGACTGAATAAGGTTTTATGGGGACATACTCTAATGATTTTTATTATCAGAAAGCATAGAATGATGATACTTATATCATACTATTTTTATATGTGGATGAAATATTTTCAATGGGTATAAAGAGTTCACATATTCAATTGTTGAATTGTAAGTTTTCTGCAATATTTGAGAAAAGGGATCTTGGCCAAGATAATAATATCTTTGGGATGATGATAGAGAGTGATGGAAGATCTATTACATTGGTGTTATCCCAAAAAAGACTAAATCCAAAAGATCATTGAAAATTTGTCGATGACCGAATATAATCTTATCTCAATCAATCTCTCCAAACACTTCATGTTATCTACGTAATAGGCACCAACATTGTAAGATAAGGTCTAGTACACAATGAAAGTATTGTATATTTCATCTATTATATGTTTTATGTACATGATGATTTTCATGAAACTAGAAATTACCTTTATGGTTGGATTTTTAATTTAGTTTATTTCGAACCCCATAAGGAATCATTGGGAATCCTTGAAGTGGATTGTATAATACTTAAATGGATCGGAAGATATATCTCTTTTTTCGGGAAGATGATCCAATTCAATGATTCATGGGTATATATTTTTCTTAAGGATTCATTGACATGGAAGAGCACGATAGGCTTTATGTTTATTTATTTGTGTAACAGTGGTCATTTGGATGTCTCAACTATAGCATCTAGTTAGTTTTTCCACAATATAAGAATAATATGTAGTAGTTATGGAATCCTAAAATAAGTTATTATGGTCAATGCACTTATTGAAGGGGTGTGGAAGGGAACTAAAAGGAGGAATGTTATTCACAGATAATTAGAGTGAAATTAAAATTTCAATGAATTAAATGTTTCATTATTTAATGAAGCACATTGATATAAATTACCATCATATGGAATATATTGTAAGAAAATGTATTAAATCTACATAAAAAATCAAGGAAAAAAAATTTGGTAGACATTTTCAAGAATGTTTTGGACCAAGAATTCCTGAAGTAATATTTTCTTCTGTTGGACTTGGGTAAATAAATGAAAGTGAAGAACATTTCATGCATGAGGAAGAAGGTTTATTTTTTACTAAGTGTTGTATGATGCTGAATAGATCCTTGTATAAGTATTAGAGTGGGATACTATTGGGATTATGATGCCCCATTAGGATACTGGATTCAGTTTATCAAAATAAGAAACTATGATAGACCTTTAGTCTTTTCAATATAGTGTCTATTGGAGACTTTATTACATGGGTATGTTTTCCAAAAGAAGGTGATCTTCCAAAGGGTTGAACACAGTGATCTACATCCACAAGAAGATGGGTTGTGTTTGGATCAGTTGTCTAAATAGAGAACTATGAAGATTTTATTGGTTGTAATAGTTGAGTCAATCATGGCTATAAAATAATTTCGAATATATTAGAGGGATGACCAAGTTTCTTGAATGGAGATTCGACCTATTTGATTGGTTGTGAACCACTATAAAAGAGAGGTGGTGTTATATGATATGAAGTAATTCAAATTTAAGTGTAATCATCGGCTCATTTTCTATAGTAATTTTAATCCCTTATATTTATGGTGAAATAAATATTTAGAACTATTCTCCCATGGACATAGGATGAAATTATAAAACATGTAATATTTTTAGTTTCCCTCTTCTTTCATTTTGTTCTCGTTCTTTAATATTTGTGTTTGTGTTGTTCAAAAGAGTGTGTGAGAGGTGAAACTTAGTAGTGGTGATTGGGGTGTAAAAAACTTCCTAATTATATTTCTCTAAGATGTAAGAAGTTTTAGTGGTTTGAATTCTACAAACCAAGACAACTTATGTGTATGATATTCTTGTGAATTATTATTCTATAATCTGGTGATCATACTAATGTTCACTTAACAACATGGATTACATAAAGCTAGATCGGGCCACTATGAAGAATTTGTATCCACTTCCATTGGAAGATGATCTATTTGATTGTTTTAGGTTATCCCAATGGTTTTAAAATATTAATATACGATTGGGATATCATATTTTTTGTGTTATGGATAAGGATATAACACATATGGATTCGAATATATTTTATGGGTTATAATATTTCCTAGAGATTATATTTTTTCTAATGAATACTGAAGTGACCAAATACGATTAGACCATTGAGAGGGGTGAATCAATGATCTATTTTTTGGAATTATTTATTTTCAATTAAATCAATCTGATCTGTTAATATCTTGATCCACCCAATTTGATTCTCCCAACCTTACAAAAATATGGTATAAAGTAAATGGCATAAGAAATAGTAAGTTTTACAAGATTTATTCATAATGTGAGATCATAATTATCATTGTATTTGGTTTATCCCCCCCCCAAATAAAAAAATTTATACTATAAACAGAAGTGTTTATAATATGAAAATTATCGATCCCAACAACATGGATTCACACTAAGATCCTTCCAGATACCCACATTAAACTATAAATTCTCCCTGCTCAATACAAAAAAAAATTCAATCCAAATCAATAAAGATATTATTTTTCTCCTGATTACTTCAATACCACTTGAAATAGATCTTCCTACTCAAGTATTTTGGAATAAAAAAATTGAATGTACTCATTTATTTAAGAACTATGATGTCTGATAAACACAATCAGATCAACCAGTCTTACACAGTCTCTTCAGACCATCATTGATATGATTCTTCCCCAATCCAGAAAATACTTGGGCACTTCCAGTCTTCTTATCCTCTTTTGATAACTCTCATTCTCAAACTCTTTCATGCCCCATATCCCTATATTTCTCTTTTAAATGAATCATTATCTTTTTGTAAACCCTAGTGCATATTTCCTTTTTGTATTTTCTTTCACATGGCTTTAATTTCACTGTATTTCTCTTCATGAAAATATTAATTATCACTTGGTATTCTCACTCTAATTATCACCTCTTTTTCACTATTTTATTTTTCTCAAATTTATCTCATGAAACAATATTTTCATGGAATAAACTTAATGAAAACATGATTATTTTCATGTTTTATCAATATATACTTGTTATTACTTCATGAAACTAAATCTTTCACAGTAAAATTTCAATACTGCTTCTTGTTACTTCATCTTCAAAATCCTCAAGCTTCCAATACGTAATTCATGAAAGTATTATGAATTACATGGACTTCTCTCTCTACTTAAAAAAACGTTCAACTTCATGAAAAATTATCTAATATGTTAAATATCAACATTTTAGATATATGAATGCAATCATATTGTGTTACAATCATAGTGAAATTCCACAACTCATGATATTATCTTCATGTAAGTGTAAAACAATTCATGGCCTTCAAGATCATGTATATATTCCTTCACATAAAAAATATTCTCAAAATGAGTTCTCTTAGAAATTTATACATTAATGGAGTGATTTAATTCTATTTATAATCTATATCTATTATTCAATTTTCTCTTATGAAAAAAAAATAACTGAATTAGGGTATTTATAGGAAATTATACTAGTATAAGAGACATATTATGAAATACGATTTTGACTTCTCCCTAATCAAATCATCAAATCATGAAGCTTTCACCTTCTATATATTTTTGTGGTTTTCACCTCACTTATCTTTAATTCATTATATCCTCATGTTGAGATTCCTTATCTTTGAGGAACCACTGATGAAGATAATTATTTCACTGTGGTGAGTGAAAAATAACTCCTCAAGTCTTCGTATGGTAGATCAAATCCAATGTCGTAGGTACCACGCAACCAAAACATGAACAACATAAAACTATGTAACATGAATAACCCTACTGGAATGTTGGAGAAGATAAATTTTGATAAAATGGTCTCATCTAACATGTATGTTTCTATTATGAAGGAAATAGATTGGTTTTTTGGTAAAATCATAGTTTCGATAAAATATTTTGAGAATCACTAATGAAAATGGAAGTACAAAAGCAATAGCATGAAGTAAATTATGATGTGGATTTTTAATGTGGAAAACCACTCCAATATGGATGATTAAAAACCATGGTGAAACTCAAAAACATCCACTATGAATCAGATAGTATAAAATTTAATTACTTTCCAAACCTTAATTACAGTGAGAGCATAGAAAAAACATATGGGAAAACCACACCCTGATATGCCTCCACCTATTCTCTGATAATCGTCCATGGAAACATGACACACATAATTGATCATAACCAAATATGTGGTGTCATTTTTTCACTTTGAATAATCCATTTAACAACCAAATTTTTCATTTCTCATTGCTTATCACACCATAGAAACCTTCACCCATGTATCTTATTTATTCCATGCCTTTTTTATTTCCTTATATGAAGACCCTAAAACTCCCTTTATTTCCCATTCCAGCAACCCATTCATACCTAATTTTGAATTTAAAATTAAGATAAAAATCATATATCAATTTTAAATATGGCATAAAATCTACTAGATTTGGAGAAACATATCTATGTGAACCAAAAAGAAATCATGTGGGATGAACCCTAAAAATATCCCCCTTTAGCCCAAAAAATAAGGATATGAATTACAATAAACTTAGTTGGAAAGAAACCCTATTAGTTTCATAGAAACCATCAAACTCTATATAAAATTGTATGATTCTTTTTTATAGCTCTAACAAAATCCTGATAGACCCCCCCCCCCCATAAAAGAAATCCAAATACTGAAGTCTTTATCATACCTATGTCTACACTTCCCTGTTGAACAAGACCAGAACCGAAAACACCTAGTTCCCCCATAAAAGTGATCTCTATATAATTATATTTCATGTAGAATCTAATTTTTCTCTCTTCTTGTCATCCTATGAGAAGTCTCAAACTCTTAAGACATCACCTTGATCTTTGATTTTAATTCTTTATTCACTAGTTTCACTCTCTGAAGAAATGGAATTACAAGTAAGAACTAAAACACCTAACCTAACCTGATTCGTGTTCCAAACTTTTACCTTTGTTGGTGATCTTAGACTCTTATGTGATAATCTCCTATTCCACAAATCTAATGAATTCTTCTTCACAAATACATTCATCACTTCACTTCACGCCTTTACATCAGTCCTGTAAAGTGTGTAAACCATTCTACCTCATGCATATACCATTTATCCTCTAGATAATTTCCATATTCCATTTATAAAAAAAATTATGACCTCATTATTATCAAGAGTAAAATAAAATAAAAAAAATTGGTGTATACTTGACACATGTCATGCATCTTTTAAGATCAGTATAAAACTCAAATTTGTAGTGATACAAATATCCCCAACAATAATGAAACCAATAGAATATATGTTTCTCATATTCAATATACCAAATTCACCTTCTTCATATAAATAAAATAATTCCCTCTTTGGTGGGATATGGTGAAAAGTTGTTGAATCAATCATCTATTCATTGCAAATATCTGACCTGTGATAACCAATGCTAACTTAGAGTAAATCACTCTCACCCTATATCAGTCTTATTGTAACGACCCAAAATTTTATCAATGGAAATTATATTCTTATAATAATATCATAAATCACATAAAATCACATAGAAACACAATAAAAACTTTATAAATGAACAATTAATTAAATAAAATGTATTTTTAGAAACCAAGGAACCCTTACATAGGGAATAGTAACTTGACCCTTGGAATAGTAACATGACCATTAGGAATAGTAATACATCTAATAGAATAGTAACTGCACATGTGAAAGTAAAATAAGATTTAGGCATATTATAAATTAAAATAGTATATAATTATATCATAGTATAATTAAATAAATGTTTTAAAAATGATAAATTAAGTGTTGTTATTTTGTGTAAAACATAAATGCTTATTTACAATGTTATAACTAATATAATGATTTAAAAGAAGATTTATTTTAATAAAATATATTCATAAATTAATATTTTGTTTTATTATAATTTTAATATAATTTTATGAGACCTTAATTAATTTTTCAATGTGTCATAAAATTAGTTTTAACATTAAAATCAGTATTTTTCAAATAAATGATTCTTTTAATTAAAAATTAAATTTCTCATTTTCAAAAAATTATTTTCATAAAATGGAGTCCATTTTTTAAATCATAACATTGAAATTATCCAAGGGTGATTTTCTGGTAATTTTCTGAAATACTTCAATTTTCTAATGAACAGTAAAAATAAAGTTTTCACATAAATGGTGTAACTTAAATTGCATCATTCATAATGTATTAGTGACATAATTATTTTTTGAACATAAAGTCAGACGATTTTATATTTAATTTTAAAAATTATTCATTAAAATAAAATAAAATAAATTTCCAAACCTAAATATTATTTTTCAAAACCTAAAGTCAAAAGTGATTCCTTAAAATAACAATTTTTCTTTTTCCCACTTTCCTTTTTTATAAACTAATGAATTAAAATAATAAATTTGTTTTAAAGTCTTAAACCATTAAATTATATAAATATATTATTTATATTTTCACAGACTCACTATTACAAGTCTAACCTTTGATATAATATTTTATTTAATTTTTAATTCAAAAAATACCCTTCTCCTCAAGTATAAATAGCTCATCTTCCATCCCTTAACAAACCACTCAAACCACCCATTAAAAATCCAAATCTCTCATGAAATAATCCCTCTTAAGAGTATTATAAAACCTAGTGACTTTATGATTCCATCCAACTCCAATAACCAAGGGGTTTATTGTGTTGTGAAAGAGAATCCACACCGAGGAAAGAGTAAGTCTCCATCAACACTTTCTTATTTTCTTATTCTACTTCTTTGATTACCAATTTCATTCAAAACCATATACTCTAAAAATATATTATGTGGTAATTTAAAATTAAACTAATGATTTTAAACTACAACAAGTGTCATATATATGACATATATAAATTTCATACTCCATTTTCTCTCTCTTTCAACAACATCCCATTGAAGGTGGGTTACCCACCTACGAATACATTTCCAAAACAATTATTATATCCACCTTTATGGATGGAAAATATATATTATATATAACATATAAATAATTAATTGCATGTATTATATTCTTATTTAATTAATTTTACTAATGTATAATTTACATTTAACAAATTAGAGAAATTGAGGGAAAATAGTAAATCTTTTATGAAAAACATGATATCAAAACTATTCAATTTCATAAAAAAAACTAAAAAATATAATAAAATGATTATAATTTATAAACAGTATATAAATTGTTATAATTCACTTCTGTATAACTATTTTAATAAATATAAGTTTTTTATTTAGGAGGTGAAAAAGCGATGTAATTAAGAGAGAATTAAGGTAAGGGGATTCTAGAACTCAATTCCTTTATTTGAGTTATTCTATCTTCCATTGTATTAATTTCTGTATTGTTTTATTCAAAACAAATCTCCTTTTCCTTTGGGTATATAAATTTTCCTACCATATCAAAAAAATTATAAGAAACCCCTTTTTTCAAATTGACTTCAATTTACAAAACATCATGTTTTATTCCTCTTGAAATACTTCTTGTCCTCTCAAAAATAATGATGTATTATTCCCTAGTATTATTTCCATTATTCATTTGGGAACTATAAATTTTATTCATGAATGTATGATTTATGAAATCCTTATGAAATCCATTCTCTTACTTGTATTTAATTCATGACTTTGATTGATATATGTTATATAAGTCCATCATGATTATGTAAATGTTATGATGTGATGAGTGGGACCAGAATTATATATCCCTATTACGCATTGGGTAATGTGATGTATCTCCTGAGATAATGTGAAATATGCATGAACATGATACTATATTTTATCACAATTATGATGTTATGATTATGCACATATGTTATGCGTGAACATGATGCTAGCTTTTTTCACTATTATGTGTGGTATTTGACCACAAATACATGATGTTTCATTTTTATGAATTGTCACATTCCATGCCTTTATATAATGATTCCTCTTATTATTATTATTATTATTATTATTATTATTATTATTATTATCGTATGTGTATGTTATGATGATGATTATGATCACCCCATCCTATATTGATTCATGTTCTTCTCTATCATCTTACTGGGATTTTAGATTACCCATTTCTTTGAAATATATCCTTAGGTGATTATTTGTACTAAGTAGAAACTGAGGGTAACTAAGAAGCTCTAGAAAAATTGATTAAATTAATATTTATGTTTTATTATGTAAAATTTTTTTATGGTCATTACTTTTTCAAGACACTGATTCTTTATATCCTAGTTGTGTAACGATTTTACATTATTTTTCATTAAAATTATGTAACAGTTATGTACGAAAATTTGGGTTGTTATAGTTGGTATTAGAGTATGGTTTAGTTAATTTTGGAATTAGGATTACAGAACATTAGTGAAAGAAAATGTTTATGTAATCACCCAAGAAGTTTTGTTATAGAAAAATTATAAACATAGGGATACCACAACATATTTCTTTAGAGTTAATTTAAAGAAGGAGTAAATTATTTATGCATCACTTGTTGACTTATGTTTTGTTCAAACCATTTCTATTTTAGAAAATGGTGGGAACCAGTAAAAACCATTCCAATAGCCCGTGCAAGGGACAATGCAGCAATTTTTTGAATGAAATCCCCAATGCCTTGGGAGGTGGAGTTCAAAATTTCATGGTGATGTTTACCTAGCATTCTTAGGATATTAAGATTAACAAGAATAATATGGAACATATTTATTTACCTAAGAGGGAGAAAATAACTATCAAATCCTTTATATAGAAATGACCAATGATGTTTTGGGGATATTCTGATCCACTAGTCATGGAACAATGGGTCAACTCAATGGAGAATATATTTATTGTGATCAAATGTTCTAAGAATGAGAAGTCTACTCTGGATATTTATTGTTTAGATGGAAAGGCTGATTAATGGGGGGAGTTTAGTAAGAACAACAAGATGAAGGATAAAAAGAATAAATGGAGTGGAAAACCATTAAGAAAATATTTCTTAATAACTATTTACCTCGAACTCTTCATAAAAATATGGAGATTTAATTAATAGAGCTAAAACATAAGGAAGGTGAATTTTTCATGGCTTGTAAAGAAGACTTCCCAAGGCTTGAAATGTATGCCTTGGGTTTTTTTATCAACAATGATAGGAAAATAGATATATTCTTTAGTATTTTAAAATCACACCTTCAAAAGGATCTAGATATCCAAGACCTTGTGAGTTATGAAGAAGTGGTTTGATGTGCTATCAAAGTGGAGATTGTTTTTAGAGAATACTCACATGGCTATCTAGATAAAAAAAGATGGGGTTTCAAGATAGAGGATCAAATTAAAAACATGGAAAGAATGTTCAACCATGCACATTCCAAAATTGTTGGAAGATGCATCATATGAATTTCCTCAAAGGTATTAGGAAATTCTCCAAGTGTGGGAGAGAAGGCCACCAAACTCATGAATATCAGAAAGACACGAATAATTCAGCCAATATGATGGAGTAAATAAGAGCCCCACCCAGGGTTAAATTCTTCAACTGTAGGGAGAAAGGTCACTATGCAAGCCAGTTCACTAAACCTTAAATCCTTGAGGGTAACCAACATCACCAGCCAACAAATCCAAAGGATCAAGGGAAAACATATGCTATCATAACTTCTAAAGTGGAGAAATAAAATGAATTCCTGAAATTTACACTTCTTATTCACTCAAGAATAAAAAAAAGTTTTATTTTATTATAATTATATTAATTATTTTATATTCTAAAAGTTTGATATAAATATTGAATCAAAGCCCCAATACCTTGAAGTATATATATATATATATATATATATAAACACCTAGTGGTGAAATAATTACCACCCAAGTGTTGTAATCCTCTCATTTTGGTGTGTGTGGGAAGATTATTCCATTGACTCTGGTCATAATTCCCTTAGTGGAATTTGATTCTATACATGGCATTGATTGGCTCTCATTATATAGAGAACACGTCAAATGTTGGGAAAAGGTAATATATTTTCAAATTACAAACCATCCCATGATCCTCTAAAAATTAAAGGAATTTCATGAATCTCCAATGAAAAATCCCTCAACAGTGTGGGTGTCGATGCCCAGTGACGAATCATACCTCACTCAAATAGTTGAGTAAAAGGAAGGTATCAACCTGGAGGAAATTCCAATTGTAAGGGAATACAATGATGTATTTCCTATAGAGTTTCCCATACTTCCCTTAGATTTTGTGGTAGATTTATCAATATAACTCATACACAAAGCTACTCCTATCTCAAAATTCCCCTATAGGATGACCTTGATTGAACATGTGGATTAAAGAAGAAACTCCAAGGGACTTCGTACAAAGGGTTTATACTCCCTAGTGCATCGCATTTGGGTGTGACAGTGCTCTTTATCAGGAAGAAAGATGGATCAATATGGTTGTTTGTCAATTATCAGGAACTCAACAAGATCACTATAAAGAAATACTATCCTCTTCCAAGGATTTATGACTTTCTCAATCAACTACAAGGATCCAAATACTTCTCAATGGTGGATATTCATTCTAGATATCATCAACTAAAGGTAAAGAAGGAATAAGTTCAGAATACTGCATTTCGTACAAGGTATGGGCACTATGAGTTTCTAGTTATACCCTTCAGACTTAATAATACCACTGAAATATTCGTGGATTTTATGAATAGAGACTTTAGAAACAACCTTGAAAAATGTTTGGTATTGTTTATCGATGATATTCTAATCAACTCCAAGATAAATGAGGAACATTAAGAACATCTAAGGATTCTTCTAGTGACATTAAGAAATGATAAATTGTATGCTGAGTACATAAAGTGTGAATTTTGGATTCAAAAAGTCACATTCTTGGGACACGTGATCATAAGTGAGGGAATTTAGATGGACCCATAAAAAGGGAAATTTAGAAATGGACCAAACCCTCTAGTGTCATAGAAACTAGTAGTTTTCTTAGACTAGAGTGGTACTACCAACATTTTGTGAGAAATTTCTCATGACTGTATAGCTTGATAAATAAGTTATCAAGGAAAGGGGTAAAATATGTCTAGATGTAAGAATGTGAGGAAATATTTATGGATCGAATGAATAGGTTGATCACTACACCTGTACTCAAAATACCAACAAGTGGAGAGAGTTTTGTGAAATACAATGATGCTTCAAAGAAAGGATCGGATTTTTTACTCATGAAAAATGATAAAGTGATAGCCTACACCTCATGACTATTGAAGATCCATGAGCCGAAATACCTAACACAAGATCTGAAGCTAGTATCTTTGATTTTTTTTGAAAATATGGTGTCACTACCTCTATGATGAGAAGTGTGACATTAATGCTGATCACAAGAGACTAAAGTATATATTCACTCAAAAGGATATCAAAATGCATTAAAGGATATGGTTAGAGTTAATCAAGGACTATGAATTCCTCATTCATTATCATCCTATTAAGAAAAATAAGGTAGTTAATGATCTTAGTATAAAATAACCTGCTACTCTATCCATGATGAGGATTGAGAAAGACCCTATATTCATGAATATGCAAAGGATAGATTGTGAAATCATAATGGTAGAGAATACATTTTACTTTTCCCAAATTATTTCACAACTCTCTATCCAAGAGAAGATTAAGGAGGTACAGAGAGATGATCTACAGTTACAAAAGAAGGAAAATGTAGTAAAGGATGAAATGATACATGAGTTCTATATCAATGATGATGGTGTGATTTAGTTTGAAATAAGGCTTTATGTTCCTTCATCACCTGAGATAAAGAAGGATCTATTGGATAATGTGCATCGCTCATCTTTATCCATCCATCCCAGAAGTACAAATATGTATTGTGATCTTCAATAACACTTCTTGGGGGACAACATAAAGAAGGATATTACAATTTATATCTTAAGGTGCTTCATATGTCATCAAGTTAAGGCAGAATGAAAAAATTCCAAGGGTATGATGAAACTATTGTCTATATCCATGTGGAAATAGGAGAATATCACTATGGACCTTTTCACTGGTCTCTTGAATACATCCAAAGGAAACAATGTGATATGGTATTTGGTGGATCAACTCACCAATATTTCCCACTTTATTGCTATTCGGGAATATTTCTCACCCAGACAACTTACTGAGATGTATGTGAAGGAAGTGGTGAGGCTGCATGGGGTAAAATTTTTAATTATATATGATCATGATCCAAGTTTTACATCTATATTCTGTAGGTCTTCGACATACCTTAAGTATAAAATTAAATTTCATCATGCCCTATCACCCCCAAATAGATTGATAATCTGAAAGAACTATTCAGATGCTTGAGGACATGCTAAGATCCTAATCATTATAATTCAAAGGTGGATGGGATAATAATCTCCCATTTGTTGTGTTCTCATAAAAAATATCTTCCACTCGAGTATTTATATGGATCTATAGGAAGCTATTTATGGAAAGTGGTGTAGAAGTCAGCCTATAGGGATGATGTTGGAGAATGAAAGGTAATTGGACCAGATCTTGTAAAAAAATGATAGAGAAGGTTCAATCCATCTAACAACATATAAAAACTTCTCGGATTCATAAAATGAGATGTGATGATAATCATCAAATTAATTTTGAGTTTTACGTTGGAGGAAAATTTTTCCCTTGAATATCACCATAGAAAATATTCACGTAGTTTGGAAATAAAGGGAAGTTTAGCCTAAGATACATTGGCCCCTTTGATATTCTTTATCGCATAGGGGTAGTGGCCTATTGGCTTGAACTTCCACCAAGTGTGTCTCAAATTCCTGGCATGTTCCATGTATCTCTCTTGAAGAAGCACATTCCAAATCCCTCACATGTACAGAACTCAGAGGTGGTACAATAAGAAGATGATATCTCTTATGAGGAGAATCTGAAAAATATTTTAGACCGGAGAGATAAGGTAATATGAAACAAGACAACCCACCTTTTCAATGTTTTGTAGAGGAACCATAAGTATGGATAATAAACTTAGGAATTGGATGAATCAATGAAGTATAAATACTCTCACCTATTTATGTAAAATGGCATTTCAAGGGAAATATTTCAAAAGGGGGAATGTAAAGACCCAAAATTTTATCAATGGAAATTATCTTCTTATAATAATATCATAAATAATATAAATCACATATACAATACAGTAAAATATTTATAAATGAATGATGAATTCACTACAAAAAATATTGGTTTTAGCAGCGGTTTATTAGTGGCGGTTTTGGTAACCGCCGCTAAATGTTTTTTTAAATGGTTTCGCGGCGGTTTATTATAAACCGCCACCAAACATTTTTTTTAACACAACCGACCCTTCCCCCCCCCCCCCACCCTGACCCTGCTTCTCCCCACTGTTCTCGCTTCACCCATGACCCCCGCCCCCCGTTAACCCCGCGACCCCGTGACGCCGGCGACCCTGCGACCCCAGCGACCTCGGCCCCCCGCGACCCCAGCGACCCCGGCCCCCCGTGACCCCGACGACCCCGGCCCCCCGCGACCCCGGCGACCCCCCGACCCCAGGTGGTATTGTAGATTTTTCTCATAAAATTTATGTATTATATGCTTATGTGGTTGTTTCAATTTAATTATTTACTATGTTTTGGGTTCCTGAGTAAGAAAAGTGAGATTAGGACTTATATTTATGTATGAACCCCTCTAAGGACTTTGTTGGGTCCATTTATGTTTGAGATCGTACCTAGGTCTACCCTTGGGTTATGAAAACCCCTTAAGGTTGGTGAAATATTTTTTAAAATGTTGCAATAATATAATTGTGAAAGTGAATGGGTAGAGAATTGTAAGTTGGTATGTAGTCAGGGTTAATGGGATATTTGAAATATGGAATTGGTATTTTTTGAAATGGCAAGTTGGATTCTGAAATGGATTAAAATAAGATTTTTTCACTTTGATTTGGTTATGGTTTTCCATGAAGGACAACAATGTTTTGAAAGTCGGTATTGTTTCGAAAAGGAGGTGTTGACCTCAATGTTATAGTAAAAAAGGGGTTATCTTAATCGATTTAAAATAGTGATTAGAAATGAGGTTGTGGTTCCCCTTTTTTGAAAATTATTTTAAATCCCCTTTTATGGTGGTAAATAGAAATGAAATTCTTGGGACATGTTGAATTTTTAAAAGTAGAAGACTCATTTTTTGAAGGGTGGATTCAAGATTATTTCAATTGAGTATCTTGAATTGTGTTTTATTCCACGATTTGATTTTAAAGATATGTTGAGAACATAGTCATTTAAATGATATATGGGTTAGTGAGATAGGACCCCGACAATTAGGTTGACATGTTAACTTGTTTTATTAAATGAAATAAGTGATAAATGTGTTTTGTTGATTACATAACATAAGGGGGAATTTATTATAATGTGATTGTGTTAAATGGGTTAAGGTATGGAATTGATATATGTGATAAATGAGTTATGATTGTAAATGAAATATTTGTTAATGGGTTATTCATTATAAATGGGATATAAATAGTCAGTTATGGTAATGATCATTGAAGTAGATTGCTATAATATATTATTTCATTCTTGGATGGTAACCTAGAGAAGTAATTTTGAAAGATGTTGGTGTGTCAATCCACTATGATAGAAAGAGTTACATTTCATATTTCATTAGCCGTGATCAAATTTTTTAACACTAACTAGTCCTTGATTTTTCCAACCACAATTAGTATATATTTAATTCTAACTGTATTTAGAACTAAATCCCAAGTGAATTCATGAAAATATCTGTATGGATATGTCAACACTACCTAATAATCTTTTTGGACTATACCAGCTTTAAATCCCACCATGTAGTTTATAAAAAAGATTAAATCAATGAAATACATGTATATGATCTGAATAAACTAGATAAATTATACTACAATAATATTCATGTAGAATTCTATCCATTTCAATCCTCCTCACTACCAGTATCTATGAGGTGTGTTGACACTGATGGTATGAGGAATAGTTTCCACATGGTGATTAACAATATAAGAATTATGGATGTATCCAACACAAAAATTTCATATATGATATCCATAATTTCCATATTTAGACAAATGGTACCCCAAACCATATAGGAATAATGTTTGTTGTTCATGATATCCTTCACTTATGTATAAAACTACTTGTTAAATGTCACAAGATAGTTATTGCTTCTCTAATGAGGAACGTCCTAATAAAATTAATTGTTCCTAGATGCCTCTTAGTTCTCCTAAGTCTTTTGTTAAGAATTAGTCTAATAGAACTATTCTATCTGAGCATACAAAACCAGAGGTAGAGTTGATCTTGTTGCACCAACTTGTCATGGAATTTTATGAAAATATTTTTTAATATTCCCATTCATGGAACAATGGTGTAAATTCTATAGTGGTGATATGAATTAATTATTCATGTGAAAATTCAAGATGCACTGTAAAAAACCTGGTCAATTGATGTGATATGGATTATAAGAAACTCATCCCATTGATTGATTTTCTCTTACATTACTATCATAGGACTGAATCTATATATTTTGTTTAAATCCCATGTTGATGCTCCTAGTTCCACATAGTTGAAAAATGGTGTCTCCTACACTAATATTCCATCCAAAGTATCTTCCTCCTACTAACTCCTTATTATCAATTTCTACGTGGCATGTAATATAGAACATTTAAAATATTGATAGATCCTTAGTTTGTATACCTTAAATAACGATCTATTCATTCAGTCCTTTTCTAGGTGTTGTCTCTCATGAACAGTGAACAAGGTGAGTGAATTTTGAAGTATATTTAATCTCTTATACACATACATTTTCAAATTTAACAAATTATTCTACATTTATTACCCCAATGGTTTTCAAGAATAATTATTTTACATTACAAGTATACAAATCCTTTCCAAGTGAGGTATTGAAACAACATATCCAAAACAACTATGTCTAATCATTCTAGCATCAGTTACTCAAGAATATTCATTCCAACTTTGACATTTATCTCATCTGGTTTCCCATCAATGTTAAAAAAATGGACCTCCTATACGAAAACACATCTGATTTATTGGGTCTAAAATACCCTTAAAATGTCATTGGATTCTATTTTAGAAGTTCTATTAAATGATTTACCTAATGAAGTTACATATTTACAGGTCCCTTAACAACTTCCACAAAATCATGTTCTACACTCTGAACAATATCCTAATTTACTTGTTGTCCTAGAGCATCTACATTATTAGTTTCTCTATCTTTTGGTTATAGTGGCTTCATGGGGGGATAAAATAGGGAGACTTCTATAGTATCATTAGCTTACTACTTACAAAATCAAGTAAATATTATTTGGATCCCAACATCACTGTAAAAAACTAAGATGTGATAAAATGTGTTTGGTTGCAATTTTTTCTATCATCATGGGGATAGAGGAGAATATTGATAAATTGGAGTTTATTCTCCAACTCTTTTATAGATTGGGCATAATTGGATTCAATTAATGGAACTTATATGCTCTTATCCATCATTTTCTCACTTCTTGATCAGAATAGGTAGTCCAAGAATATAGCCTTATCTTATTCAATATACCTCTGGACTGATAAACTGGGGATGAGAGAACAAGTGAATACTTAAAAAAATTCATAGTATAAAGGGCCCAGTGAGTACAGCCTAACTTCTTCTAGATTAATATTAGGAACCCCACATGCTTTAAGTTATTTATTTTATCACCTTAAATTTTTCTTGGTCCTCATGTTGGGGAGGCCTAGTTCACAAGGAATTATCTTCTTATTAGGTTTCCCATTACGTATTTTCAACCTAATAGGATTTCTTCCATTTTTCAATTCCAAATGCTTAACTTAGATTATGTTAGCGTCATATACAGTTAGTGGAGACTCAATTTTTACCTAGGTTTCTCTTTACAATTGTTCACCATGATGAGTTGTGTGTCTATATACTTATATAGTTTTAGTTCATGCACGTTGTACCGATATAGATGATGTTTAAGGTTTATCTTTAAAATTGGTGCACATTGTTTAAGTTTATAGTGTGTGGACCATAAGCTGGGGTAGCCTACATAAAGATATGTTTCAAGTTAACCTGATATGAATTGGTAAAATTTGGTATCATGAATATGGATGATCTCATAATAAATTATAACACAATAAAACTAATCATAATGACCACCTACGAGGGGAATAGGGTGTTAGATGGTAGAATAATTAGGATCTCACCTAGGTGTTCTAGAATATTTCTTTGTAAAATAATAGTAGTATTCTCATTTTAATTTAATAATTATCTAATAATCATTAAAGCATTTTTTTAAAGGAAAATAGTTCAAATTTCCTAATAATTCCAAAAAAATTAAGGTGTAGATACGGTCTTGGAACATGGGTAATTTAGTTTATGGTCATGAAGCCCATACCATTTGCTTTGTGATTTAGAGTCACACAATCAGAACCAATTAATGGTTATATCCTTATATTTCTATGCTTCTTCATCAAGATTGGAATCATTTTTTTTCATCATGAACTATGATTCCAACCAAGTTATGCTTATGTTACTTTTTGTTATCTAATATTATATTTTGATTCTATAAAGGATTTAAAAAGTCAAGGATTGAAAATTTAGTGATTTGGGAGAAACATGATAGGAATACTGTTTAGAATAACTTTTAGTATTGACCATGTGGTGATTGAGTAATATGGTATTGTTAGCACACTGTTTCTCTTTACCAAAGAAACTTCCCCTATCCCAAACACTAGAGGGTTCATATTTAACTCAGGGGCTCACCTTTATTATATTAAGTTTCTGTAATCTTACACTATCGTATATATGAATCTATTTCTCTATTTAGTAGTAAATATGTGTTTTAATTTTTTTTATTATTCTGAAGGTACATTGTGATATACATGGATAAAAGCTGGATCACATTACCGAGGAACACACCTCAGTATGTTAAGGGTTTGAATGAGTTTTTAGATTTTGCAATTTCTAATCAATCTTTTGAATGGAGAATAAGATGTACATGTCCTAAATGTAAATTTAGAACATGGTTGAAGAGAGATGAAGTTTATGAACATTTAATACTGAAGCAATTCCCTGGTAAATATTTGTGTTGGGTTTGGCATGGAGAATCAAACATTACAAAAAGATTGATTATTGATGTTAATCTATAGAATGAGGCCCCAAGTTCGTCGATAATGGAAAATGAAAAGAAAAACCTCATAAATGATGAATTCGGCACTACAAGACACCACTATCAGCATCAAAACATATCAGAACAACCAGAAGAGGGTTCTAAAAATTGCAACGTGAAAAGTGATGTTTTTTAGACTGTAACACAAGAAGATCAAGATTGTAACATATCATTGGATCCTTCTATTGATTCTGTGGAGCCAAATGTAAGAGAAAACCTCACTGAGAAAAATGTGTTTCATGATTTAGTTGACGATGAAAATAAAGAGTTGTAGAGTGGGTGTTTGAAATATTCAAAGATTTCATTTCTTCTGAAGTTGTACCATATCAAATTTCTATGTGGAATTACAAATAAGGCAATTTCCATGATATTGGAATTGATTCATGATGCATTTCATGAAGTAAATATCCCATAATCTTTTTATGATATGAAAAAAGTTGTTAAAAATATTGGTCTGAATTATACAAAAATGCATGCGTGTCCCAATGATTGTATGCTTCATTGGGGAGAGGATTCAAGTAGACAGAATTGCAAGAAATTTTCTTCTTCTAGATGGTAGTCAAAGGGTGATTTTGGAAGTCTGAATGAACATAATTTCACGGAGAAGAAGAAAAAGAACACACCTGCAAAGGTTTTTCATTACTTTCCCTTGAATCCTCGATTGCAAAGATTATTCATGTCATCGAAAACCACCGAACACATGAAGTGGAATTCTGAAGATAAAAAACAATGATGGGTTAATGAGACATCCATGAGATTACCAATCATGGAAGACATTTGATTCATTACATCTAGATTTCTCAGCTGATTCTAGGAATGTTTGATTGGGATTGGCTACCGATGGATTCAACCCATTTGGGACTTTGAGTACCAGTTATAGCATTTGGCCAGTTGTTTTGATCCACTATAATCTGCCTCCGTGGATGTGTATGAAACAAACATCTTTTATCATTTCGATGATTACTACTGGAAAACTAATGCCTAGAAATGATATTGATTTATACTTGCATCCTTTGATTGAAAAATTTCAGGAGTTATGGAGTAACGGTGTTGAGACATTTGATGCTTCTTCTAAAACAATGTTCAAAATGCATGATGCTTTAATGTGGACCATTAGTGACATCCCTGGGCTTGTGAATTTATCTAGTTGGAACACTTACACTATTTTTTCTTGTCCCATTTGTAACTTTGATTTTGATCCCAAATGGTTACCTCACAGTAGAAAATGGTGCTTCTGGTGTCATCAAAGATTTCTCGATGTATTTCATAGATTTCAGCTGAAAAGATCAAAATTTAATGGTTCCATTGATCGTAGACCACCTCCACAGTTGTTAACTGGTTATGAAATATTGAAATAGCTTGAAAATGTTGAAATATAATTTGGGAAGGTTCATCATTTGAATGATTGCAGAAAATGGGTCCGAAGTGCATCATCAGGTGAAATCATAACGCAACAATGGAATAAAAAATGTATATTCTTCAAACTCCCGTATTGGGAATTTAATTTGCTGCGGCACAATCTTGATGTGATGCATATTGAGAAGAATATCTATGATAATTTTATTTTCACATTACTTAATGAGCATGGAAAGTCGAAGGATCATCTCAATGCTCGCAAAGACTTACAAGTAATGAACAGAAAACGTGATCTCTCACCAGATGAGAATGAAAATTATGCTCCAACCATTTTTGCAATGAAAAATAGGGATAAAGATACATTCCTTTGAATTTTAAAGAATGTGAAGGTATCTGATGGGTATTCGAGTAACATCTCAAGGTGTTTTGACTTGAAGAATCATAAGTTACATGGATTGAAAAGTCAAGATTCACATATTTTGTTACAATTGTTAATACCATTGACATTGGGTGCATTATTTCCTGAAACATTTACTGCTGTTGTACTCCAATTCTGAACATTTTTCAAGAAATTATGTGAGAAAGCTCTACATCCATTTTAGATTGACAACCTCCAGGAGAGGTTTTTATTGACCCTTTGTGCAATGGAGAGGATCTTTCCTCCATCGTTTTTTACTGTCGTGATGAATTTAACTGTGCATTTTGTTGAGGAAGCTAAATTAGGAGGTCTCGTTCATTATCGATGGATTTATCCAATTGAGAGGTATTTTATTTATATGTTTTTCATTTAAGTAAAAAAAATTGGAATTTAAATAAATGCATAATATTATTATTTTATTTCAAATATATCTTGGACATTTGAAAAATACGTGACAAATAAAGCTCAACCAGAAGGTTCTATTGCTGAAGGCTATTTAGATGAGGAGTTTCTTACCTTTTTTTCCATGTATTTGGATGATATTGAGACAAGATTTAATTGATTTAGACATGTTGACGACATAACAACTCAATCTCAAATGCATCAGAAATCAAAAATATTTCCTGCTATTGGTTGATCAGTTGGGAGGACCTCAAATGTGATACTGACAGAATTTGAATTATTACAGGCACATAGATATGTGCTGCTGAATAGTGAAATTGTATATCCATTTATTGAAGATTTGAGGATACAAATAAAGAGACGAATGAGAGGCCGAACACGAAATGCGAAAGATATAATGAAAGCTGTGAATAAATAGCTTGTAGAATGGTTTTCACGATGTGTAAGTTCATACATATTGCAATAAATACGAATATTAGTTTGACACATACATTTTGTAAATATATTAAATTATATTTCTTTTTTCAGATCATGAATACTGATACTCGAGCAGACTTGTCAGAAGATTTGAAGTTTCTTGCTAGAGGTACTATAAAACAAGTTAGAAATTTTGACGCTTATAATGTGTATGGATTTAGATTTCGTACAGTCGATCGAGAAGTGGGTTTGAAAACACAGAATAGTGGTATATTTACATTTGCTGAAGTGGGATAATATGGAAAGATGCATGATATTATTGAATTAAACTACCATGTACATTTTTCTGTTGTTTTATTCAAATGCAAATGGGTTGATATTATCAGAGGTGTTAAAATAGATTCCTTGCAATTTACTTCTGTGAACTTCTCTCACTTGATGGATGTTGGTGATCGTGAACTGCTTGATCCATATATCTTAGCATCTCAAGTAAAAATGGTATATTATGTGAATGATTTTTTGGATGAAGGGTGGAATGTATTTTTTCACTTAATACAAAGAGATTTTTATGATATGGGTGATGAAGTGGAAGATTTGACCTCTAAAATTGAATAATATCAACAACAGGAAGCAGAATTATTTGTCTATCATGATATTGAAAATATTAGTCTAGCAAGGTTGAATGAAGTGGATGAAGCAATGGAGTAAGAAACCAACATGATTTAAGTGTAAAATGATTTTATGTACAATTATTTATTCATTCAGCAACCACTTGTTTCATTTTTATAGTCATTCATTATCATTGTTATATATATTTTGTCTGTTAGTACTGGGCATCTATTATCATTTTTAATTTTTCTTTCTGCATAATTTTTTTGAAATATATATTCTGAAATAAATTTTATTTTATTAAATTATAGGAATGCCAAGTAAAAATTGATACACTATTTCATCTAGTTCTGTGACATATGACGATCCATCTTACTCCCTCCCCACGGCATCTGAGGCACTAGCTGCCTACACCCCTACACCATCTCCCCATACACCATATCTCACACCATCCGTGGGTGTATCATTAGAGGTTGAGACGTCAACTCCCCCTTCAGAAGCCTCAGCAGTGGGGAGGTGACATGCCCCTTCCTGTTCATCATGGACATACTGGAGTGTCACTGTCATAGGTACAAATTTTAATTAAATAAATTTATTGATTTTTGTTTATACTAATTGTTTGCTCATTGAAGATGAAAAAAATGAAACCGTGAATAAAAACATAAAAAGTTTATATGTTTGGAATATGAATGGAGAGAAGATATTCGTTCCATTTGATTCTTATGGGGTCCCTATGGATGACTCCACGGGGTTACTTGGCCAGATTCTAGGCCAGCTGGCAGTGGAGCCCATTTCCCTTCCTATTTTTTATGATGATTGGAGACATATGCCTCCAAGCTAGAAAAATGAAGTTTTTAATTCCCAAATAAAGGTAATTTTATTAAATTATGGTTTAATTGAATGTCATGTTACAAATATGTTCAAAATTAATTTATGTATACATATTTTCTTCTACATTATAGTTGCTGATGTGATAGCACAGAAGTGGACGTTGAAAAATATTGGTAAGAAATGGAAATATTTCAAATGGAGATTGTGGTGTGATGTCAACAATACTTCGTTGAACTTGCAACAAATGTATGAGAAGCTACACAGTGCGGTACCGAAAGAACAGTGGAAAGTTTTTGTTGGCAGACATCGTGATGAGAAGCGGATAGTATTGAAATATATATTATTATATTATCCTTATTCTACATTTATACATGTATATAAAGAAGATATGACATTGAATACATTAATGTTAAATTGAATTTTATTTATTTCAGGATCTCTCAAGACAGAATGCATCAAATCGGGCTAAGCAAGTCATCCCTCACACTGCGGGCTCAAAAAGCTTTTCTAGAAGCCAAACAACATTGGTAATATTTTAATTATTTTAAATATTTATAAGATAATATTATATGTTTAATATATTTAATTGTTGATTTATCTTTGCTTAATGTAGTCACAGAGTTTAGGGCACAAAGCATCCCGAACTGAACTATGGTTGGATGTTCACAAAAAATCAGATGGAAGTTTTGTTAATGAGCATGCAAAAGAAGTTGGGGTATAAAGTCAATTTTTTATTATAATAACTTATTATCAGTTTTTACTGTGTTAATATATATTGATATTTGATTTATAGGTAAAAATTAAATAACTATGGGATGCCAATCCTGGGCAGTCCTACTCAGTCTTCCATGATGACCCAGTTGCTAAAGTCCTTGGGAAGGAGAATCCAGGTAGAGTGCGCGGGATGGGTTTCAGACCCATACCATCTGAGGTCTTTGGCATGCCACCAGGGATACCAGCTACACCTACTCCTGGTTATAGTCATTCCATACCCAAAGATGCTCAGAGAGAGATTGCTTCTCTATGAAGCACAGTTCAAGATCAGGGGGCTCAGATATCCACTTTGCAGCAAGCGATGACTAATATACATAAACAGATGAGAAGATATGCCCCCGGTGGTAGTGCATCGACCGGTGGTCAGCAGGTAAATCACAAAAAATCAAAATCATTTAGTTTTAAAACTTTCATTGGTTTTAAGTTTTAATATAAATATGCAACAGTATTTAATTTTCAATATAATGTTCTTACAAGTGACAACAGAAAGTGGAGATAGAGGTGGAGAGGGTGACGATTCATCATCAGACCGTGAGTATAGTGGTATTGTTGATGTGTAGAACAAATATGGGAAAAGTTGGTTTGTATATGTACCATGTGTGGCACATAGTTTCCACCAAACATTTTCATGTCCTAACATTTTATTGATTTCTCATGTTTCCATTTATGCATTTTATTGATTTATGATGTTTTCTTTTATGTCTTGATTTATTGAGTGTGGTATACATCATTCCAGTTAGGCCTGTGTTTGAATTGGTAGTCGAGATTTTGGATGACTATGAGTTAAACCCATTGTTGATGTGTTGAATAAATTCTCGATGCTTAATATTATTATATGTAATTATTCAATATCATCATCCAAGAAGGTAAACCCTTCTGGCATTGGTATCCTATGACACCGTGAATCACAAAAACATGTGGATTGATAACTCTTTATTAGGAACTATTTTCTATGAAACCAATAGATAATGATTTTCATTTTCAATAACACAAACATAACCTTATTTTCTATTAGATCCTAATATGATTCATGTTATATAAATCCTGATTTCCTAAAATTATTCATGAATATATAAACAATTACATGTCGTTCCATGAATAAAACCTTAGAAAACAATAATATCTCACATCTAGCATATCACCCAAGGTGAAATAACATCCAACTATAACATCAAACAACAAGAACAACAATCCCACACCGAGAACCGGGGTTTTCCCCCATATATGGGTTAGATAATCCCACAAAAAAACACATTACCAAGGACTGAAACACCATAATATCATATAAAACTTTCAAAAAAATTATTCAATAGAAAAAAATGGCTTTGATACAACATTGTGACGTCATTACCTAGGTTCCACTAAACTAGTTCCCCAAAATAATCTGCCACATGACCATAAGAATGCCTCCTCATATAAAAGAGGCTTCATACTAGTATTGAGGGTCCAATGAGGTATGTGGGGATAATATACCACCTTTAACAGTGTAAAACAATAGTATAAATCAATTTAAATGATAACCAAGTATGTTATAAGAATAATCATGCATGATGTATTCAATTACAAAAATTGGGTAAATCCCCGCAACCAATATAGTAAACATGTCAAATCATACAAGGGTCATGTGTTAAGGAAAAAACAAAATAAAAAACCCCATAAAAATCCTAAAATGGGTCTCTATGTCCATCCAGTTCCCTCATACATGCTCCATACCATATCCCAAACCAACCATCTATCAAAAGGATTTTTCCCTTATACTTCCCTACAACCATGAGATCTACTCAGGTATCAATGGAATCCTAAAAAGGGTGTGAGTATAGGTTAATAGGACACAACCAATAGTGTCTAAACAAATAAATATTATAATAACAATAATACTATATACATAAGTATAATTAAATAATGAACAAGGAAGAAAAGGTAAACAAGTACCATAATTAAATATCAAGCATTTAACATTGTATATCCTTCGGTTTTATGATGACATCAAATCCCACCAAACCTTCTTCAGCTATGTCAAAATTATATTCCATTAATATAAATGGGTTTTACATTTTCATTAACAACAATGGTAATTCATTAATAATTTCAAATTCATATACAGTGGTGCACTAATCAGTTCACTCATATCATACACATAGGCTTTAGTGCCTTGAAAGCCATGTCAATACACTATCCAAGCATAGGAAAGTCCATATACAACATATCAAGTCCATTATGTCAAATTTCATGTCTATCCAACCCACATAAAATATAAGGAATTCCTTGTAAAAAAATTCTTACCCATGGGTGGGATCTACTATGTCCCTCATCATTTACTAATCCATCAATACACATTCCACAAGGTCAAACACACTTGACCTTTTCAAAAAATTACAATATCAAGGGTGAACCAATTTCATTTCACCAATATTCACATAGTTTATCACTTCCATTGCACTTAACGTAATTTCATAACTATTCTATTTTACTATTCATTCATAACAAAAACCATTGTACGTATTTTCAATTACATCTTATAACATGGATATTCCTACATTTTCCATTCATTATTTATCCCCTTAGTTTTCTCACAACCCATTTAACCATAAAAGTTTTGATAAACAACCACTTATTCCATTTTGATATCCTTCAAAGGTCCAAAACATACTTGAGTTGATGTTATTTTATGAGATTGTGTCTGGTTTTTCTGGTTTGATTTGTTTTTTAGGGTAGTGGTGCAGTGGAAGCAGCAATTTTTTGTTTCTGGTCATCTTTTCATGGCGGTTTTAACTGTCGTGAATAGTATACTGGTAAAACTGTAAAGGCGGTTAAAACCGCCGTTGAACATCAAAATACTTACATTTAGTGGCGGTTTTAACCGCCTCTATAGAGTCGCATCTACCACCTGCATTCTGAGGCGGTTCTCGAGACTTTAGCGGCGGTTTTACGGCCGTTGGATTTTATTTTATTCACGGCGGTTATAACCGCCCCAAATAAAATAAAATCCCAGGTTCGTAAAAACCACCTCTAAAGTGGCTAGAACCTCTACGAAATGAGGCAGCTACGACACTTCCTTTAAACCACCACAAAATGGATAAAACAACCTCTAATAGTTTTTCAACGCCAAATTTAGTGGCGGTTATTGTAAACTGTCATCGAACCATGTAGCAGCGGTTTTAACCGCCGCTAAAAGCAAAAAAAACTACAGCAACATGGAGGTTTTCTTGTAGTGATTAAAAAAAGGTATTTCTCGAAACTAATGAACCTATACTGATAGAATTGTAACTTGACCCCTGGAATAGTAACATGACCATTAGGAATACTAATCTAGAAAATAGAATATTAACCTTACCTATTAAGGAATAAATAAAATTTAAGCATCTTATAAATTAAAATGTGATAAAATTATATCATAGTATAAGTAAATAAATGTTTTAAAATGATAAATTAGGTGTTGGTATTTTTCGTAAAACAATAATGTTCATTTAAAATGTTTTTACAAATATAATTATTTAAAAGAAGATTTATTTTCCTAAAATAGATTAATAAATAAATATTTTTTTTATTATAATTATAAGATAATTTTATGAGATCTTAATTAATTTTTCAAAGTGTCATAAAATCGGTTATAACATTAAAATTAGTATTTTTTCAAATAAATGATGATTTTAATTAAAAATTAAATTTCATATATTTACCAAATTACTTTCCTAAAATGGAGTCAATTTATAAAATCATAACACTGTAATTATACAAGGGTTATTTTCTAGTAATTTTTTTGAAATATTTCAGTTTTCTGATGAATAGTAAAAATACAGTTTTCTCCTAACCGATGTAACTTAAATTATATAATTCATGATGTATTACTGAAAAAATGATTTCTAGAAATTAAATTTCTGATATTTAATACTTAATTTTATAAATTATTCTAAAAAATAAAATAAACTCAATTTCCAAACCTAAAAATTATTTTTGAAAACCTAAAGCCAAAAGTGATTCTTTAAAATAATAATTTTTCTTTTTTCCACTTAAACTTCTTAATTAAAATAATAAAGGTGTTTTAAAGTATTAAACAAATTATATTATATTAATATATGATTTATATTGTCAAAAATTCACTATTACAAATCAAACTTTTGATATAATATTTTATTTTAAATTTTATTCAAAAAATACCCCTCTCCTCTAGTATAAACAACCCCTCCAGCTTCACTTGGAAAACCACTCATCCCACCCTTTAAAAATAAAAATATCGTTCCAAATCCTCCCTATTGGGCCTCTTATAAAACCTGGGGACATTTTTTATCCATCCAACTCCAATAACAAAGGGAGTTATTGTGTCATGCAAGAAAAGCCACATCGAGGAAAGAGTAAGTCTCCATCAACTCTTACCTCTTTTCTCCTTCTCCTTATTTTACCAATTCCTTTCAAAACAATAAACTATAAAAACTAATTATTTAGTAAGTTAAAATTATATTAATTATGTTAAACTACTACAAGTATCATTTATATGACATATATAAACTTCATACTCTCTTTTCCCGATGTTTCGACAACATCCTATTGAAGGTCGGTTAACCACCCATGGAGACATTGCAAGAAAAATTATTATAACCACCTTGATGGATGGATATTATGGATTATATATAAAATATAAATTTTTAATTAGATTTATTCTATGATTATATAATTAATTTTACTATTTTATAATTTACATTTAACAAAATAGAAAAATTGAGGAAAACATGAAAGTTTTTAAGAAAAATATGATATCAAAATGCTTCAATTTCATCAAAGAAAAATTCATAAATATCATAAAATGATTATAATTGATAAATATTTTTATAAATGACTATAATTCACTTCTAGATCACTGTTTTAATAAATATACGCTTTTTATCCAGGAGGCACAAAAGTGGCAGAATTAAGCGAGAATTAAGGTAAGTGGATTTTTTAACCCAATTCCTTTATATGGTTTATTATCTATTACATGGTATGAATATTCATATTATGTTATTAAAATTTCCTTTACCTTTTTCATTTGGGGATATAAATGTTTCTATCATTTCAAAAAAATCTAATAAAAACCTTTTTTTTCTCAAAGTGACTTCAATTTCCAAAATATTGTATTTTACTCCTCTTGAAATACTTCTCGTCCACTTAAGAATAATGATTTATTATGTCCTATTATGATTTCCACTTTTCATTTGGGTTCCATAACTTTTATACATGAATGTATGATTTATGAAATCCTTATGAAACTCATTCTCTTCCTTGGTTTTACTTCTTGACACTGATTAATATACATTTTATGTGGCATGCATGATTATGTAAATGTTATGATATGAAGGGTGGCCCATAATTATATATCCCCCTAATGAACTAAGTAATGTGATGTATCTCATGAGATAATTTTAAATATGCATGAACATGATGCTATAGTTTTTCACAATGATTTCTTTATGATTATGCATATATGTTATGTGTGAACATGATGCTATCTTTTTTCAAAACTATGTGTGTTATTTGAATAATAAGACATGATGTTTCATTTTAATGCATTACCACATTCCATGCCTTTATCTAATACATCCTATTATGATTATGATGATGATCCTATGATTATGTTATGATGATGATGATTATGCTCACCCCATGTTATATTGATTCATGTTCTTATTTATCCTCTTATTGAGATTTTAGCCCACCCCTTTTTGTAATGTATATTCTCATGTGATTACTTGTACTAAAGATAAATAAACGGATTCAAATAAGATAGAGAAGGAGTTAAATTAATGTTTATGTTTTATTATGTAACAGTATTGTATGGTCCTAATTTTTACAAGATAATAAACCTTTAGATCCAGGTTATGTAACACTTTTATGTTATTTATCTTTAAAATGATGTAATAGTTATGTATGAAAAGTAGGGTCTCTATACTTACATTGATATCATTATAATCGGTGTCATGCGTCTTTTTTTATTCCTTATTCTTTTTCAAATCTTAGCAGTTTCTCAGCATATGACACTCCTTATCACAAAATAATCACTTGACTTTTCTTCTTTCCTTCGACTGACCTCTATGATTACCATATATATATATATCACAACTTGAATACCACTATTACCTAAAGATTCACTACCATTAGTCTTTTATCAAGTCACGTTCATCAACAATGATTAAATCACATCATTCAAATTTAGAGTGTCTTTCCTAAACAATAATGTGGTGACAAGATTACCATGTGAGTCTGGTAACAAAACCAAGCCAATAAAATCTTTTTCTTATTCCACTATTTCAATAGGTTTCATGTTACCATTATCATCGATTTTGATCACCACCTATGATAGATCTATCGGAATTTTGGTGAACTCATCTATATGGTTACCTAAATATCCATTCTCTGAAATTCACAAATGATACAGTCATTTTTTAAGATATAAATGATTTTTGATGGATTTTTATTTATAATTTATTTCAAACATTTCCCAAATATCCTTTGGATCTATTAGATTCAGCTTCTCCTACTATGTATTATCATACAAATTCATCTGGATTGTTCTTGTTTCTAAATCTCTCATATCCTTCCAATAACCAACACTCATGATCTCTGTATTCTTTGATTATTTCTTTAGCAACTTTATTGTCTTCTCATGAACCAAAGTATTTTTTACGCATTGTTGTCATAGAGTAAAATAATGTTTCCCATTAAATAGTTTAATGTTTCTAGAAATTATTTGGAATGAATGAACCATATAAAATCAAAAAGAACCATGAATAAAATTATTTGATACTGGTTATTGGGGAGGAAACATATCAGTTTCAAGATAAAAATTTAGTTGTGAACTAATATTGTGAGAATCTTCAATGAAAAACAAAGTGAAAAAATAATAGTAGGAAATAAATTGAGACACAAATTATTAATGAGGAAAAAAACCTCCAATGCAGATGACTAAAAAACGGTGGGTAAACTTTAAAATATCTAATATGAATCAAATTGTATAAAATTATAGTAATTCTTGAACTTGAATTACAAGGAGATCATAGAAAACCCTGTGTAAAAAATGTGGTGAACCAGACCCCAGAATCCCGAAGTCGGTGCCTAAAAAATGGTGTGTGATTTTTTTCATAAAAACATAATGATAAAAATTACACATCTCATTCCATCACAGGGAATCATTTTGGTATAGTTTCTAGAAAATAGATACAGCTAATACATATCTTTAAAAACTTGATAAAGATAAACTTCACATTGTTTCCATCATATATGAGTAATAAAAGCTTAACAAACCTACTAACTGTGTAAAAAAATAAATTGAAAACATTGGGTGAGAATAATAATGCCTAGTAAGGGGTTTTAAAAAAATTAATGAAATTCATTTTAAAAACAAACAAATTTTGAAATAAAAACATTTTATTAAAAGAAAAACAATACTTCTTAAAGCATGTCATCAACATTTTTCAAAGGTTACTTGAAGTCATTTTTAGAAAAACTCTTACACAATAATTTTATGTATTTACTTAAAAGATAATGGTAAAACATATGTCAAAGTACGTATACATGTACTTAAAAATGCATGGAAGGCTTCTTGATCCAAAAATTGATCAAACTAGTTTTAAGGTTACATGAAAGGTTTCAGATACAAATCAGCTAAAAAATATCATGATTTAATTGACACTTAAAATGTAATTCATGAAATGTTAGATTCAATATCAAATTTGTATAAAAAATCTGATAATAGATTCTACACTTTCCTTAGAAAATTTCCAAGTACATACTTCATTATTCCATATGCATTCATCACCATTATCATGAGTAAAATATTCTTAACCAAGGGATATTCTACTAGTTTAATAATCGCTTGGTTGGTTTTATACTAATACATAATGAGGTAATGTATAATGAAATACTTTGTTAAGGCCTTACGCCAAGACCATACATAATCATTCTTTCAAGTCCTTCTACCAAAACTATATAGGTAAAAACCCAACATAATTCATTTCATGAGACTTAATTTTACCCAATGCATTGAAGCACTATCTAGGTTCACCCATCATATAATATAAGTCCAATAAATTCTTCATATGTCTAGTATGGTATTATATTCAATGTGTCCCATACCACATTGAATCATTACATTATTAATCTATGAGTTATCAAGAGAGATAAATTTAATTATTGCATACATATTCATAAATAAAGTGAATTATGTAATAAATGTAAAAATGACTAGTTTTTTCAGTTTTTAGGTTATGGCTGCATCAAATTTAATAGTGACATGCATGGACTAAAATGACATGATTTTGCACATGTGATAATAACTACTGCACATAAAATAATGTATCGTCACATAAAATAATAACCCTTTCATTCAAAAACTTTGTCATATGAGTGTAGACCTTTTTCATACAATAATTTACAAATACATTTAGGCCATGTAGATAATGACATCAAATTCATGGATTTACTTATCGATAAAAATCATGTAAAAAGAGAGTATAAATACATTTATGCTAAAATATGAAAACAATTTATACAACTTACTAACATATGTGTCTTCTTATTCAAAATAATCCATAAATAAAAATTGAGTATAGGAAAACACCCTTTTTAGAATGATATTTCTCCCTTAAAATAGGTTGAGTATGCTATTTATACAAAAACACATATTTACCACTATAAATATATGGGTGTGGAAAACCCCAAAATCATTACTTAGAAAACCTCCAAAAATATTATAATAATTATGAGGATCAAATAAATACTAGAAATTTGTATTTAGAAAACCCAAAATAATTTTGGATTTTGAAAGTTGCATGAACCGTATATACACAAAGTGTTTATAAAGGATGACATATCTAAAACAATGTTCAGTTCAATCCTTGAAAGCCTTTCATTCCACAAAAAAAATTTGTTAAAAATTTTTATATCAATGTTAGGAAAGCCCAAATTGGATTAGGATCAAAGTATATATATATATATAAGGGTTAATCAAACACTAGACTAAAAAAATATGAAACCCTTACATGATTAACATGAATTAATAACATTATTTAAAAACCAATGTTCAGCATTTGAAAATCATAAAAAACAGAATAGATTTGTTATATATATAAACGTATATATACATATATACATAACTGTATGTTCATAAGTTGTAAACAAGGGTTATGCATATAAAAACAAACCAAAATCATCCATTTCTATTATTATTAAGAATATCAAAAAAATCAACTGATCATCATTAAAAAATCACAAAATCCATAATTGGTTTGTTTTATAAAGAATCGTATATACATATATAAGTATATATATATATACTTTTAAAACACAAAACAATATTATCCCTTATAACCATTATATGCATCAAAACCTCAATTAAACACTAACTATCACCATTTGAAAAAAATTAAAATGGATTCAGTTTGGAATTTATTTAAAATTGTATACATGGATACATATGCGTAAAAACAAAAAGTATAGATAAGGGTTTTCATATTGAAATTGAAGAAAAAAAACCTTTACCTGGATTAAAGAGGGAGACAGAGTCGGGAAGTTACTTAGAGAGGAAATAAGGTAGAGCTATGTGTGCAATTAAGGTTTATATAATATGTAAATGTATATATTTTATACATAATGATGCATACATAATATATAAACAAAGACCAAAGAAAATAGACTAATACAATTTAACTTTCACACCCTAATTAAAAACTAAACCCTAATATAATTGGTGATTTTAATATATATATATATATATAAATATAAAAAGTTCATGGTAACTTAAACAGGAATCCAAATAAAACAAAAATAAAAACAAAATTATATAAAAGAGGGATTACGGGTAGAAACCAGGGGAAAGATCCGAAGAGATGAGGGTCAGAGAGAAGAGACAAGAAAAGAAGGAGGTGAAAACCATGGGTTGAGCTACTAGTTTGGCATGAGGAAGAGAAGAAATAAGGAGAAATTTTTTGAAAATATTGGATGGTTGGGATCGATCAAATTCAATATAACAGATGAAAATGATTTCATGGTTATAAAAATAGAAGAACGGTTGAGATCAACCGTGGTATTGGATCGGAAAGTCGTGGTGATACCATGGTTTTTAAAAATAGATGAGCGGATGAGATCAATTGAGTCATAATTGGATGGATGAAGAAAATATGGAGGAAAGTGTCATAGTGGTAGGATTTGTAACCGAGATTGGATCTTGCAGTCCTGATCTCACGCGGTGAGATTGAATGATTGAGATTAGATTTCCCTTTAAAAATCTCATCTCACATCAAAATGGATGGAGTTTTGAGACCACTATATAACCCTTGGTGATCTAGAACTCACTAATTAACTCCCTCTCCCCCTCCCTGGTACCACCCTGTACCGGTTCTCCCCTGCAGGCATGCTCTGCGCCCACCCTCTTCCACCATGTCTCCCCACACAGTGGCACCGCCTCAGTTCATCCATGCATCCCATGTGGAAACGCACTCCCAAACAGCTGGCCTATGCTAGTTGAGGGGCCAAGGCTCGGCCTCCCACTCCTTATGGGGTGGTGCGAGATGTAACGCCCCGACCCCAGCTACCCGGAGTCGGTGCATTACTTCGTAACATTGGCATGATCACAAAAGATCAAGTCTCGAAAGACAGATTAGTTTAGTAGCCTTGGAAACACTAGATACATTCGTAAACGTTACATTACATCATAAAGTGAAAAACTACAATAACAAAGTCTCCATAGTCCACACTCATATCCTCTTCTATCTATCCCTGCAGGTTATTCATAAAATACTTCTTCACGTCCTGGAAAATATTAAAACATTGAAAGGGGTGAGCTCAGATGCTCAGTAAGGATAACGATATTGCGGAAGCTTTAATAAATAAAAATTAACAATTAAGGAAATGTATAACTAAACAAAAGCCTTATTAAACTTGAACTTCAGCATAATATGGAAAAAGTAAAATCAAATAATTCCACTTACTTACTCACATGGATATTCTACTAGACGAATAATCACATGAAAGATCAATAACCACTTTCATAATGAGGGAATGTATAATGCCAGACATTCTGAAACATTTTGTCAAGGCCTCGGCCAAGACGTATAAAATGATTAAGGCCTTGGCCAAAACCATAAATCAAATTGGGAAAGGGCCTCGGCCAATTCCACGTCTAGTTGTCTCATGAGACCTACCGATGCATCGAGGAGATATAGCGGGCTCCACCCGTCACTTATTAAGTCCAATACATTCCTCATATGAATAGGTTTAAACATCTCATAAACCATAACATAATCGTATCACATAAAACATGCATAAAGGAAACATAACATTTCCACATTTCCATCACAAGATATCAATACAACACATTGATATAATAAAAACGCTTTCAAAACCATTTTCAATACCAAAATAAAGGAAAAGTATAACAAGGTATTTATTTTTCATTAAAAAAAAGGGTATGGCTCGTAGAGGAAGCCGAAACTCAAATAGTGGTCACGGCGGCGGAGAAGTCGTTGTCGCCGCATACGTACGACAAAAACATTCCCTTTTTTCGTTTAGTAAACGCTTCGTATAAAAAAGATTCCTTTTGAATAAACGTAAAAGTCAAAGTGGTTTATACACCGTATAAAAGAAATTTGTGTATAAAACCAAATATGCCTCAATGGAAGGAGATTGAGACGAAGTCCTTATAAAGATAATTTTTAAAATAAAATATATATATTATGTGTATTCACTATAGGTACACATAAATAAAGTAAAAATACAAAATAAGACATAATAATATCATGACATAATTTGAAAGTAGGAGATTAACCCAAAGAGTGAAAATTGGGTTAAGAAATTCCCTTACCTCGTGTCTGACTTGACTCAACCGTTCTTTAACCTCCTGAATAATAAACTAGAGTTAATATATACCTTATTAAGAACCATTTTTAATTTCATTATCCTTATTATATCACTTATTAAAATGATATGAACATTATGTAATTATTTAAGTTAATAACGGTCGTTTTGTCGATCTTTGGTACTTGAGTCAACAATAAACTTCTTATAATTACAAGTTCTTTATGTGGTAGAATATCCATTATCTCCATAAATATATTCATGATTTAGATTTCATATATATCATATATATCCAGTATATACATTCATTTATAATATTACGTAACATTTAGAGGTAAGAAATGAAATGCACCGTTCATGGAGACGGTAAGCCGTACGTACGCATGAACGCTACTTTCATTTCTATTTCGTATTTAATGGAATGAAATCATAATTATAAAAATGTATAATATAATTACAGTATAATATAGTGTATAATACCATTTACTCCATCCTTTATACATCCCACATATGGCATTAACGATTCAAATCACTTTGAGGGGGCGGTAGTCCGCACTTCCTAAAATGAAATTATCGCGTTTTACCCATAATGGAAATCATAAAGTATGCCATAAATGAGAAATACATAAGTATAAGTAAAACATAAACATATTATATATCATATATAAATATAGTGACATCTTAATGGCCACCTTTGAAGGTGTTATATGAGTGTTGAACAATCATCGTTTCGTGAGGCAGAAATTCGCCATCCACAGAAACCGTATGTTCTTTAAACATTAGATGTAGGTGTGTGTAAGTGTAGCTCTAATGCTTCTTATAAAAACATCCTAGTATATTGAGGATACTTTTTTTGTTACAAAATAAATGAATAAAAAGATTTTAGGGGGTTCGAGAAGAAAAATAAAACAAAACAACATTAGAGAAGACATTACCTCAAAATCGGGTAACTCTTTTTGATTTGAGCCAAAGGCTTCCTTGAGAAGAGTTATTCCCAAAGTGAGGCTTCTAGGAGTAAGAGGGGGAAGTTGGGAGAGTATTTGGGCAGAGTTTGGCCGATCCAAATGGCTTGAAAGTGTGAATAAGGTGGGAGAGGTGGGGGCCTTTTATAAGAGGAGAGGAGGGGCTCTTTTGGAAAGATTGAAATGTTACATTATTACACAATGCTTTTCGGATTCTAAATGTCCCACACTTATATAATTCGTGGATAAGGTGATAAGAGTTCGAAATATCCTCATCCAATAGGCTTTGGACAAGTGTAAGCCTTGGATTTTACATTATCTTCTCATTTTATTTAAATCGTTAAATAATGAGGTCATCGCTGCATCATCATGATGTCATAAATAATTTAATTTATTTAATGTCTAAAAATTATAAAAAAAATACTATGATGTATTAAATCTTTTTAGATTTCTAATGAATATTTATAGTCAAAATTTGGACTTGTGTAACCCCACTTAAAAACTGTTTTAATAAAACAACTCATGTTTGTGTCAATTTAATTTTAACATTAAATAAATATATATTAATGTCATTTTCCAACTAAAGTGGCTCCATGGGGTCCCCAAGTTGACCCATGGGTTGTCTTGGTCGGCCATGACTCATCAAATAGGAGTAGGACAAGTTTAAAGCTCATCTCATATTATTAAAACATCATTTTTACCTTAAACTACACTAATTACCTCTAATCGCGATTAAGAACTTAAAAGTTACTATTCACCAAAAAATTATTTTGATCTCATTGAACCACATTTTACTTCTTAATGACAACCATGTATGTCGGATTTTTGAAAATCAAATCACAGAAGTGGTAATATTTCATTTAAACGAAAAATCAGTTATTTAACTACCACTTAGTGGTTTTACTATTCATCAAAAATTGAAGTTTTTCAGAACAATGCCAAAATTTCACCCTAAGCTATAATTGATATTCCAAATTCAAAAATGATGTCTATTTTACAAAATTCCAAACATATAAGTTTCATTAGTTAATTTTATAATTAATTCCCGCTGTCACAACAAATAGCGTGTTTTTAAGAAACAATTTATATCAAAAGATTGGCAATTGTTTATGTCCAATTTCAATGTTAAATTAATTCTAATGACCACCATTGGATAAAATTGTAAAAATATATTCTAATTATACTTTAAAACCACTAAATAGTATAATTTATCACAATAAATTATTTTGATTAAAAAAGTTGTTTTAAGTATTTTTCACTATTCATAAAAAAATTGGAAGTTCTCAGAAAGTTACAAAAAATTCAACTTAGGATAATTTCGATATTACGAATACAAAAATAAAGTCCATTTTGAAATATAAAATTTCTATAATTTTAAAAATTGATTATTACTATTCATAACGGCTACTTTGATTAGTCGCGGTGTTTTAGAACTCGAAGTTGCGTACAATGCAAGCTATTGCATTATTGAATGAGAAGCGTATCGTGGAAGCTCAGGGTGTTACATTCTACCCTCCTTCAATAAATTGCGTCCTCGCAATTTGAAATTTTTCTTTGAAAGTAAAAGGTTGAAAAGAGAAAATACCTTTGAGGAAAACCCACATCAGAAATAAGATTAATAAAATTTATCCTTAATAAGAGGGAAAGGGAAATGAAAAAGTCACCACCCAATTATGATCTTGATTAGGAGAACATTGGTGGAAATTAGAGACATATAATTGGAGGAAAAACGTAAATATTTGTAGGGAGTGATTGGGGTCATCAATCACAATCAACTATCAAATTGAGGGCCTCAAAGCCTTCAATCTATGTTGATTTAAAATATCATCAGTTCAACAAGACATAAGGTATTAGGATAACACATTTTTTTTGTTTTAATATCCCTTTACTAAAGTTTAAGAATTAATTTATTCTTTGAATAAGAGATAGGTATATATATATTTATGCTTGACAATTAGAGTTTCAACCTTCAACTCATCTTTCACTCAAAAAGATAATAGAACTCAAAAATATTATACTTATCCTAATTGTATAAGGTTCCAAATGTTAACACATACCATTTAGATTAGTAAAATTATTTTGTAATAACTAGGGACTTCCTGTAGGCTAGTGGTAGGAAATAAAGGCATGTCGCACTATGATTGTGGGTTCGATTCCTGCAGCTTTGTCCGACGCGACGGGTTATGCCCCACCTTGCAGGTTGTCCTTTTCCTAAAACTATAGTATCATAATATTCCAAAAATAATCTTCATAAATTCTTTAACCTTAAACAATACTATCCATGGTTCAACTTAATCCATTCCAACCTTAATAGTTATCCAAAATACCTCCATCCAGACTTTCTCTAAAAGGTCTCTTAATTCCAAAATCAATTTATCAGATTCCCCAAACAAAGTAAAGTTTCTCTTATTGTCACATACTAAAAATATAATTACCTTCATCATATTAAAACCTTACTGAAATCAACAAGTACTGCAGTTCAATCCTTATATATATCCCATTATTATTATAACCAGAATATAATCCTTGATTCCAAAAGCACCAATACATTAATTATTCCACTTCAACTGTAGTCAGAGCATAAGATTGTCCTTGATCCCTTGGCCTTTTCTGAGGTAAGTTTCCCTGACGCTTAGGACATTCATTTGCATAATGACCCATTTCTCTACAATTGTAGCATTCAACTTTGATATCCTCTTTCTTTCCCTTTCAATCACGAGCCTGGTGACCCTTTTCTCTACATTTATAACAAACTCTCATTCCTTTTAGGCAAGTACCAGGGTGATTTTTCCCACAATTATCACATAATGGAAAATCCTTCTTTCCCTTTTTCCCTTTATCTGTCTCTTGTTCCACTGTTCTCTTCTTCTCTTGCTTTAATTTGTTGTCATAAGACTTATAGAATTCCTTTTCTGTCTTGATAGCACACGAGACAATATCTTCGAATGATGAGAAGCATTGTGAGACTAATTCTCGACGAAAAAATGGTTTTAACCCATCAAAGAAATGATCAATCTTACTTATTGGGTTACGTATATAATCGGAAGCATGCCTCTCTAACCTTGTAAAGTTAGCCTCATACTTTGCGACATTCTCATCCTCCTTCTGCCTCAAACTCAGAAATTGCCTTTCCATATCTGCTCGATGGTCACGAGGAAAGTATTTTTCTAATAAAAGCTCTTTGAACTCCCTCCATTCCATATTCGATACGTCATCATCTTCCTTTGTGTTTTGAATCAGCGACCACCACTGATTGGCATCTCCAGTGAGGCGGTAAACTGCCATGACAACCTTCTCCCTTTCGCTACTCCCCAAGGCATGGAATATTTTCTCTAAGGAGTTTATCCATTGCTCAGCTACTAACGGATTTGTACCCCCATTTAAGGTTGGTGGTTGTTGCCTCATGAAACGGTCTAGCATTGATCCTCCACGTTGCAGATCAGGGTGCTCCATACGAGTAAGGTTATTATTCATAACCTGAGTAAGTTGTCCCAGTATGGTGATTAGATGATTGGCACCAGTTGCATCACCAGCCCCACTATAATTATCTTGAGCAGGAGGGCAATCCCTACATGGAGTGCGTGCATTGATACGGTTTCCATTTCTTCCACTAGGCGCTATTTCTAAACAATTTCATAAACTAGATTAGTTTATGAAATAAAATATATAATTCCATATTTGTAAAATACTTTACATAAATTGAACTATTTATGGATATAATCCATAATCATAAAAATAAATGTTTCCTTTGAGGAAGTATATACTCATAACCCTTCATAGTGGTTTGTAAAGAAAATGAGAATTATCCTAAGCATATCCCCCGGGAGTGTCATAACCAAGAGTGCAGCAAGGCCCGTTGTCGTGCACCAGTTCCCGTTCGAGTCTAGCTCAAAGTGGTGTTTTCGGGTTTTACCCCTAGGTACATCTGTGCCAGAGCCGCCTCTACCTGCTCGTATCCAGACAGAGATGTATTTCTCGGAAAACTCACAAAATCTCTACAATAACAAAATTCTAGGAAGTTCTTCTATACTAATCCTCAAAGTCTATCTTTGGGCTATGTGCTCTAATCAGAGTTTATCTACATTTAGCTTCCAAGGTTAGTACTAAACTGCCTTTGATACCAACTGTAACGCCCCGACCCCAGCTACCCGGAGTCGGTGCATTACTTTGTAACATTGGCATGATCACAAAAGATCAAGTCTCGAAAGACTGATTAGTTTAGTAGCCTTGGAAACACTAGATACATTCGTAAACGTTACATTACATCATAAAGTGAAAAACTACAATAACAAAGTCTCCATAGTCCACACTCATATCCTCTTCTGTCTATCTCTGCAGGTTATTCATAAAATACTTCTTCACGTCCTGGAAAATATTAAAACATTGAAAGGGGTGAGCTCAGATGCTCAGTAAGGATAACGATATTGCGGAAGCTTTCATAAATAAAAATTAACAATTAAGGCAATGTATAACTAAACAAAAGCCTTATTAAACTTGAACTTCAGCATAATATAGAAAAAGTAAAATCAAATAATGCCACTTAATTACTCACATGGATATTCTACTAGAAGAATAATCACATGAAAGATCAATAACCACTTTCATAATGAGGGAATGTATAATGCCAGACATTCTGAAACATTTTGTCAAGGCCTCAGCCAAGACGTCTAAAATGATTAAGGCCTCGGCCAAAACCATAAATCAAATTGGGAAAGGGCCTCGGCCAATTCCACGTCTAGTTGTCTCATGAGACCTACCGATGCATCGAGGAGCTATAGCGGGCTCCACCCGTCACTTATTAAGTCCAATACATTCCTTATATGAACAAGTTTAAACATCTCATAAACCATAACATAATCGTATCACATAAAACATGCATAAAGGAAACATAAAATTTCCACATTTCAATCACAAGATATCAATACAACACATTGATATAATAAAAACGCTTTCAAAACCATTTTCAATACCAAAATAAAAGAAAATTATAACATGGTATTTATTTTTCATTAAAAAAAGGGTATGGCTCGTAGAGGAAGCCGAAACTCAAATAGTGGTCACGGCGGCGGAGAAGTCGTTGTCGCCGCATACGTACGACAAAAACATTCCCTTTTGTCGTTTAGTAAATGCTTCGTATAAAAAAGATTCCTTTTGAATAAACGTAAAAGTCAAAGTGGTTTATACACCATATAAAAGAAATTTGTGTATAAAACCAAATATGCCTCAATGAAAGGAGATTGAGACGAAGTCCTTATAAAGATCATTTTTAAAATAAAATATATATATTATGTGTATTCACTATAGGTACACATAAATAATGTAAAAATACAAATAAGACATAATAATATCATGACATAATTTGAAAGTAGGAGATTAACCCAAAGAGTGAAAATTGGGTTAAGAAATTCCCTTACCTCGTGTCTGACTTGACTCAACCATTCTTTAACCTCCTGAATAATAAACTAGATTTAATATATACCTTATTAAGAACCATTTTCAATTTCATTATCCTTATTATATCACTTATTACAATGATATGAACATTATGTAATTATTTAAGTTAATAACGGTCGTTTTGTTGATCTTTGGTACTTGAGTCAACAATAAACTTCTTATAATTACAAGTTGTTTATGTGGTAGAATATCCATTATCTCCAGAATTATATTCATGATTTAGATGTCATATATATCATATATATCCAGTATATACATTCATTTATAATATTACGTAACATTTAGAGGTAAGAAATGAAATGCACCGTTCATGGAGACGGTAAGCCGTACGTACGCATGAACGCTCCTTTAATTTCTATTTCATATTTAATGGAATGAAATCATAATGATATAAATTTATAATATAATTACAGTATAATATAGTGTATAATAACATTTACTCCATCCTTTATACATCCCATATATGGCATTAACGATTCAAATCACTTTGAGGGGGCGGTAGTGTGCACTTCCTAAAATGAAATTATCGTGTTTTACCCATAATGGAAATCATAAAGTATGCCATAAATGAGAAATACAGAAGCATAAGTAAAACATAAACATATTATATATCATATATAAATATAGTGACATCTTAATGGCCACCTTTTAAGGTGTTATATGAGTGTTGAAAAATCATCGTTTCGTGAGGCAGAAATTCGCCATCCACAGAAACCGTATGTTCTTTAACCATTATATGTAGGTGTGTGTAAGTGTAGCTCTAATTCTTATTATAACAACATCCTAGTATATTTAGGATACTGGTTTTGTTACAAAATAAATTAATAAAAAGAGTTTAGGGGGTTGGAGAAGAAAAATAAAACAAAACAACATTAGAGAAGACATTACCTCAAAATCGGGTAACTCTTTTTGATTTGAGCCAAAGGCTTCCTTGAGAAGATTTCTTCCCAAAGTGAGGCTTCTAGGAGTAAAAGGGGGAAGTTGGGAGAGTATTTGGGCAGAGTTTGGCCGAGCCAAATGGCTTGAAGGTGTGAATAAGGTGGGAGAGGTGGGGGCCTTTTATAAGAGGAGAGGAGGGGCTCTTTTGAAAAGATTGAAATGTTACATTATTACACAATGCTTTTAGGATTATAAAGGTCCCACACTTATATAATTCGTAGATAAGGTGATAAGGGTTCGAAATATCCTCATCAAAAAGGCTTTGGACAAGTTTAAGCCTTGTATTTTACATTATCTTCTCATTTTATTTAAATCGTTAAATAATGAGGTCATCGCTGCATCATCATGATGTCATAAATAATTTAATTTATTTAATGTCTAAAAATTATAAAAAAACTACTATGTTGTAGTAAATCTTTTTAGATTTATAATAAATATTTATAGTCAAAATTTTGACTTGTGTAACCCCACTTAAAAACTGTTTTAGTAAAACAACTCATGTTTGTGTCAATTTAATTTTAACATTAAATAAATATATATTAATGTCATTTTCCAACTAAAGTGGCTCCATGGGGTCCCCAAGTTGACCCATGGGTTGTCTTGGTCGGCCATGACTCATCCAATAGGAGTAGGACAAGTGTCAAGATCATCTCATATTATTAAAACATCATTTTTACCTTAAACTACACTAATTACCTCTAATCGCGATTAAGAACTTAAAAGTTACTATTCACCAAAAAATTATTTTGATCTCATTAAACCACATTTTACTTCTTAATGACAACCATGTATGTCGGATTTTTGAAAATCAAATCACAGAAGTGGTAATATTTCATTTAAACGAAAAATCAGTTATTTAACTACCACTTAGTGGTTTCACTATTCATCAAAAATTGATGTTTTTCAGAACAATGCCAAAATTTCACCCTAAGCTATAATTGATATTCCAAATTCAAAAATGATGTCTATTTTACAAAATTCCAAACATATAAGTTGCATTAGTTAATTTTATAATTAATTCCCGCTTTCACAACAAATAGCGTGTTTTTAAGAAACAATTTATATCAAAAGATTGCCAATTGTTTATGTCCAATTTCAATGTTAAATTAATTCTAATGACCACCATTGGATAAAATGGTAAAAATATATTCTAATTATACTTTAAAACCACTAAATAGTATAATTTATCACAATAAATTATTTTGATTTAAAAATTTGTTTTAAGTATTTTTCACTATTCATAAAAAAATTGGAAGTTCTCAGAAAGTTACAAAAAATTCAACTTAAGATAATTTCGATATTACGAATACAAAAATGAAGTCCATTTTGAAATATAAAATTTCTATAATTTTAAAAAGTGGTTATTACTATTCATAACGGCTACTTTGATTAGTCGCGGTGTTTTAGAACTCGAAGTTGCGTACAATGCAAGCTATTGCATTATTGAATGAAAAGCGTATCGTGGAAGCTCGGGGTGTTACACGAGATGCCACCATCGGCTAGCAAGGAGGATAGCCTAAGGGAAAAACACATTTTTTTGCAAACCCTTTATTAAAAACTTTCAAAAAACAATATAAACCGTATAACTACATTTTAAACCAATGAAAGAAAAAAATGAAGTATTCAATATTCATTTTTATTAAAACAAAAAATATCATTGATTTTATTAAAACATGATTTAAACTTCATTTTAAACATTGAAACATTATAATACACAATCCAACACGTAAATTATACCATGTCATCACTTAACCAAAATTATAACTTTTAATTATTAATAGTATTTTAAAACTTGATTTCAAATTCAAATATGTATTTTTTTTATTATAATTCACTTCAAATTCATTTAAATAAACAATATTTACTTTTATTTGTATTTACATTAAAACCAAAAGTCATGATTTCAAATTTATTTTAAGCTTTAAAATGTTATACTTACAAAATCTAAAGATAAGTTCAATTAAAATCATGTTCAAAGATATAACTTTAAATCATTTTAAAACATTCATAATTCTTAATATACTTAAATACTTAGAATTCATAAAATAATCAAAATACATAAAATACCCAATGGTTATAGTATTTTATGACCGTTAAAAAACCAACGGTCACCTAAGGATCGCAACAATTATTAAGAGTCACAAAGGCCTTATAAATATATGTTTAGGGTATTCCAAACTTCAAAAACAACTTGGTGAAGACGGTTCTCTACATCCCTTTAATGGTTAGTACATTCTCCGTAGCACTTTCCATAATGTTCTTAATTGTGATAGACCCAAAGTACTCTCAATATTTTCTTGGTCTTTTTGTGGTGTTTTGGGGCCTCCTGGTGATTCCAATAGGTCTCTTAGTAGGCATTCTAGGTTAGTGAGGGTCATTTGGCCTTATGAAAATGTAAGGTTCTGCATTTATTTTGAATAAAAATGTATTTATTTTTATTCTGAAATTATTTTATTTTAGATGCACCATTGTTAAAAATAATAATAATAATAATAATAATAATAATTACAATTTAAATTTGGTCGTGGCATTACAAAAACCACACGCCGATACACCTCTTCATTTTCTATGATAATCATATTTGTAAAAAACATCACCCCTTGGAGATCAAAACCAAATACAAGGAATCATTAGAGAACCTCAAATAAGTCATTACACAACCCTATTTTCTTTTTCTTGATGTTGATCATGCTGATAAATACATTATCCACATATTTACTTTCTTCCATATTTTTTTCTCTCCTTATGTAGAACCCCTAAAACTCCCTTTATAGTCCACGTCATCCTTTCATGTAGCCCTAATTTTGAATTTAAAATTAAGATAAAAATATTATATTAATTTTAAATAAGCCATATAATCCTCACGATTTGAAAATCATGTCCACATTAACTACAAAGAAGCTACATGGTCTGAACCCTGACTTGTGAAATATAGTCTCTAGGAACACAGGGTGGTCACAGGTTATGAAGCCTAAAATTATATATGCAATAACCTATCATGGAATGAGGTTGAAGATAATCATGAATGACTTCATGTCGTTTAAATGACTCGTTCATTTTTAATTAGTGAACAATATGAAGTTAAAGATTCATCCTACATTGGATAGGTGAATGGGGTAACTTCTTTATTACTCGGTATGTGGCTAACCCGGCCATTGAAATTTATTAGAACTTACCCATTCCAACTGTCCATGATCCCACTCTATATCATGGTTTTCACCCTAGAACCACCCCATTATCTTCATTCTTATGTGAACCTTTATAAGAGATATTATTTTTTACTTATTTTTAGTGCCTTTATAAATCATTTCCCTACCTTTAGAAACTAGCTACTTCAAGGTTTTTGTCTTTGAGAACTAGAATATTTTTAAGCCTCCTTCATAAATGCCTTTGTAAAAATATTTTAATCACACTTACTCAAAATTCCAAGGTTTCCTTAGCTAATATAAGTCCATGTCAACCAATCTTTATTCACTAACATATTCCAAACTAATTTCAATTATTCCTTTAAAAAAATTCACCAAACTTCATCCAGGAGTATTTAATCACATATTTAAACTGAATTCTTTCTAAAATAAGGTTGGATTTTTTAATATTCCTTTAGCTAGCTTCTCAAATTTTCATAGTACTATAGATCAGGAAATATTAAATGATTCCCTTTATCAGCAATAAAAATAATGATAAAGAGGGTTCCTTTATTAGTGATCACTAAAATTTCTAATAAAGGATACCTTTATTAGTTATAAAAAGATATAGTTAAAATAATGAATGTGTTAGCATTATATTTAGTGCTGATAAAGGTCACTTTTATCAGTGATTTTTTTCGCTGATAATGGGTAGCCTTTATCGATGATATTTTAGCTCTGATAAAAGGTATATTTCATAATATATATATATATATATATATCATTAAAAATCATATATAAATATATAAATATATTTATATTGAAAAAATTTAATATATTTTATTAAATATGATATATATAAGACTCAATATATATTTACACCTAATATATACAATATTTAGTGAAAATGGATTATAAAATAATTAAAAAATATTATTAATTAATAATTTTCTAATTATTATTGATTAATCGTTATTTAATAATTATTGGATGACATAAAAATTAAATAAATAAAGTAATGATCTAAGATAATTTATAAACTTGACTTGAAATTCAAATAGCCATTATTATTGATCTAGGTGTCTGTTTAGGCTCAACCACATATCAAATCAAAGATTGAAAAACCAATTATGACATAGTGTATTTGGGGGACCTTGGTCAGTATTTTTTCAAGGTCAAAAGGACAAGAAAATCTCTAAAATGTAGTTTTTTTAGGGTACCTTAATTTATGAACATTTTATAGAAATTATGCCATATTTATGGGGTCTTATTTTCTTTTTTCAATGGTAACTAAATTTATTCTCATGTATTATATTCATATGTATATTATAGTGTTTAAATTTTCCATTTTTCATATTATAGTTTTATTTATTAATAAATATATACATAATTTCATATATTTATATATAATAAATAAATTGTACAAATAAATATTTAAATATATTTACATAAAAATGTATTTTAAAATATATAATCTATATATGAATAAATATTTATTATTCAATTTATTTAAAATAAAAAAACATCCATTTTAGTTTCCTTATAAAAATGAATTTATATATATATATAATTGTGCAAGTAATGTTTATATATAAATATGTGTGTGTCAATAAATAAATATATATTTATATATATAATGTAAATATATATATATGTATGTAAATATTTATGTGTGTATGTGAGAAATATAAATGTGTATGTGTGTGTGTTTTTGTGTGTCGGTGTCAATATTGTGTGAATACATCATATATAAATGTAGTATATAAATTTATTTACAATAAATATTTATAAATACATTCTACATAATTTATATCTCAGTATAAAATTAAATATAAATATTTATAAATATATGTATGTAAATATTTATACGTATAAATATATGTATAAATATTTATAAAATGAATATCTAAATATACAATATATGGAAATATTTTAAATTTTTTTAAAAACATAATTATATAAATATATATAATTATATGAATAAATATATGAAAACATATATAAATAAATATATATATTTTAAAATATTATATAAATCTTTATGGTGAAGTGTTAAAGGAATTAGGCCTTGAAGTCAGAGGTCAAGGGTTATATTCCTATCTTGAGAATGATTAAAGGGCATGAAAAGCACTGATATGGGGGTTGGAAAGTACTAGTTAAGGGGATGGACTTGAGTAAGGCTACAAGATAAGCGCATGAGGGAAACATAGATAAAGGGGTGGGAGTGTTAATAAAATGGATGGGTTGAATGAAAAAATTTAGTCCTTTTATTAGCACTGATAAAGGTCGTGGGATTTTGAGGGCTCTTAGATTGTCAACACTTTTTTAGCACTAAAAAATCTCATTTCAGGTCATCTTAAAAGAATTATATGTATTAGTGACATTTATCATAATGAATATAGTGTTCTTCCCACAACCATCAACACATATCTTTCCCATTAATACTAACTCAACCATCATCAAATTTAAAGGTTTTTATCCAAGAACATATCAGGAAAAGTGTTATTAGTAGAATCATTATTTTCCTTTTCCTACTTAGCCTAAGTAGTAGATTAATCTATCCTTCTCAAATAATTCAACACATATTGAAAACCTTATCACAATGATTGTATTCCTTATTGACAACAAATAAAATCTGGTGATTGGGTTCTTTAATCTCCCCCATTATGTTTGTTATTAATACCTCTAAATATTCATTTCAATATGTATGAATTTTTCTTCTCCCCCTTAATGAAAATAAATGAAAAGGAAATATACGGGAAGGTATTCTCATTTTTGACAATCTTCTAATATTGTCAAGGCACATTCTTCCCCCACTTTTGTTTTGAACTACAGCCTGATCCAAATTATTTAGGGAAGGATGACATCACATGTGAATTAAAAATGATACATATTTCAGTCAACTCTAATTCTACTTAGGTTAACCCATTGTAGAAAAAAATAGTGAATAGACCTAGATATAATATATTTCCATTAATCTATCAAGTATGTGATGCTAGATAAACTTTCGCATTTTTGGGGTTGTACACATAGATTCATCAAGAAAAGTATAACCAAAACACATATTCATAAAATAGATTAAAACATTTAGTAGAATAGAAATTTAATTTTGCTACATTATTATACATTAGAGAAGTTTTAAAATTTCACTAAGGAATTTACCAAAATTTGTGAAAAATGTTGGTAAATGTGGTGTCAATAATTAGTGATGTTTATAAATGTTTCTAATACGTCATTTACTGATGTTTCTAGAATCACTAATAATTGAATTTTATTTACTAGCATTTCCAAAATTATCGGTAATTAGGCATTTTATTTACCAATGTTTTTGAAAAATGTGGTTTCGCTAATTTTATTTTATTTACCAACGTCTCTTGAAACATTATGAATCGTGCATTTTATTTACAAATGTTTCCTAAAATGTTGGGACATTAGTTTATTAAATTTTATTTTGGGGACTCGAACTCCTACCTCGCCAGCTCATATACACTCCCCGCGACCGCCCACCCTACTGCCTCACCAGAGCCTTGCTGCGACTGATCAACCACCACCCCCACTAGAGCCTAACTGAGCCTTGCCACAACTGACTAATAGTTGCCTCCCTCTGCTCGAAATCACTGGCTCGCAGCCTCTCCAGAACCCCCCCCCCCCCCACCTCTAACTACTCACCACAACCAACCAACTGTCGACTTTCCTCCCTCGCTTCTGTACACCGGCCCACCCCTACCCCCACCCCCACCCCCACCCCCACCCCACCCCACCCCACCCCTCTTTCCTTAATAATTGGCGGCCAATCCCACATTAGTTTCCATGAGGGACTGTCGTAATACACTTATTAATATATGTTGTTATATATATATATATTAACAATATATTAATAGATTGTATTGTTAATATGTATTGTTAATAATAATAAATAATTAGAAATATATATATATACATAAATATTTTTAATATATTATAAACAAATATATTATTATTATTATTATTAAATAAAATATATTATTAATAAAGTATAAACACACACTAATATAAATATAAATATTATTAATATATACAATATATATTGTGTATATATAATATTATAAACATATATATATTTTGTATATATATATAATATTAAAATAATATATACAATATATTATTGTTAATATATACAATATACAATATATATAAAATATATGTACAATATATGCATATAATATATATTATATACAATATATGAATATAATATATATTATATACATACAATATACAATATACAATATATAAAATATATACAATATTATTTTTAACATATAAAATATTATTTTTAACATATACAACATACAATATATATACACAATACATGCATACAATATACATACAATATATATATATATATATATTATACAATATATACAATATATACAATATATACAATATATTTTTGACATTTACAATATATGTATAGTATATACATACAATATATATTGTATAATATATACAAACAATATACAATGTACAATATATGTACAATATATACATGCAATACATATTGTAAACAATATAAAATATAAAAAATATTATATAAATATATAATATATAATATAGAAAATATATGTATAATATAAAATATACATACAATATAAAATATATATATACACACATAATATATATTGTATGCTATATACAATATACAATATACACAATATTATTTTTAACATATACAATATAAAATATATATATATACAATATATACATAAAATATACATTCAAGAAATATTGTATATAATATACAATATACAATATACAATATATACTATATATAAAATATTATTTCTAACATATTCAACATAGAATATATATATATATATATTGTATATATAATATATTATTATTATATATATAATATATTATTGTTTATATATAATATATTATTGTTTTATAAAAAATAAATATTATTAATATATTACTAATATGTACAATATATATTGTTAATAATAATAAATAAAAATATATTATAAACATATGTATGCACAAAAATATTATTAGTGAAGTTTTTTTGAAATGTGGCTAAATTATCCACATTTTTTTAGAAAAAATTGATAAATCAATAATTATAAATGTTTTAAAACATTACAAAAAAATTGTTAATTTAGCCATGTTTTCAAAAAAATATTTCTAAATTCAACATTAGCAACATTTTGAGAAAACATATCTAAAAAACATTGATAAATGTAAGTTTTTTGTAGTGATTCAAGTGATAAACATATAAATACCCCTTTAAAAACATATTTATTATAAACATGGTAGGAGTATGGAAGTTTGATTGATATACCTAACCTTATAAGTTTTGTATTTATTGTCCAGTTTCATGATTTATATAAAAGAAATTTTCTCTTACATATTCTTCCTTGTGTATGATACACCTCTAGGGATACACTCCATTCTCTATAATGGGAGTTAGATAATTCCATGATGATCATCTATTCTTATTGCAAAATTGCTATAGAACTCATCTAGCTCCCCCTTTAAGTATTCTCCTTCGATTCCCAGCATGTTAGTATAAAATAAAAGAAGCAATGCAATAATGAATAATCTCTTATATACTTAGTTAAAAAAACTGGGTTGAGAGTTTCCTCTCAATGAATATCATTCATTCCTTTTAATCTCATCATGGGGATAATTCTTCATGATTCTTTTCCTGTTATGAACCTTCATAAGTTTCATGGTCATTTTCTTCCATTCAACTATTTCCCTTTGTGGAGTTTTCTTCTTTACATCATCCATTAAAAAATAAATTTTTCTTATGGTGTTAGGATAGTCATACAATCCTTCATACCATGTCTAGCCTATTTTCACCTTCCAAAAATTTTCTATCGAATACTTATGTCATATCTTTTCAACAATCTCTCTTGAAATTTAATCTCTTTAGGTGAAATGACTTATTTTACTCTAGAATTAGCATATTCTTGTACTATCTTCACATGTCTAGCCACTTCAAATTGGTTTATCCAAATAGTTAAGCACTATTATTTACCATACACATCCATCTTGAGTTTTTTAAATGGTTTGTTTTCATCTTCATCAAAACATGACATTTCTTCCGTTACATTTTGAATTATATTCCCTTTCATACCATAGGTATTCAATCCATGTAGGCCAGTCACGAATTCCTTATTACTATAACCCTACTAATCACATATTCCACATATTTATTCTAAGAATCTATACCTATTTTTTGTTGTTATATTGGATGAAATCCATGTCATGACTTTCTTCCATTGAAAGACTGTTCTCATATTCTCAAAATATTTCCCTCTTGGTTCATGCCTCTTTCCTAGTAGTAACATATTAAACAATAATGATTAGGATTTGTTCCCAAACACTCCATAGTGCCACCATTATCCTCTAAACCATGATCTTTCATACGAATGATATTTTTTTGTCAATATTTTTGTTGTTTTCTTTCTAAAAATTATGGTTGTTTTTTTCTATTTGAAATGATCTTCTTGAAGTATTAATATCTTACTTTGATGTATAATTGGGTTTTATACTATTCTTATTATTCTACGTTGATCCATATTTGGTTTTTAAAACATAAAATGTTAGAGGTAACAGGTTTATTTTGATATTTATTTGGAGTAGAATTAACCTTTCTCTTTGAACGCATCTTTTCACTAGCTTGTAGTGATTGAAATTTAACCTCAACTGACTTATCAAAGTATTTTAGGATCTTCTATAAATTACTCTGAGCATCAAGAAACATTGATTCAGTCTTGAACAATTATTCCTCTCTTTGAACTAGTTTTTCCACAAGATCTCTCAATATCTTTTCAGTTTACATTTCTTGACCTCATAAATATATGTTACTTATTTTTTGATATACTAATATTTTCCCTCAACTACCTTATCCTTCTATTTTATTAGATTCATATTCTCTTTCCTAATTTGTGTGTCTTAATCAAGAGTAGATTCTAACTCATTTGTCGATATATATTCTAGATATATATTTTCCCTTCCTTCATCATCATTTATTGAAGTATCAAAAACTTTTCCAACATGATCTATAAAATCAATGTTATCTTCTCACCAACTTCTTAATGAGTAGGTGACTTGTTCTTTTTTATCGTCAAATTTATTTATTGCTACTTAAGAAATTCTTATTACATCCACCATATTTAGTTGAATCTTTTGATATTTTACCCTATATATTATTTTGATGTTTCTCATTATATTCACATTTATCATGATGTATATAGTTTTGTTTTCATGACTATCAACAACTATATTTATCATTAATACTAGTTAAACAATCATCAAATTTAATGGTTTATATCCTAGAACATGTCTTACCATATGTTCTTAGTAACATGATAAATTATTTTTTCCTACTTAGCATAGGCATCAAATTCATCTCTTCTTCTTAGATCATTCAACACGTATTGAATACATTCCAACAAATATGGTATTTTTTCTTAAAAAATAATTTTCTTAGGTTCTTCAAATACACCAGAAATGTTCATAGATATTATGAACAAGATATTCCACCCTTACCTAGACTCTCTTGTCATAGTGTTCATAAATTAAATTCTTGTATAATATCAGACTCATGATCTTCATGGGATACATTTATAGATTTTATTGAGTACACTTTAGGTGTAATAGTTTTATATAAATCTCTCGAAGTTTCACTTTTGGATTTTTAAGGAGTATTTCATAAATCATTTTATATTAGAGGCTATGATTTCAGTTGATTTTGAGATGGTGGATACAGTGACATAATGGGAAATATTTAAGAATCTTTTTGATATTAAGATATTACTTGGATTTTTTGGTTATTATATAGGGTTTATTCATTATTTATTTAACATAAAAACACCTATAATTTCCCTGAAAAAAATAGGGAGAAATTATAATAGAATGAGTATTCTAAAGGATTCATTTAAGATAATAAATGGAATACTGAAATATTATCTGATTATAACATTATCTGACATGGTAAAGGGATAACCTGTCTACTGTAATTCTTTAGGAGTCATTTTAGGGGTGATAATGATGCAGGAAGATAGTGTAATAAATTTTGGATCTCATCAACTGAGACCTCATTAGTGAAACTCCATACACACAATTTAGATTTATCTATGCTCTGGAGTGTTAGTGACACTGTCTAATTGTAGATAGATTCATAGACTATATGGACTATATGATGTTGAGGTATATATTTTCACAGTGATATTTGAATTTGAGACTGAGACACTAGGATGAATAACTGCAAACTTTTAATTTTAATATGCCATGTGCCTCAAAGAAGGGTAATGTTGTGGTTGATTCCCATAATATAAAAACCTAGGAGTAGGTGGTTTGGGTATCATATTGTTTTATAATGAAAAAAATGGTTCTATGATGGGGATTTGATCTTATAATGGACTAAGGGAGAGGATATGGTACACTTTTTTCATGGGAGGGTGGTAGTCCTGATAGGCATCAGATATGAGTTGATCAAGAACTCCCACACCTCTTAATGAAAATGCATCTATGGTTGATGAAGATTTCATATGATATCATTTGTCAATTCTGTTAGCCTAACATGAAGCGTGATATTGTGGGTTACGTTTCTTGATTTCTAACCTAATAGTAGGAATAGAATAAGAGATCCTTGAGATTACTTCAGCCACTTATGGTGTGTACTAAGAAGTTGGGTGAAGTGATCATGTTATTCATCATAGAGGTTCTAAGGTGACTTATAGGTCATGATGTTTTGTGGTTCATTTTTCAATGAATAATAAATGTCTCATATTTGTTTATTATTTGAGGGATTTATTGATTTGACGATCCAGGTAAGATATATGTATGGGAGGTTATTCATGTGCATGGGGTTAAAATTATAATTTTGTTAGATATAGATGAATGATTCACATCCTAATTATGGAAGGGGTTACATAAAGGTGTGGAAACTCAGTAAATGATTAGTATAACTTCTCACCCCTAGGTGGATGGATAGTCATGGATAATGATCAAGATACTTGAGGATGTTCTATGAATGTTCATCTTATATTAGAGTAGGGCTTGTGAAGATGATATAGATCTATTGGAGTTTTCATGTAATATTAGTTGTCAATATTTTATATCGATGGAACCATTGGAGGATTTATATGGGTTTCTATTAAATTTTTCTCTATGATGATTAGATGCATGAAATTTAGAGATTATCAGGTTGATCTTTGTGTAGAAGAATTTAGATAGGTTAAAACTGAATCAAAAGGTGATTATCACTGCTCAAAATAGTAAACAGTAATATTTTAACTGGAGGTAATGTCTATTGAAGTTATCCATAGGTGAAATAGTTTTATTAAAGGTTTCAATATAGTTGGGTCATCACTTATTAAGGAATTTGGTGAATCTTTCACCATATTTTGTGGGATCATTCAATATTTTAGAGTGAATTGGTACTATAGTTTTCCAGTTGGAATCACTACTAGAATTTTTACTTTTGGAGGCGGGAGACCTATAGAGGCCGCCATTTGGCGGCCGCTAATGCTATCAACAGCGACCGCCAAATAGCGGCCGCTGCACATAATACCTAATTTTACCCCATTTCCCGACCCCCCCCCCCCAATTACACTCCCCGAACCCGCACCCCGACCCTCCCCGACCCCGAACCCTGACCCCGCGACCCCGAACTCGGCGACCCCAGCCCCGACGACCCCTCCCTGACCCCGCGACCCTGCCCCCGGCGACCCCGTCCCCGGCCACCCCGACCCCCGGTGACCCCTACGACCCCGACTCCTGGCGAGCCCCTGTGAGCCCCGGCGACCCCTGGCTACCCCTACGACCTGACCCCCGGCAACCCCAACCCCCAGCGACCCCTGACGACCCGACCCCGCGCTGCGCCACCCGCAACCCCGGGGACCCCCTGCGCCATCCGCAACCCCGCACTGCACCACCCACAACCCTGCGCTGCGCCACCCGTGACCCTGACAGCCTGCGCTGCACCTTTGGACAGTCCTTCCCCAACCCTGCGCTATGCCACCTGTGACCCCGACAGACTGCGCTTCACCTTCAGACAGTCCCGCCCCCTTCGTCCCCTCTCGGCCCCGCTGCATCCCTCAGGCGAGTCCTCACGTCCTGCCTCTATCGAACCCTTCCGGTTCTTCATGCCCCACCGTGTAGAACCCTCCCACGCTTCGTCCAGCAGTTATGCCGCTTTCGATTACGTCTGTCGAACCCCTGTTGTCAAGTAGTTGTGCTGTCATGAATCTGCAATCGAGTCTCACCCTGTTACCCACGGTCGAGTCCTCTACAGGTAATGTTTTTATCCTTCAAATTTAGCTTTGAAGTCATTGGTTTTTAAATTTAATGATATGTGTTTATTTAGAATTTAAATAAGATATTTCACTTTTGATTTCTATTATAAATACAGATATGGATAAGAGCTGGATTGATATGCAAGATAGATTTTCGGCTGAATATTTTGAGGGGATTAAGCAATTTATGGATTTCACCAACAGATTTCTAAGCGATATGATTAGTTGTCCATGCAGAAAATTTGCAAATAGATATCTCTTAAAATGGGATAGTGTTAGAGAACATTTGTTTTTGAATGGGTTGTTGAAAAACTATAAGACATGGACACATCATGGAGAAGATTTTGTTTCATGTCATCACTCGAAAAGTATTCATATGAATGTTGATTCGAGAACAGTTGATCCGATGAACATAATGCTCAATGATATGATGCGCCAGTTTCAACCTGAAGACAGTAATGTCGTAAATGACGACGTTGGATCGAGTAATCCCCGTTCTTCTACAGATCAAGAAGCATTTAAATTCTTTGAAATTCATGATGATGTGCGTACTAAATTATATCTTGGATGCACTAAATTTAGTAAACTGTCGTTCATCGTTGAATTGTTACACCTGAAGGCTTTGAACCAGTGGGCGGACACCTCATTCGACATGTTGTTGGTATTATTGAAGAAAGTACTCCCTGCTGGAGCGATGATTTCGGAGTCATTCTATCAAGCTCGGAAGTTGACCGGTGATCTTGGTTTTCATATGATACAATTGATGCATGTCTCAATAATTGTATGTTGTTAAGAAAAGAGAATTCACAATTAATTAAATGTATTGTTTGTTATATATCCAGGTGGAAGACCAATGAGATTAATCAAGGTAGTCAGATTCTTCCTAGGAGAGTCTTGAATCAAGGGAAACAAGTTGCTGCTAAACAGATGCGTTATTTCCCACTAAAACCGGGACTAAAGAGATTATTCATTTCAACTAAAATTGCTAAATTGATGACTTGGAATTCAGAGAGAAAGAAATAGGTTGATAAATTAACTCACCCGGCAGATTCTTTGGCATGGAAAGAGTTTGATCAAAGACACCCAGACTTTTCCCGAGATGATCGTAATATTCATCTGGGTTTGGCAGCAGATGGTTTTAACCCATTTAGGTCCATGGTTGGTGCGACACATAGTACGTGGCTAGTGGTGTTGGTTCCATACAACATTCCCCCATGGGTATGTATGAAGAAACCTTTTTTATTACTGTCAATTCTAATTGATGGAACGAGAGGACCTGGCGATAAAATCGATGTTTACATGCAACCATTGATTGATGAGCTGCAAGAATTTTGGGCCGATGGTGTAATGACTTTTGACTCGGCAGCTAATGAAATGTTTAGACTTCGGGCCACTTTGTAATGGACAATTAATGATTTCCCAGCGTATGCTAACTTATTAGGTTGGAGTACAAAAGGATAATTTTCTTTCCCTTGTTGTAATAAGAGTAAGAAATCTATATGGCTTAAGAACTGTAGAAAGTGGGCATATCTTGGTCACAGGTGATTTCTTCCTCGATTGTACAGGTTCAGAAAAGACCGTGTATCATTTGATGGGAATAGAGAGTATGAACCATCACCACAAATACTATCTGGGGTTCAAATTTGTGCACAACTTGATCAAGAAAACATCCATACAATGTATGATTTTCAAGATTTATTGGCTCCTGCATTGCCTTCTATTCCTGCTGCAAATAGACAGCACAGCCATAATTGGAAGAAACAGAGTATTTTTTTGAATTCCCTTATTGGAAATATATTATTTTAAGACATAATTTGGATGTGATGCACATTGAAAAAAATGTATGTGATAATATACTATGCACCATTTTAGGCGTCAAGGGGAAATCAAAGGATAGTGCTAATGCTCGACGTGATTTGCAAGAAATAGGATTGAGAAAACCTTTACATTTATAACCGGGTGAAAGAAAATTGTGCATACATGCCTGCTGTATAGTACACAGTGATTAAAAAAGAGAAACAAACATTTATATCAATTTTGAAGACTGTTAAGGTGTCAGATGGTTATTGCTCTAATATTTCCAAGCGTGTGAATAAGACAAGCATGACATTACAGGGGTTGAAAAGTGACGATAATCATATTCTGCTTCAATAGTTAATTCCTATAGCAATTCGTGATTTCTTACCTACCCAGGTTGTTGAACTGTTAATTGAAGTATCTAATTTTTTCAGACAGATCTGTTCAAGGAATCATCACATGAGTGATTTGGAAAATCTGCAGTATAAGATTGTACTTGCACTATGTCACCTAAAAAAACTATTTCCACCGTCTTTTTTTGATGTCATGGTTCACTTGACCAATCATTTAACTGGTGAATTCACTGCTGGCGGTCCTGTACAATTCAGGTGGATGTATCCAATAGAGCGATACTTAAATAAATTGAAACGATATGTGCGCAACAAAGCTCGTCCGGAAGCCTCAATTTCCAAGGGATATTTAATGGATGAGTGTACTAATTTTGTGTGCTTCATATATTGATGAGGTTGAAACAAATATAGATAACCCCTCCCATAATGACGAGGGTCCAATTGGAGAAGGAATAATGTTTGATATGTGGAATGATGAGTGTGTTCAAGCTCATCGATATGTGTTTTTCAACACTCCATCAGTTTTTCCATTGATACAGTAAGTTTCATAGTTGATGTGTATTTTGTTTCTATATTTATTTTATTTATTACCTTGTATTGTGTTGTGATTTAGGATGCATATCGCTGAGTTGAAACGTGAAAGGCCCCATGCAACTGAGTATCAAATCCAAAAACATCATTTCAACACATTTCATGAGTGGTTCAAGACTCATGTACGTATAATTGATTTAATATTTTTATAGTGCAACTTAGTTGTATTTTCACAATCCTTTATCCATTAAACTATATATGTGAAATTTGCAGATTCAAAAGTTATGTGATTTAACCCATCCTGTGAGCGAAGAACTCAACCAACTAGTTGATGTTCCATTTATTACAGCTCGACGCTACAAGTCTTTAGATGCAAACGAATTCCGATTTTGTATTAGCGATGTTGACATGAACCGAGCCACACAAAATAGTGGTGTTGGTTTTTCTTTTGTTGATACGGGTTATTATTATGGATTGCTGAGAGATATTATTGAGGTTGTTTATGGTCATGGTTTAAAACACATATTGTTAAGGTGTGATTGGGTCGATCCTGTTCGAGGAACGAAAGTTGATAACTTCCAATTTACATTAGTAAACATTAACAATATGCTATATAAAGATGACCGAGTAAGCAGTGAGCCCTTCATACTGACATCGCAGGCAGAACAAGTTTACTTTGTCAGCATTGATTCTGATTGGAAAGTTGTAGTGAAAATGTCTAGAAGAGGGGTTTTTCTGATTGACCAAGAAGAACCTGACGTTGTTGCATTTCCTGATCAAACAATTGACCAAACAACGTAGTTGTACGAGATGAAGATATACCATGGGCCAGAGAGACAGTTGAAGGAGATGTGATAGAATTTCATGATTAGTAAAAATTGTAATTATATCCCTAGTTATTGTCTGTAAAAATATTTATAAGTTGTATATGTATAAAAATTGCTTGATTTAACTATAATTTCTTTTAATGTAGGTATGTCACAGGGTGGTCATAGTGGTTCACATGATGTTGCCGGTATGTATGTTTTCATTTTTCTAAATTAATTGATTGTAATTTTTTGTGTATATTTCCCTAACTGTTTCTAATCATTAATTTATATTGTAATTGAATTATGAATTTATGTTTATCAGGATCTAGTGATTCCTCCAGCAGACGTAGGGGTCCTGGTAGAGGGGTTCAATCCTAGAACTCTGGAGCCCGATTGGATGTGTTATTTGATGACACATTTCATCCAGTTGGAGATAGTGATACTGCATTGAGTCATCAGTTTGGACATAAGATACGAGACTCACACAGATTCCCTATGACAACTCGTGACTGGAGTTCTTTCCCCCAGGATACGATGGAGAGATTATGGAGGGAGGTTCAGGTAAATTCAATGTTTAATTTTTCATGATATATTGTTATTATTATTGTCCCATCTACTGAATTTTTTTTAACAGGATAATTTGACATCCTATCCAGATGAGTTTCGAGCTGTATGTATGTCCAAATGCAGAAAATTATGGAAGGATTACAAGTCAGGGGTGAAAAGAGATCACTGGACACCATTTGCGGGTGTGCCAGACATTCTACAGCGAGTCCCTCCAGGCATTCTTCCTGCGCAGTGGCAGGATTTGGTTGCGTTTTGGTTGAGTGAAGCAGTGATGGTAAGATTTATTACTTTTAATCTATAAATGAATAATTTTTCAAATGTCTACTAAGTAAATACCTTGAATGTAGACCGATTCTGCTCGTCATTCATATAATCGGGCGATGCAGGGCATGCCTTCCAGACTTGGCACTCGACATGTGTCATAGCTCAGACATGATGTAAGTTTAGAATTCACTATTTCATTCATATTTTAAAAATATTGTAGTATAAAATGGTGAACCCATTTATTATAGTTACACCAACGCGGCAAGCCAATCGATCAAATGTCCATATGGATGAGGACTCGTAGGGTGGGTGATCCCGATGTTACCGGTGTTATAGTAAGAAAATTATTTACTAATAAATGTATTTTTATTTTATATAAATTATTAATATTTGTTCATTGATTCATTATATGCTACAGGCTCAGTTTGACACTCAGTTAGCAGAGTTTCTAGAGGAGCAACAGTGTATTACTGTGCGTAGAGATGAAATATTTCACCGTGTCATGGGGCGTGATGGTCATGGTTATTCTTTGACTTATGGCGGTGGTGTCCCACGACGTGAAGTTGTTAGAGCAGATTTGATGGGTTCATGCAGAGAGTCAGGGATGTGCACACAGGTTGAGATAGATGCTTCCATGCAGGATATGCAGCACAATTTTGATGCACAGTTTCAGCAGTTACGTGCAGAGTATGAGGAGAGCTTGTCACAGATGTCATCACGTATCGATGATATGACAAAGCAACAAGTGGCGCCACAGGTAAACAATAAAAAACCCATACTCAGATTGACTTTTATTTATATGTTTAAGATACGTAATATTGATATATATTGTAGGCTCCGAATACAGCTAGTGGACATCACAGTGATATTGGTGATCCAGATGAGAATGAACCCCATGCTTGAGGTAATTTCATTTGTGTTGATGAATTCTCTAGAAGTTTTTATATCCTTGATGAATATAATTTTCCTTTTTTACCTAGATTAGTTTTTTTTAGTATTTTTGACCTAAAACCACTGTGAAACATTCTAATTATTATTCGTGACGTGTACCCACATATGGCACGTCAATCGGACGTGCGGTTTGCGCAGTACGGCTCAATATGCGTGTTTTAAGTGATGTGTACGCTTCATAAACGCACGTGGGGGGATCAAAATGGGCCGAACGAAGTCATAATGTCCTGAAATCAGAATACAAATATGGGTGAGTGATTTGTGAAGTGGTCAAGCAGACAACACGTCAATCGGACGTGTCGTGTGCCCGCTGTGACCGAGAACGCAGTTCTGGTGTCATAAACGGCCAAAACGGGCATCAAACGGTCAAATTCATAGAAGACGACCTCAAATTGACCTGAAACCACCATGAAACATTCTAATTATTATTCTTGACATGTACGCATAGAGATCACATCAATCGAATGTGCGGTTTGTGCGCAATGGCTCAATATGCGCTTTTTAAGTGTTGGGTGTGCTTCCGAAAGGCGCGTGGGGGGGGGGTCCAAACAGGCCGAAAAAATCAGAATGGCCTGAAATCAGACGAAAAATACGGGTGAGTGATTTTTGAAGTGTTCGGTCAGATGGCACGTCAATCGGACGTGTCGTGTGCCCGCGGTGGCCGAGAACGCAGTTCTGGTGTCATAAACGGCCAAAACGGGCGTCAAATGGTCAAATTCATAGCGGACGAACTCGGATTAACCTGAAACCACCATGAAACATTATAATTATTATTCTTGACGTGTACGCATAGGCGGAATGTCAATCGGACGTGCATTTTGCGCGGTATGGCTCAATATGCGTGTTTTAAGTGATGGGCGCGCTTCGTAAACGCGCGTGGGGGGTCCAAATGGGCCGAACGAAGTCAGAATGGCCTGAAATCAAACGAAAAATATGGGTAAGTGATTTGGGAAGTTTTCGAGTAGACTCCATGTCAATCGGACGTGCTGTGTGCCCAGGGTGACTGAGAATGTAGTTCTGGTGTCATAAACGACCAAAACGGGCGTCAAACGGTCAAATTCATAGCGGATGACCTCGAATTGACATGAAACCACTGTGAAACATTCTAATTATTATTTTTGACATGTAAGCGCATATGGAACGTCAATCGGACGTGCGGTTTGGGCGGTACGGCTCAATATGCGTGTTTTAAGTGATGCGTGCACTTCATAAACGTGCGTGGGGGGGTCCAGACAGGCCAAACAAAGTCGGAATGGCCTGAAATCAGAAGACAAATATGGGTGAGTGATTTGTGAAGTGTTTGAGTAGACATAATGTCAATCGGACGTGCCGTGTGCCCGCGGTGACCGAGAACGTAGTTCTGGTGTCACAAACGGCCAAAACGGGTGTCAAACGGTCAAATTCATAGAGGATGACCTCCGATTGACCTTAAACCATCGTGAAACATTCTAATTATTATTCGTGACATGTACGCGTAGACAGAACGCCAATTGGACGTGCGGTTTGCGCGGTACGACTCAATATGCTTGTTTTAAGTGATGTGTGCGCTTCACAAACGCGCATGAGGGGGGTCCAAACAGGCCGAACGAAGTCAGAATGGCCTGAAATCAGAAAAAAATACGGGTGAGTGATTTTTGAAGTGGTTGAGTAGACGACAAGTCAATCGGACGTGCCGTGTGCCCGCGGTGACCGAGAACGCAGTTCTGGTGTCATAAACGGCCAATACGGGCGTCAAATGGTCAAATGCATAGAGAACGGCCTCAAATTGACCTGAAACCACCGTGAAACATTCTAATTATTATTCGTTACGTGTACGCGTAGAATTCACATCAATCGGACATGTGGTTTGCATGGTACGACTCAATATGCGTGTTTTAAGTGATGCGTGCGCCTCACAAACGCGCGTGAGGGGGGTCCAAACGGGCCGAACGAAGTCGAAATGGCCTAAAATTAGACGAAAATTACGGGTGAGTTATTTTTGAAGTGTTCGAGCAGAAGGCACGTCAATAGGACATGTCGTGTGCCCGCGGTGACCGAGAACGCAGTTCTGGTGTCATAAACGGCCAAAACGGGCGTCAAACGGTCAAATTCATAGCGGACGACCTCAGATTGACCTGAAACCACCGTTCAACATTCTAATTATTATTCGTGATGTGTACGCGTAGAGGGAACATCAATCGGACGTTCGGTTTGCGCGCAACGTCTCAATATGTGTTTTTTAAGTGTTGGGCGCGCTTCCGAAAGGCGCGTGGGGGGGTCCAAACGGGCCGAACGAAGTCAGAATGGCCTGAAATTAGACGAAAAATACGGGTGAGTGATTTGTGAAGTGTTTGGATAGACGGAACGTCAATCGGACATGCTGTGTGCCCGCGGTGACCGAGAACGCAGTTCGGGTGTCATAATCGGCCAAAACGGGCGTCAAACGGTCAAATTCATAGCGGACGACCTCGGATTGACCTGAAACCACCGTGAAACATTATAATTATTATTATTGACGTGTACGTGCAGACGGCACGTCAATCGGATGTGAGGTTTGCACGGTACGGCTCAACATGCATGTTTTAAGTGATGTGTGCGCTTCGTAAACGCGCGTAGGGGGGTCCAAACGGGCCAAACAAAGTCGGAATGGCCTGAAATCAGACGAAAAATACGGGTGAGTGATTTTTGAAGTGGTCGAGTAGACAGCACGTCAATTGGACTTGTCGTGTGCCCGCGGTGACCGAGAACGCAGTTCTGGTGTCATAAACGGCCAAAACGGGCGTCAAACGGTCAAATTCATAGCAGACGACCTCAGATTGAAATGAAACCATTGTGAAACATTCTAATTATTATTTGTGAGATGTACGCGTAGACAGAACATCAATCGGACGTGCGGTTTGTGCGGTACAGCTCAATATGCGTGTTTTAAGTGATGCGCGCGCTTCAAAAACGCGCGTGAGGGGGGTCGAAATAGGCCGAACGAAGTTGGAATGACCTGAAATTAGACAAAAAATATGGGTGAGTGATTTGTGAAGTGGTCGGGTAGACGGAACGTCAATCAGACGTGCAGTGTGCCTGCGGTGACCGAGAACGCAGTTCTGGTGTCACAAAAGGCCCAAACGGGTGTCAAACGGTTAAATTCATAGAGGATGACCTCGGATTGACCTAAAACCACCATTAAAGATTATAATTATTATTCGTGACATGTACGCGTAGACGGAACGTCAATCGGACATGCGGTTTGCGTGGTACGGCTCAATATGCGTGTTTTAAGTGATGTGCGCGCTTCATAAACGCGCGTGGGGGGGTCCAAACGGGCCGAACGAAGTCAGAATGGCCTGAAATCAGACGAAAAATACGGGTGAGTGATTTGTCAAGTGGTCGATCATACGGAACATCAATCAGATGTGTTGTGTGCCCGTGGTGACCGAGAACGCAGTTCTGATGTCATAAACCGCCAAAACGGGCGTCAAACGGTCAAATTCATAGCGGACGACCTCAGATTGACCTTAAACAATTGTGAAACATTATAATTATTATTCAAGATGTGTATACGCAGACGTCACGTCAATCGGACATGTGGTTTGCGTGGTACGGCTCAATATTCTTGTTTTAAGTGATGTGCGCGCTTCGTAAACGCGCGTGGGGGGGTCCAAACGGGCCGAACGAAGTCAGAATGGCCTGAAGTCATACGAAAAATACGGGTGAGTGAATTTCAAAGTGTTCTAGTAGACGGTACGTCAATCGGACGTGTCGTGTGCCCGCGGTGACCGAGAACGCAGTTCTGGTGTCAGAAACGGCCAAAACGGGCGTCAAACGGTCAAATTCATAGAGGACGACCTCGAATTGACCTGAAACCACCGTGAAATATTCTAATTATTATTCGTGATGTGTACGCATAGACAGAACTTCAATCGGACGTTCGGTTTGCGTGCAACGGCTCAATATGCGCTTTTTAAGAGTTGGGAGCGCTTCCGAAAGGCGCATGGGGTGGTCCAAACCGTCCAAACAACGTCGGATTGGCCTGAAATCGGACAACAACAATGGGTGAGTGAATTTTTAATTTTTCGGGCATACGGCATGCCAATCGGAGGTGTCGTGTGCCCGTGGTGACTGAGAACGCACTTCTGGTGCCATAAACGGCCAAAACGGGCCTCAAACTGTCAAATTCAAAGCATACGACATCAGATTGACTTGAAATCACAGGGGGGACACTATAATTATTATTCTTGATGTGTACGCGGAGATGACACGTCAATTGGACGTGCGGTTTGCGTGCAACGACTCAATATGCGCTTTTTAAGTGTTGAGCGCGCTTTCGAAACGCGCATGGGGTGGTCCAAACCGACTGAACGATGTCGTATTGGCCTGAAATAGGACGACAACAACGGGTGAGTGAATTGTGAAGTGGTCCGGCAGATAGAACTCCAATCAGATGTGTCTTGTGCCCGCGGTGACCGAGAACGCACTTCTGGTGCCACAAACAGCCAAAACGGGCCTCAAACTGTCAAATTCAGAGCGTACGACATCAGATTGACCTGCAATCAGAGGGGGAACACTTTAATTATTATTCTTGACGTGTAAGAGGAGACGACACATCAATCAGACGTGCATTTTGCGTGCAATGGCTCAATATGCGCTTTTTAAGTGTTGGGTGCGCTTCCGAAACACGCGTGGGGTGGTCCAAACCGTCCGAACGACGTCAGATTGTCCTGAAATCGGACGACAACAATGGGTGAGTGTATTTTGAAGTGGTCGGGTAGACTGCACGTCAATCGGTGGTGTCGTGTGCCCGCGGTGACCTAGAACGCATTTCTGGTGCCATAAACGGCCAAAACGGGCCTCAAACTGTCAAATTCAGAGCGTATGACATCAGATTGACCTAAAATCAGAGGGGGAACATTTTAGTTTTTATTATTGACATGTAAGAGGAGACGGAACATTAATCGAACGTGCGGTTTGCGCATAACGGCTCAATATGCACTTTTTAAGTGTTCGGCGCGCTTCTGAAACGTGCATGGGGTGGTCCAAACCGGCCGAACGATGTCGGATTGGCCTGAAATCGGCCGACAACAATAGGTTAGTGAATTTTGAAGTGGTTGGGCAGACGGCACACCAATCGGAGGTGCCGTGTTCCCGCCATGACCGAGAATGCACTTCTGGTGCCATAAACGGCCAAAACGGGCCTCAAACAGTCAAATTCAGAGCGTACGACATCAGATTGACCATAAATTAGAGGGGAACACTGTAATTATTATTCTTGACATGTATGAGGAGACGACACGTCAATCGAATGTGTGGTTCACACGCAACGGCTCAATATGCGCTTTTTAAGTGTTGGACACGCTTCCGAAAGGCACGTGGGGTGGTCCAAACCGGCCGAACGACGTCGGGTTGGCCTGAAATCGGCGACAACAATGGGTGAGTTAATTTTGAAGTGTTCATGCAGACGACACACCAATCAAAGGTGCCGTGTGCCCACGGTGACTGAGAACGCACTTCTGGTGCCATAAGCGGCCAAAACGGGCATCAAACTGTCAAATTCAGAGCGTATGACATCGGATTGACCTGAAATCAGAGTGGGAACACTGTAATTAGAACCATATAATTAACTATTTTATATTTTTAAAATGATAATTTAAATTATGAATATATTTTGAAAATCGTATACTTTCGATCTTTTATAGTAAGTTTGAATTGAAATATGTTAATTTGTTTCAATTATATGTTTATAGGCTTTATTTGGTACTAATTTTATTATTAAATTTTGATATGTAGTTATATTTGATGAGGGTTGCGGATCATGGAATATGACGATGATATTTATATGGTATTCATAGTATTTTTTATATTTTTTTTAAATAAAATAAAAGCTATAGCGGCCGCCATTTGGCGGCCGCTATAGGCATGACCAACAGCGGCCGCTGTAGCCTATGTTCGGGTCAGCTATAGCAGCCTCCAAACGGAGGCCGCTGTTGGTCAGCCCTATAGGGGCCGCCAAATGGAGGTCGCTGATAGCAACAACGACGGACCAAAATCGGTCGCCGTTTGGCGGACGCTAGGCGGCCGCTATAGACCTTTATCGACGACTTTTGGCGGCCGCTAAAAGTCATATTTGTACTAGTGAATTTACTCAATGAAACTAGGCTATGTGTGATATCTCCAATGTATCTCAGCTTTATAGGTATGATCCAATCCCCATGTATGTTATTGATAATAAGGATATTGATATGGATGTGATCACCTCATTTGAGTAGGTCTAGTGAAATTGGTGGATTAGGATTAAAAGGAAATTCAATGAAATAAATTTCTCATGGTATGTGTACATTAGCGACATAGATGCATCCAAAGAGAGATAAGGGAATAGGATTTGGATATGGGGTCCTAGTGAGTATATAGTTCAGGTGATTCTTCTCAAGGATAATAATCCTAATGTGGGGAGTCTGTAATGACCCGTGGATTTTGAGGTATGACAAAGACATAATTTTTACCATTTTCTTATTTATTATGACTAATTTTTTATTAGTTTGGGAATTATTGGAAGATGACAGAGGAACAAAGGTTATTTAAAGAGGTATATTATTAGTAATATAATAGCATGTACCATCAGGTACCCAGTAAAGTGTTATAAGGTACTCAATGATAAGTATAAGATAGGTAATGTAACACCCCAATATTTCATAATACATTATCTCTTTATAGTAATTAAATATCTTACGCTACATGCAACACAGAGTTTCAGCGCATCACAACTTACCAAACTAGCCGTTCAAAAAGCGGTTATGAATAAGTATTAACTGAATTTTGAATTTTATATACTCCATATAATTTTATAATCCATATTATGTGTTTCATAAAAATAATATAAGAACATATTCATTTTTTTAGATAAAAAAGTATTTTTTAAAAAAAATGCATTTTTTACCACCTTTTAACTGAGAACCCTTTTTAAAACCAATATTTGAAACTTTTATATATTCAATTTAATGAACTTAACTTCTTCTTTAGAGGAGGGACATAAAAAATTAGTTTGGATAAATTTTTGGTACTTTTCTGATAACTTTCATATTTTGATATATAGTGAAAAAAAATACTAAATTTTAATTGGAAACAACATTCTTAATCGAAATAATTTATAGTGTTAAATTATGAATTTGAGTGGTTTTAAAGTATAATTAGATTTGATTTTTATCATTTAATATAATTTAGGCCATTGGATGTAATTTCACATTTAAATTGTACATAAACACAAGGAAATCTTTTGATGGTTTTTACTTCTTAAAACCCCAATTTCTAGTTTTGACAATGGGAATTAATTTTAAATTAATTAATTAAACTCAAATGTTTTTAATTTGGTAAAAGAGACATCATTTTTGGATTTGGAATATCAAAATTATTTTAGGGGAATTTTGGGTATTTTTCTAAAAACATTCAATTTTTTATGAATATTGAAAACCACTACGTTATTGTTTAAAATCGAATTTTATTTAAAAAAATTATTATTTTTATTTAAATTTATTTTAAAGTCAAAATATATACATAATACCTATATTAGTTCAATTTAATTCATTGGAGTCATTTTAGAATAAGATTAGATGTATAAAATTTTATTGAATTTTTTAACATCTTTTACCTACCGTCTAGGCACATTTGCAAATTTTCATAAAACATAATTTTACCGCTTCTGTGAATTTAATTTCAAAAATCCAAGAGACACGGTTGAAATAATTATGTAAAATTTTGTTCAATAGGATGAAAATAATTTTTGGTGAATAGTAACTTTTGAATTTTATTTACCACATTTAAAAGTAAATATGGTAATTAAAGGTAAAAATGATATTATAATTACACTAACACGTGTTCTAATTCTATTGGATAAGTGTATATCAACCAAAATAAACCTTAGGAATAAAATATGATCCTTTTGGTCCCCTTGGTTTAGATTAGGACATTTATTATTATTTTATTTAAAGAAGATTTAAAAGTGGTTAATTCAAAGTTTAATAACTAAACTATTTTTAATATAGGGTTATACAAAATATAAATTCGACTATAAATATTAATTAGAAATATAAAAAAAATTCCTATGTCATGGTATTTTATTTATAATTTTTAGACATTAAATAATTAAATTTATTGATGACACAACAATGATGCAGTAATTACCTTATTATTGAAAGATTAAAATAACTGATATTATAAATAATAATATAATTGTAAATTGAAACTTTTTACATATTCCAAAAAATTTATAGGTTAATATGACACATTATAGTTGATTAAATAACTTTTTTGAAGTGATAAAGTTTTTATGACTTTCACAAAAACCAAATACTAAATAGTGTCAAAATTGACATAAATGAGTTTAAAAAAATACTGTATTATTAATTGATATAATATTCCTAAAAATATATGGTTCAGACAAAGGACTTAGATAAGATTAGATATATAAATAATGAACCACTTAGAGTTCTCCTGGATTTTTATAGTAAGTTTAGTAACCATTTATTATAATAAAACAAGAATACATGGTAAAAGTTAAACTATTTAACTAAGAGTTAAATCTAAAAGATAAGGTTAATATGGTGACCTAAACCTATCTACAACGTATTGGTTGAGAGATTTTAGACCAATAACCACCTTATCCTAGAAATAAATCATTTTTTATCCATTATAAACCAAATATGATTGTATAATAAAATAATATTTCAAGATTTACCTAAAGTGACCCTCACCTCTCTTATAAAAGGGTACTTCCCCTTCTCTTAATTTCACACCTCCAAATCCATTTGGCTCGGTCAACCCCTTCTCAAATATCCTCCCAACTACTCCCACTTCATCCTAGAGGCCTTAATTTGATCATAAGCCAACATAAGGATCCTTTTTGATCAAATAAAAAGTAAGAACCCGAAGAAGAGGTGGTTACATCATCACCTCTTTCAAAGTTATTTTCTTCTTCCACTTCCTCTTTCTTTGTTGTTTCCATAATAAAATAATAACTTTAGTACCTTATACATACTGATATGTTATTATAAATATGGTGAAACCATATTAATTATTCTATCCATCCTATGAATGACAAAGTCACCATACGTGTGTACGTACGGCTTACCGTCTCCACGTCGTGGTGTAGTTTCTTATTCAACACTTCATTATTTGGATGGGTATAATAATGACAATAATTGATTTAAATAATAAATATAACATGTTAATGATTCTGTATATATAATATAACATCCAATTACATATGATTTCACTATCAGTAGATTGATATCATCGCTCGTGCGTATGTACGGCTTACCATCTCCACGACGTGATGAGATTCACGTTCATCATTCAAAAATGATTATAAATATATATATTATTAATAAGTATGTAATATATGAGATAATAATTCTAATAGAAATATATATATATTTATTTATGTATTTATGCATTTCTCATTTACTTACTTCCTTTCAATACGATATGAAAACGAAAACGACGTTTATGCGTACGTATGGCCTACCATCTCCAAAAGTGTGTTTTCCATTTCATATATAAATCTATTATACATACTCATATTCTGAATATATATTATACATAAATAATTATTTATATTCTGGAATCAATTAAACAATGATATAAGTTATACGATCAAGAAGAACAAGTTAAAACACGTATGATAAAGAAAGCGATTATTAGCTGAAATGTTATTTTAATATAGAAATTATTATTAAATAGGTAGTATAAATCCATAAATAAAGCAAGTATGATATCATAAATATGAATATGGTTCTTTTATAATTTAATAACATACTATGGTCATTATATATGAGGTTAAACATACCCTCGACCAAAGGAAAGTACAATGTAAGTGTTAATTCCTCAATTTCATTACTATATGAGACTCTTTATGTGTAAGTATTTACAAGGAAATTTTTATCATACATGTCCATGTTTCATAAAAATGTTTTAAAAATGAATATTTTAAGGTTTTGTGGAAGGTACTATTTATCAAGATCAGTATTTTAAATGTTTTAATGATTTATTTTTCTAAATCATTATAATTAATGTTCATGTTTTAAAAATGATTTTAAGGATATATTTATATGGACATGATAGTTTTAAAATGTTAATTCCTTTCAAAAGTTTAAAATTGGTATGGTAAACTTTGATTCAAAAATCTATTTTAAATGACTTCCTTTATAAATGCGTGACTTTTAAATGATTTCACAAAAAGGGATATTTCTCTCAAAGAGTTCTACTGATCATTTTCAACTTTGTCAACATCCTTTACTGGATATTATTCTTAATTGAAGTTGATTTATTATAATAGAATATTCCTTATTGTATCAAATGAGTTATGATATGTTTGACTATGGATGTTCTATTTTTATACCATTCTTGGGTTTTTGTTAAATTATTGACATTTTGTATGCTAGTTTTAATACGAATGTTTATGTTATGTTTCAAAATTTTCATATGAGTAATGAATTGGACTTAGTAAGTGATGGGTGGAGTCGGAAATAGATCCTCGATGCATCGGTAGGTCTCATGAGACAAACTAGGGTCTTGGAATAAGGCCTTGACAAAAAAATTATTTGTAGTCTTGGCACAAGGCCTTGACTATGTGGTTATGATTCCCGACATTATCCATTCCCTCATTATGAAATTAGTTTTTACATGTGATTATTCGACTAGTAGAATATCCATGTGCATGTTTATAAGGTAATGTATGATTTATTTTTTCCATATCATGTTCAAGTTTATGTTTAAAAGACTGTTGTTTTTATTATACATCTTACCTTAAAAGTTTATAGCTTTCGCTAAATTATTTACCCTTACTGAGAATCTGAGATCACTCCTTTCTTACATTTTATTTTTCAAGTATTCCAAGAAGTGTATTGTGATTGATATTTAGGGTTAATCTAGGGGAATAATAGAATTATCAAAGGATTCTTTCTTTTGTGTTTTATGATAGAAATCGTAATTTAAAGTTCACGTAGGTAATCTATTTTGCGGGATTGCTAAATTGATTGGTTCTTCACGAATTTATTCCTTGTAATCATGAAAATATATTAACATAATGCACCGACTCTGGGATTCTGGGGTTGGGGTGTTACAGGTAAAACCCCATAGAGACCCACCAAATAGCTAGTGGGTCTATATTATGTAGTCTGTGATTCACCAAGTACCGGATTCAAGTTCATCAGGTACTCGGTGGTCTATGAATTAAAATTACATTAAAAGTTAAAATATTTTTCATGAATCTCTATCCAAACATTATCCCAAAAGAATGTTATATTACTGTCCCCAAGGTTTTCTCATAAGAAGGTCAGAAAGTAAGAATAAATATTTCACTTTTTATAAATTTTATATTTTTTATAGTGAGAATAAAATAAGTTTTTTTTGAATTTTTTAAATAATGAAGGAAAAAAATATGATTAAAGAAAGTGAGGGGGTGAACATTTTAAAAAAAGTAGTCCATATGAAAGGAAATGAGTAACCATATTTAGGATAGTTTCCATAAAATAGTTTGGATCTTTGGAACCGCCTTTATTTATTTTAATCAAGCATTTCTCCAATTTTTATTTCTTAATCTAAAATCCAAAACTATAAAGAATACACACAATTCTACATGAAGTCACACTAAATGCTCAATGTGAGTGTTATTCATCCTATTAATATGATTTAATTACTCAATAGACACCATGTAATTAAATCTAATCAGATTCATTGTAATCTTAAACAAGACCATGCTTGAGAATTTTAAATAGTGAGAACAAATACTTTAATTCCATAGGATTAAGATTGAATCAAAATAGATTTATAAGAGATATTAAATTGTATAAAAAAAATCAACCAATTTCATTCAAGAAAAATATTTCTAGAATAATTCAAATATGATATGGATAAATTCTAATACCTATAAGAGGTTATGAAATCCTCCACTAGCTCAATGTTGCCTTGGTTTTTAGTTGTACATGGGTGCATAGGCTAAAATTATATTTGTTGATTATTGCCTTGATCCTTGGTCCTCTTATCCTTCTAGGTAATATTATTCTCTCTTTAATGGTGTTTTTGATATGTCTTTTTTCCATGCAAATTCTCCCTTTTAAATCCTTAGAAATTTTGAAAGATTTCCACCAATTTCTTCATGTTTTTTAAAATATGACTTTTATAATTCTCCCAGTTTCCTAATATTCTAAATAATAGTATTAAATTATACTTTTGAGATTAATTTCACTTTATCCCTTGAATTAATGCATTTTTTCAATCATATAAAAGGGAATAATTTTAAAGGGTCATGGGATGATGTCATGTAGATCATTAAATTATGTCATGTCATGAAAGAGGATTTTCCATGGGATAGTTCTTAGGGAATTTACTATCTAATACCATTTCATAAATATATTATGTGATGACCATTATTATATCTTGATTCTTCTATTATTTTTCTTCAATTGTCTATCTTGTGAATACATCATAGTATGAATTCATTCTTCATCGTTTGGGTACCTTAAAATTATAAGTATCACTAAAAATCATGTGAGTTACTTCATGGTGTGGTTGAACTTCTATGGAGTGGTATATAATTTATCTGATTATCCAAAGTTTTAATCTTCCCTCAAATATCTTGGTTGAACTTTTACCAATTCCCTAACCATTATAAATGCCTCATTAATCTGGAATATCCATTAAATTTTATTAAAAACTATCTAGTAGAAAAGGAAATACTTTTATGTACCTTAAATTTTACTTTTTGGTATCATTTATACTATTCGAGTTACTTTTACACATCATGTTAGGGAATCTTATACATCCCCATATTTTTACAAATTCTTTCATTTAACTATGAAGGAATTTTACATATTATCCCCAGTGGTAATGTAAAATACCCTTATGTATTCTACTAGAGTGTGGGGTTACTTTTAAACACCAATCATGGTTGAATTTATATATCTATGGGATCTCACCCTTCACTTCCAGTGGAAAAGGTATGTAATTTTATGTATTGGGAAGGACATTTACACAAATATTCCAATGCTAAAGTCATGGAATTTTGTGTATTCCTTTGTGATTATGATGTCCCTCATATATGAGCTAATGGGATCATATATATATAAGGTTGTATTTGGAATTTTAAAAAAACCCACTACTTTTGAAAGACTATTATGTATGAACTGATTTATTTCTAAGTATTCTCTTGTTAAATTTTATGTATGAGGTGGTGAATTTTATACACGTCAATGCCTTCATTAAATTTCCTCTAAACTTCAAAAAATATCTTTTATATATAGAGTAATATGACTCTTAATAAATATATACTTAACCAAATATTTCCAACAACATCACATGGACTCTTACGCATTCAAGGTGTAACGACCCAAAATTTCATTAATAGAAAACCCTCTTGATATAATTAAATGTATCTTTATGTAAAATGTTTATATAAAATATCAAATTCTTTTGTTTTATGTTTTTTTATTTTAAAATACTATTAAGAATTGTGATCGTTGTTAATATAGCTATTGAACAGTGATCGTGTGATTAGTATAAATATAGGGCTTTAACAAATCCAATTTACTCAGACAAAGGAAGCAATGGCCTCATCCAGTAGATGTGCCCCATATGAAGCCCATTTGTCAGAGCTTGGAAAGGAGGTTGTGTCTTTTGGATCTCTCTCTTGACCAAGCCCAAGATGAGATTGAATATGTTAACCTCGAGCGGGACCACCTATGAGAGAAGTGGAAGTTGATAGAGATTACCACCCGAGCAATATTATCTGAGTCACCCCAAGAGTCTGTCACCATCGCACACCTTACTCTTCAGTATTATGCGGGTGTTATAGGGGTTATGTAACAAGACCTTAGCACTATTTTTATGTATATTATTTCTGTATATAATAATTAATATACTTTTATTTTATTATTGTTACCTTGTAAATAGTTTTTAAAGCAAAAATAGTATTTTTAGTTAATGTTCAACTAAGAAATCTATTTTGATGAATTAATGGATTTTTGAGTTAAATAATATTTTAATAAAATATTATTATTTTTATTAAATTAATTTTTATTAAATATAATTTATCGTATAATTTTATGAATGCAATTGTAATTTTATTAATGCTTGAAAGCCATTTTTGTCAAAACCCATGAATTTTTGATAAAAGTCAATTTTTATTTTAAAATTGAAAATTAACATATTTAGAAAATTATTTAGATAAAATTAATATTATTTCTGGAATCAGGACGTCGAAATTATCCAATGGTGAATTTTTCATAATTTTTTGAGACAGTCAAATTTTTGGGTAAAAATTAAATACCGTTTAAATATATAATGTGTTTTATGACATCATAATGACCCAATAGTGATGTAATAAAATACTATAAACTTTATGTTTATACAATATATGTTTTACAATTAAAATAATGTGATTTTGGGTTTGTTTTATTTATTTTACAAAGCTTTAGTGGACCCTTCAAGACTTATTAATTATTTTGTCTTTTTAAATTGTTTTCCTTGGGAGTGTGACTCACCTCCACACAAGAAACCCCATTATTTTAAGAATTTAGGACTTTGGAATTATAAAATATTTTTTTCCACTTACCTTTTCCAAAAACCATGGGAAAAAACCATGGGATGGTTTGTGGTTTGGATTAGTTTAATGTGAGGTGTCCCAAACCTAAATAATAAACAATTCCCTCACCTTTCCTATATAAACCCACCCAAGATCTCACTTCCTCCTCACTCAAAGCCTTTTTAGTTCATCAAAACTCTTCCCTACTCTCTCTATAATCCTCTAAAGGTTCACCAATCTCCCAAGAATCCTCTATCAAGCCTCTCTCATGCCTTTGGAAGCACACTTCTAAGTAAGGGTTTTTCTTCCTTTCTCATTTTTATCCAATATTATTTAAGTGGTTATGCACTTTTAATTTCAATTATAAATGTTGGGGTATGGTTTCAAACCTCCCCCATACTTTCCTCTTTCTGTTTGAATTATGAGATTCCCCTTTATCTCTCAATAAATGCCTCCCATGTACACCCATTACTATGTGGAAATTCCGAATGGAATTTATCTCTCCTCACTTACATTGAAGCAATTATTTTGTAAATGAATCTAAATTCCATTAAAATTGTTGGGGAATGTATCTATATAACCCCCTTACTGTCCATTTCATGTAAAAATGATGAGACACCCCTTTATCTCTCATCAACCATTTTTATTAATTCTTATGCCACGCCGTTACGCTACCGAAATTGCACCGATTTTCCAAGCCAATGTCATTGTGTAGTGAATACCATAACCATTTCTCTATCAAGGGTATTCACCTTTATGAACATTTACTTATTATTTAAAGAGTTTCATGTATTTATTCCATATTCTTTTATCATTGAATAAATGATTATGTTGAATTATTCAATGTTTTATGATCCATGTGGCACACTTATGCATGAAATGTAATGTTTAAGAAGGGTGTGCCCTGACAGCACTCCAATGAATTGGGTAAAGTATAGTATCATGATACATCATGTGCAATTGGTTTTTACTCATGTTAATTCAAGTGCAACAAGGTTTTACTCATTCTTCATGTGCAATGAGGTTTTACTCATGCCCTATGTGCAATGAGCCTATGCTCATGCTAATTCCATGTTAAGTGTTGTTACCACATTTCCATGTTATGACTATCATGCTTTATCATGCCTTTATGTATATTATTCTATTGTGCTCTATTGATATGACTATTTTCTAACATGTACTGTATTCCTCATGTTATTCCATGATTATTCCCTTACCGGGATTTCTAGCTCACCCTTTTCTTATGCATGTCCTCAGGTTATCCCATGCAATGCTAAGTACGAGGGAATGTAGTGGTCATGTAAAGGAATTTTTCAATAAAGATGTTGTATTTCATGTTTTAGGTTGTTATGTAATGATCCTAATCCACAAAGACACTAGACCTATCTATATTCTATGTTGTATCAAGTGAAGTTTATGTAATAAATTATGTTTAATTGTGTAATAAAAAATAGGGTTGTCATAGTTGGTATCAGAGAAAAGGTTTAGTTATTTTTGGGATTAGGATTAGAAAACCCTAGTAAAGCCTTAGAGACAAGACTAAGTATAATAAAAACATCCTTAAGTTTTGGAGAGTATTTAGTAAGTGGTTTATCAATCAAATACATCTCTGTCTAGATACAAGCAGGTAGAGGCGGCTCTGGCACAGATGTATCCTAGGGGTAAAACCTGAAAACACCGCTTTGAGAAAGACTCAAATGGGAACTAGTGCATGACAACGGGCCTTTATGCACTCTTGGTTATGAAACTCTCATGGGATATGATTTGGTAAATTCACAAGCTTAGTATGAACCATTATTAAGGGACTAAAAAAATTCCCTAAGAATATATGTTAGAAAGTTGATCATGGATAATATAGAATGAAGCCAATAGATTCATATGTTAAGGAAATAAAATTTATTTATAAGTCATAAGTTTTGTCCTTGTATTACCCTTTAAGTGTTACCCCTAACTTTTCTTTTATTCCAACCAATGGCCGGTAATAGGAAGACTCAGGTTAACAACCGATGTGAAGATCAATGTGATGACTGTACTAATGAGATTCCCAATCCAATGGGAGGGGGAATTGTGAACTTTGTCACACTTCTCTCTCAGCTAACTCAAGATTTGAATGGAAACATGGGTCAAGAGGAAAATTCAACCCCCCCCCCCCTTAAGAAAGAACAAGTCGCTATCGAGAGATTCATGAGACAAAGGCCTCCTACTTTTAATGGATCATCTGATCCCTCAATCGCTGAACAATGGCTAAAATCCATTGAAAAGATCTTCTATATCCCTAAATGTTCTGACAAGAGAAGATTATCCTAGCTTCTTATCGTATGGAGGGTGAAGCTGATCAATGGTGGACATTGATCAAAAACACGAAGCCTGAGGAGGAGATCAAGGTGTTAGAATGGAAGGATTTTCGGAATATTTTTTTCGATAAATATTTTCCACGCACCATCCAGCTTAAGATGGAAAGGGACTTCCTTGCCCTCAAGAAATAATTTGATGAATTTGTTGGATTATACAAGGAAAACATCACAAGGCTTGCATGATACGCTTTCGGCTTTGTCGTTACCCCCAAAGGCAAGGTTGACTGCTTCTTTGGTGGGCTGAAACCTAGCCTACAGAAAGTGATGGTGATCCATGACTTCAACAACTATGAGGAAACTGTCTGATGTTCCCTCAAGGTAAAAATAGAGATCGGAGAATCTAAGGGGTATCATGGGGACAAGAAGAATAAGGTGGAATTCAATGTTGGAGGTCCAATGGATAAATCCAATGGTGATAAGAATATCCAACACCCTACTTTTTAAAGGTGCGGAAAGAAGCACCCTGGAAATTTCCTGAAGAGGATGAGAAAATGCTTTAGGTGTGGAAGAGAAGGGCACCTGGCTATTAACTATTGGTAAGAAAGACCTGCGGCTGTGATAGAAAATAGGAATGCTCCGTTCGAACCTCAATGCATTTTTCATTGCTACAACTGCAAAGAACCAGGGCATCTTTCAAATCAGTTCCCTAAGCCAAGGGTTTTCGGAGGAAACCAACAACCTTTAAGGCAGCAAGGGTGATTTTTTTCCATCACTACTGCCGAAGTGAACCCCGATAATGAAGTGGTGATAGGTACGCTAGTTATTCATTAAATAATAGTGAACATACTTTTTTATTCAGGTTCTACACATTATTTTATATCTCGAAAGTTTAGTAGAACAATACCAGCACCACCACAAATCATGGAAGTGAAGATGTCGGTGAGTATGTAAAATGGGGAAATCATTGCATCCCATAAATATAACTCCTCCCCTTTCATAATCTATGGACTAAAATTCCTGGAGAACCTTGTCATACTCCCTTTGGTGGAATTTGATGTGATTCTTGGCATGGATTGGATTTCCTTATATAGAGCCAACATAAATTTTCAGGAGAAGGAAATCACTATCCATGTGGATAATCGACCCCCGATTCTATACAAGTGCAATGAAGAAGATGAATCTTCTTTAGCTCCATCATCTCAAGCGTGAATATTACTGCCCTATGAGCATGCATATATGGCTCAGATGATTGAGTCTAAGTAATTAACCATCCTTGAAGACATGCCTATTGTGAGGGAATTTGTTGAAGTGTTTCCTGAAGAATTTCCTGGTCTTCCTCCTAGAAGAGATGTTGAATTATCAACTGATATTATTCCTGGGCCATTTCCAATATCCAATAATCTATATAGAATGGATTTTGTAAAGTTTGGGGAGTTAAAGAAACAACTACAATAGAATATGGATAAAGTGTTTATATTCCCAAGTGCTTCACCATGGGGTGCACCAATCCCTTCATCAAGAAGAAGGATGGGTAAATGTGCCTTTGCATAGATTATCATGATCTTAACAAAATCATGATAAATAACAAGTATCCTCTCCCACAAATTGATGACATGTTCGATCAGCTACAAGGAGCACAATAATTCTCCAAGGTGGATTTTCTATCCGTATATTATCAAGTAAGGGTGAAGAAGGAAGATATCCTCAAGACTATTTTTTGTACAAGATACGGGCACTATGAATTCATAGTAATGCCTTTCAGAATCACTAATGCTCCATCAATCTTCATGTAATTGATAAATAGAGTCTTTAGAGATTACCTTGATAGATTTGTGGTATTCTTTATAGATGATATTCTGATATACTCCAAAACCAAGTAGGATAATGAGGATCATCTAAGAACTATACTAGAGAGAATGCGGAAGGAGAATCTCTATGCAAAGTATAGAAAGTGTGAGTTCTAGTTAAAGGAGGTTTCATTCTTGGTTCATATCATCATAAGCAATGGGATATTTGTGGATCCCACCAAAACAGAGGTAATTGAGGGATGGCCGAGGCCAAAATCGGTAACGTATATTCATAGCTTCTTTGGGTTAGATGGATATTATCGATGATTTGTGAGAAATTTCTCACAATTTTCCAACCATCTTACCAAGTTAAATTTCAAGGGAGTAATATGTTTTGGAGTGATTAATGTGAAGAAATATTTAAGGAGTTGAAAAAGAGGCTTATCACTACGCCTATTCTCACTTAACCCACAAGTGGAGAACTTTTTGTGGTATTCAGTGATGCTTCGAAGAAGGTCCTAGGATGTGTGTTGATAAAAAATGAAAAATTAATTTCCTATGCTTCAAGTCAATTGAAAGTTAGTAAATATAACTATCCAACACATGACCTCTAGTTGGCTACAGTGATATTCGCTTTGAAAATTTGGCGGAATTATCTCTTTGGGTAGAAGTGTGAAATATATACGGACCACAAAAGCCTCAAGTATATATTCACATAGAAAGAGTTTAACATGAACCAATGAAGATGGTTAGAGCTGATCAAAGACTATGACTGCTCAATCCATTACCACCCTAGGAAAGCGAACAAGGTGGTGGATGCCCTAAGTAGAAAGGACCCAGTGATTCTATCATTGATGATAATTGGAAAGGATCCAATATTTTTATATTTGATGAAGATGGACATGGGAATCATAAAGAAGGGAGCATCATCAATCATTTCATAAATGATTGCTCAACCTTCACTTTTGGAAAGGTTAAAGGATGCTCAAAAGGATGATGTGGGAATTCAGAAAAAATTAGAAGCTATCGAAAAAGGGAAATCCTCAAAGTTTAATGTTAATGAAGAAGGAATTTTGAGATTTCGGAAAATACTATGTGTCCTATCAAGTTCGGAGCTGAAGAAGGAACTTTTGGATGATGCACATAGTTCAAATTTCTCTATTCACCCAGAAAACACAAAGATGTATTGAGATCTCTGAGAGCATTATTGGTGGGATAATATGAAGAACGAGATCACTGAATATACATCAAAGTGCATGGTGTGTCAGAAAGTGAAGGCAGAGAGGCATAAGTCTAAGGGGATGATGCAAACATTGCTCATACCAGAATGGAAATGGGAGAACATCACCATGATATTTGTCAATGGAATTCCGAAGACATCAAAAGACAACAATACAATCTGGGTTATTGTGGATTGTCTTAAAAAGGGTGCACACTTCATTTCTATTCAGAAGGATTTATCATTGGATCAACTGGCATGGATATATATCAAGGAAGTGGTAATTCTGCATGGATTACTACTATCTATTGTGTCTGATCGAGATCCAAGATTCACTTATATGTTTTGGAAGAGTCATTAAAATGATCTGAATACTAAACTGAACTTTAGTATGGTTTATCATCCTCAAACTGATGGCCAATCCAAGCGGACTATCCAAACACTTGAGGACATGTTGATAGTGTTCTCAATGGACTTTAATGGAGGATGGGATCAACATATTCTTCTGGTTGAGTTCTCTTATAATAACAGCTTCCACTCGAGCATCCAAATGGCACCATATGAATCCCTTTATGGGAAAAGGTGATGAACATCGGTATGTTGGGATGAGGTCAGTGAGCGTAAGCTGCTTGGACCAGAAATGGCTGAAGAAATGGTGGAGAAGGTAAAAACCATTCAACAGTATATCAAGGAAGCCCAGAGTCAACAGAAGAGTTATGCAGATAAATATCGATGAGACCATGAGTTTAAAGTTGGAGACATGGTATTTCTACGCATATCTCCATGGAAGAAGGTCATGAGGTTTTGAATGAAATGGACGTTAAGTCCAAGGTACATCTCCCCCTTCGAGATTCTTGATCATGTCGGGGTTGTAGCCTATCGATTAGCACTTCAACTTACTATGTCAAAGGTACATGATTCCTTTCATGTATCCCTCTTAAATAATTATATACTGAACCCTTAACATGTACTCTCTTCATAGGTGGTACAGTTAGAGGATGATCTTTCTTATGGGAAGAAACTAGTGACGATCTTAGATCGTAGAGAAAAAGTTCTACGGAATAAGACAATGCCACTCATCAAGGTGTTGTGGCGAAACCACATGTTTGAAGAAGCGATGGGGGAATCAGATGAAATGATGAAGTAGATTTACCCACATCTGTTTTAGTGTGGGAAAATTAAATTTCAAGGGAAAAAATTCTTAATGGGGGAAGATTGTAACAACCCAAACTTTCATTAATGGAAATCTCTCTTGATCTAATTAAATGTATCTTTGTGTAAAATTTTTATATAAAATGTTAACTTCTTTGGTTTTATGTTTTTGGATTTTAAAATATTGTTAAGAATTATGATTTTTGCTAATATAGTTGTTGAATAGTGATCACATGATTAGTATAAATATATGGCTTTAACAAATACAATTTACTCAGAAAAAGGAAGTGATGGCCTCATCCAGTAGACATGCCACATACGAAGCCCATTTGTCAGATCTTGGAAAGGAGGTTTTGTCTTTGGTATTTTCTCTTGACTAATCCTAAGACGAGCTTGAATATGTTAAGCTCGAGTGGGCCCGCCTATGAGAGAAGTGGAAGTTGATAGAGATTACCACCTGAGCAATGTTATCTGAGCCACCCCAAGAGTCTGTCACCATCGCACACATTACTCTTCGGTCTTATGTGGGTGTTATAAGGGGTTATGTAACAAGACCTTAGCACTATAGTTATGTATATTATTTTTGTATATAATAATAAATATACTTTCATTTTATTATTGTTACCTTATAAATAGTTTTTAAAGCACAAATAGTATTTTTAGTTAATGTTCAACTAAGTAATCTATTTTGATGAATTAATGGATTTTTGAATTAAATAATATTTTAATGAAATATTATTATTTTTATTAAATTAATATTTATTAAATATAAATGATCATATAATTTTATGAATGGTATTTTAATTTTATTACGGTTTGAAATCCATTTTTATCAAAACCCATGAATTTTTTATAAATGTCGGTTTTTATTTTAAAAGTGAAAATTAACATATTTAGAAAATTATTTATATAAAATTAATATTATTTATGGAATCAGGATATCTAAATTATCCAATGCTGAATTTTTCATAATTATCTGAGATAGTCAAATTTTTGGGTAAAAATTAAATACTGTTTAAATATATAATGTGTTTAATGACATCATAATGACCCAATAGTGATGTAATAAGATACTATAAACTTTATTCTCTGCCAATATATGTTTCACCATTAAAATAATGTGATTTTGGGTTTGTTTGAATTATTTTACAAAGCTTTAGTGGACCCTTCAAGACTTATTAAACATTTTGTCTTTTTAAATTGTTTTTCTTGGAAGTGTGACTCACCTCCACATAAGAAACCCCATTATTTTAATAAGTTCAGACATTGTCCTTATAAAATATTTTTTTCCACTTCCCTTTTCCAAAAACCATGGGCAAAAACCATGGGATGGTTTGTGGTATGGATTAGTTTAACATGAGGTGTCCCAAACCTAAATAATAAAGAATTCCCTCACGTTTCCTATATAAACCCACCCAATCTCTCAGTTCCTCCTCACTAAAATCATTTGGAGTTCATACAAACTCTTCCCTCCTCTCTCTAGAATCCTCTCAAGGTTCTGAAAGCTCCCAAGAAGCCTCTATCAAGCCTCTCTCAAGCCTTTGGAAGTACACTTCCAAGTAAGGGTTTTTCTTCCTTTCTCATTTTTGTCCAATATTCTTTAAGTTGTTATGCTATTTTAATTTCAATTATAAATGTTAGGGTATGTTTTCGCACCTCCCCAATACTGACCTATTTATGTTTGAATTATTAGAGGCCCCTTTCTCTCTTAATAAATTCTTCCCATGTACACCCGTTACTATGCCGAAATTCTGAAATGAATTTATCTCTCCTCACTTACATTCAAGAAATTCTTGTGTATCATGAATATAAATTCCATTAAAATTGTTGGGAAATGTATCTATATGACCCCATTACTGCCCATTTCATGTAAATATGATGAGACACCCCTTTCTATCCCATCAACCATTTTTATTAATTCTTACGTCACGCTGTTACGCTGTCGAAATTGCACCAATTTTCCAAGCCAATGTCATTGTGTAGTGAATACCATGCCCATTTCTCTATCAAGGGTATTCAGATTTATACACATTTAATTATTTTTTAATGATTTTTATGTATTTATTCCACATTTTTTTATTGTGGAATAAATTATTATGTTGAATGATTCAATATTTTATGATCCATGTGACACACTTATGCATGAAATGAAATGTTTAAGAAGGGTGTGCCCAGATAGTGCTCTAATGCATTGGGTAAAGTATAGTATCATGATACGTCATGTACAATGGGTGTTTACTCATTCTAATTCAAGTGCAATGAGATTTTACTCGTGCTTCATGTGCAATGAGGGTTTACTCATGCTCCATGTGCAATGATCCTTGGCTCATGCTAATTCCATGTAAAGTGTTGTTGCCACATTTCCATGTTATGACTATCATGCTTGATCATGCCTTCCTATTTATGATACTCTTGTTCTATATTGATATCCTTATTGCCTAACATGCATTGTATTCCTCATGTTATTATGTGATTATTACCTTACTGGGATTTATATCTCACTCTTTTCTTATGCATGTCCTCAGGTAATCCCATGCAATGTTAAGTACGAGGGAATGTAGTGATCATGTAAATGATGTTTTTAATAAATATGTTTTATTTCATGTTTTAAGTTGTTATGTAATGATACTAAGCCCCAAAGACACTAGAACTCTCGATATTCTATGTTTTATAAAGTGAATTTTATGTAATAAATTATGTTTAATTGTGTAATAAAAAGCATGGTTGTCATACTTGGTTAATGGAAGAATAACCCTAATGCATTTTCCTCTAAATTCAATCCTTTTCACAATTCTCAACACTATTTCTGTAAGAATTTTACTTATCGGGCACCTAACACTTAAATATTATAAGTTATCCACTAAATATGGGTTCCCCTTACCATAAAATTAGTCACAAAAAGTAATATTAAATGTATGTATTTTATAATAATTCTAGAAAAATTAATAAAAGAATTAAAAAAGAATCATGTTACTTTCACAATGAAATCTAAAAGTATCCTAATAAATTAGAAATGATGCAATTTCCCTTAAAATATAAAAATAGTGGTGACGATATCATTTAATTGAAATGTAAAAGTAATGAAACTATATACTATATCAATTCCCCCACACTTAAACCTTAGACTCTTGGACAAGTGAACATCCAAAATATTACCAGAGTAAAATTCCAAACACTAGCCAATGAAATTTATCGTTTTAATGGATAATACACCCAAACTTATCTTTATTCCTCAATATCCTTTATTCCATTTACTTTATAAGATATTTTTAATTCATTTCCATTTTTTCTATCCTCCCATACACATTAACACCCACCTTACCATAATTATCTCACTCATCACACAAAATATGAATTTTAACAAAGATTTTTACAATCAAAATAAATAAACAGGTCATCATAGGATTTATGAGTTTCTAAATATCCACCCAATGAGTCATGGAATTCTGTTTATTATAAATAAATTTAAGGGTTTTTTGAGTGGATAAGGGTTTGAAGGTTTCATATGTTAAAAATTTTCGGATAGTATGAGGATGTCTAGATCTATTTGAAGTAAAATAGTTGATTCTTGTTTTACATTAGATATGTTATCCTCACTCAATATCGTTTTAAAAGATCCACCTCCAAATAAATTTTTATTTTAAAGAAATATTCATACATTCAGCACTTAAGAATCAACAATTATATAGTATTTCATTGCACGTGGTTCAAGAATTAGTGGTATTTTCATGAATTTCCCAAACATTGAAACTAAAAAAGGTTCATTTTAGTGTTCATATAAGTTGAGTTCCATGGGTTAAATTAGTTTGAAACGTTATCATGGGTTCCAAATATATAAATGCATTCATTTTGTGCTAAAAAAGTGACAAAACACAAAAAAAAAGTCAGAAAAATGAAATAAAATAAAAAAAATAAAAAATAAAAAATGCAAAATAAAAATATAAAAAAGGATATTACTTCCACTCATTCTTATTTTGTGTAATATACTCATTTTGAAATATTTTATATGTGAATTTGAAATCAATAATTACAAACACAACACAAAATAACTAAGAAGTAAGGAAACAACCTATCCTAAAATATATTCAGTATCATGAAGAATAATTTCCTCCCCTGTATTATCTTTCATAGTTTCTATAGACCAATTAAATATATTCCCATTAACTATGAATGGTTCATCTTTCTCTATTTCTCTAATTTATAAAGCATCAAAAGGAAAAAAATTAGTAATAATAAAAGTTCTAGACTATTTAAAATTAAATTCACCTAGAAGAACCTTAAGTCTAAAATTAAATAATAGAACTTTATGTCTTTCATCAAATTCCTTACTAAGGACTAATTAATCATGAAAATATTTGGTTTTATCCTGGAAAATCCTAGAATTTTCATCATCATTGTTTCTAATTTCTTTCAACTCTTTCGATATTAATTTTATTATTTTCCCAACATTAACCAGATTCATGTTATATCTCTTAATACCCAAAAATAATTGTGTTATAATTATATAGGTAAGTGAAAAGATTTCCTATACACTATACTATATGGTGAAATTTCAATAATAGTTTTATTAGTATACCTATAATCCTCAATATCACCCTCAAATCTCAAAATCTAATTTCTCCTATTCGGATATATATTTTTATCAATAATATATTTTATCTCTCTATTTGATGCCACATCCATTCCATATTTTGTAGTGATAAAGTATAGAAACTTTGTGATGGACTCCATATTTCCTCAATGTGTTCTATAAAGTATAATTAAAAAAGTTAGTTCCCTTGTAATTAATGATATATCTTGGAATTATAAACCAATAAAGTAATTTATTCCTCACAAATTTGGAAACTACTTTAGCAGCATCAGTTCTAATTGGTTTGGATTCTATCCACATAGAAACAAATTCTACAGAAATTAAAATGTAAAGGTATCCAAAATAATTTATAAATATACCCATGAAATTCATACCCAAAACATCAAATACATCACAAAAAAAATAGATGGTTATCGAATCTCATTTCTCTTAGAACTTTTGTCTTAAAACATTCAAGTTTTACAATATCTACAAAATTCAAAAGAATCCTTAAAAACAGTGAATAAAATAAAACCTAAATCCAGAACTTTCCTAGATATCCTTTATGGCATAAAATGGTCACCATAACTTAAATTGTGATACTATTTTAATAATGATTGTATCTAAGTGTCAAAAATGAATCTCCTAATCATGTGATCACTTACAATGTGATATAAATAACAGTTATCCCATATGTACTTATGAGATTCACTCACTAACATTGTAAATTGTTACTTTTAAATCTAGTGGGGGAATTCATTGATATATTAGAAATTAACAAGGTTTGTGAACCAAGTTATAAAACTCCTAATCATATTTATTTATTTATCATGGAGGTTTCCCAAATATTTGGATAGATTTATGGTTTTCACCTAGAATAGTGGGTAGTATACTTAAATGGTTAGCTATTGAATTCTCACTACCCTTATTATCCTTTATTTCCACATCAAATTCTTATAGTACCAAAATCAATCTTAGGGTCCTTGGTTTTTCTATATGTTTCTTCATCATAAATCTAATGGTATAATAGTAAATGAATATGATCACCTTAGAGCCTAAAAAATAACACATATACTTTTCCAAAGCAAATACAATGGCTAGAAACTCCTTTTTAGTGGTTTTTTTAATTAACTTGTGTTCAATATTTATTCATCAATTAATAATATATAATATGAGACCACTTCTCGACTCTGACTCAAAACAGCCCCTAGAGAAAAATTTAATGCATTAGCCATTAATTTAAAAGGTAAATCCCATCTATGTGGATAGATAAAGGGATGAAAATTCAAATTATATTTCATCTCATTAAATAAATTTGTATATCTCATCAAAGAAAAAGTGAAATTATTTTTATAGAAATCTAGACAAGGGTAAGGATATCTTCCTAAAATATTTTATAAACTACCTATATAATATAGCATGGCCCAAGAAAATATCTCACATACTTAGCTATTTTTTAGGTATAGAAGTGAGGAAATTACATCAAACTTGGATCGATCCACTTGTATTCCATCCTTAGACACTACAATATTTTATAAAATTCCTTTATTCACTATAAAATGGCATTTCTCAAAGTTGAGAACAAGTTTTTTCTAAATATAAATGTTTAGGACACAAGAATGACTCTTAAAACAATTCCCAAAAGTGGATCCATACACTAGGAAATAAACCATAAAACATCCATAAAATCCTTAAAAACTCATGAAAAATACTCATCATACATATTTTAAAGGTTACTATAGTATTTCATAGTCAAAAGGGTATCCTCCTATAAGAAAAAATTATAAAAGGATAAGTGAAAGTGGTATTTTCTTGAACCTCATGTGCAATTTGAATCATAATGTATCATAAAAATCATATTGAAAAAAATAATGGGACTACCCAATAAGTCACTCAAGAATTATTTCATGGAATGGGAGAGGGAAGTGATGTTTCATAGTCACAAGGTTAAATTTTCTATAATCTATAAAAACACTCCATTTTTTTGAAGAATAATAGATACAAAATCCCTAAATTCATTTTTTAAAATTGTAACAACCTGAAATTTTGAATAAATCTTGTTTCCTAATTTTGTGTGTTATTTTATTTTTATACTCAACAAAACTATTTCATTTGATAACATGAGTATAATTAAAATGAGACTGTTGGGTTTTGAATGTTATATGACCATTGGTCAATATGACCGTTGGAAACTAAATGTTGCGATTATTGTCTCTAAATACAAGTGATCTTGGTTAATTAATATAAAAAGAATATTTGGTGACCTCATCCAGTAGTCTCGGGCCAATCGAAGCCCATATAACAGAACTTGGGAAGGTGGTAGCACCATTGGGCTTTGATCTGGACCAAACCCAAGCCGAACTTCATCATGTGAAGCTAGAACGGAATCTCCTTCGCGAGAAGTTCAAAATGATAGAAATTACTACTCATGCAATGTTAGTCGAGCCTCCCTCGGATTCTCTCACCTTAGCACACCTTACACTTAGGTCCTATCCTGGGGTTATAAGAGTCTATGTAAAGAGACTATAACTGATTTGTGTAATCCTTTGAGATAAATAAATTTGTGTTTTCTTCTTATGGTGAAGTTTGTAAATTTTAAAATGTCCAGATAAATTTAGGATGTATATTATTGATGAATTATAAAAAAAAGGATATTTTAAAATATTCTTGTAAACCTTAAATAATTAATGATGTGTAATGATTTTCAAAAAATGGTCTTCTGCAAATGTGTTCAGTAATAAATTTGGAGTCTAATAAGATCAACATAATTTTTGGTGAATAGTAATTTATGAATAGTGATTTTACGCTTAGGATTAGTAATGTGACCAAATGGATTAGTAATCTCACTTAAAGAAAGTATTAATATAATATAGGTACCTTGATTAAGTAATGTGATTCAATAAAATAGGTAAATAACTATTTCAGAAATTATTAGTCGAGTATTAGTTTTTTCGGGTTAATAGTGTGTTTTAATTAAAAATTAAATTAAAAATATTTAGAATTTTTTTTATAAAATGTACTTTATTTTTGAATTCAGAACATCGATATTATGTTAAGGTAATTTTTGGGGTTTTTTCTGAAAAAATGAATTTTCGGTGAATAGTTTTTTTATTTAAAAATTAAATTAAAATTATTTATAAAATTATTTTTATAAAATGGAGTTTATTTTTGAATTTAGAACATTCATATTATGTTAAGATAAATTTTTGGTAGTTTTCTGAAAAAGTTGAATTTTCAGTGAATAGTAAAAATACAGTTTTAGGGTTTCGGTATGTTTAATGACATCATAACTACGTCATGATGATTTCATGAGATATTTTAAGGAATGGTCGAATAAATGGGATGAATTATTGTATGAGGGATCCCATGTGGCGTAACACCTTGGGAAATACCATGGGCAAGCCCATGGTTTTGCCGATACCACTAATGAGGTGTCCTTTGGCCTTTAATGCCTTGTCCCCTCGCTTCCCCTATAAATATCAAGCCATTATCTCATCCATTCAATTCCAAAATCATCCTCAAAAAATTTATGGTCTCCTTACCTTCCAAGTAGTCCTCCCTAGGTGCCCCCAAGCCCTCAAGGTCCCAACCTTTGAGTTTTAAGAGTTACGTTTTAAGGTAAGGGATCTTACCTCTCTCTTTCTTTCCAAGTACTCTCTTTTATGTCATTTCTTTTATGCTCCATGTTATTATGTTGGGGTTGTTCTTTTATATTCATCATACTGTCCTTTTAATGTTCATATTATGAGATACCCCCTCTTTCTCTCATCAATTCATTTTAAGAATGTTTAAGTGGCGCCGTTAGGCTGCAGAATTTTTAAGGGATTCTTTCACCCTTCTCATTTTCAAGTTCCATTTTCATGTCAAGTATTTCAAGTTCCTTTTTATTATGTTGGAGTATGATCTATATATCTATAATACTGATATTTTGTGTTCATATTATGATAGACCCTATTTGATCTCATAAATTCATTTTTTTGAAGTTTAAGTGACGTCGTTAGGCTGCCGAATTTTCATAAGAAAAATCTTATTTTTGTCTTCCTTTCATGTTTTTCATTTCAAATGGTATGTCCTTAAAATTTCATTACCATGTTCATATATCATTTATATTCTGTCCCTATTTTGTTTTATGGATCATTTATTAGTGGGTGACCCATTTCCCCTCTCTTTTCAATGTTTTCTAAAACCCTGTAACATAGCCGTTATGCTGCAGAATTTTTGTCTCAAAATGTCTCTCTCTTTTTCTCAAATTATTTTAGTTTATTAAGTGAATAATCAAAGCTCTTTCTTATACAGGGGTATTCACATATATATCAAAATGTTCTATTTTAATTCTGGGATTTACATACATGAAACCCGCTTTCCATTTTCCGTGGGTTTAAAGTAACATAAAGATCATGTCTTTAAAGCAGTTTTTAAAACGTTATGATTATGAAATGCAACCTATTTATTTTATTCTATATGGGTTATTTATGAAATTTTTGATGATGATATATGTGTCTCACATGATAATAAAGGAAAATTTACAGGTGTGCCCTGATAGCACTCTAATGCATTGGGTAAATACTTAATCTCTAGAGATGACCATTTTTAACGATACCTTGGTGAATAACCTTGGTAATTTTTAATGACACCTTGGGGATGGAACTTGGTGAAACATAAATTATTGTCTAAGTTAAATGTTGTAGCCACATCTTCAAGTTATGAAATAAGTTATTTTTATTATGATATGCCTCGTGATTTCTTTCTCATGCCTTAAAGTTTTTTTCACAACTTTATTGATGTATCTCAAGTTCACATGTTAAATGTTTCCCCTTATTTCCATTACTGGGCCTTCTGGTCACCCTTTATTTTTATGTATGTCCCTAGGTTATGAGATGCTGTAATGAAATTAGGATGAAAAAATGAAGAATCCTTTCATGTTTTTAAGAAGAATGTTTTATGTTGTCATGTATTAATCTCCTAGTTTCCAAGACACAAAACCTTAAAGATCCTCAGTTTTGTATAATGTAATGAAAGTTTATGTGATAAAAAGGTGGGATAAAATAGTTGGTATTAAAGGATGGTTTAGTTATTCATGGAAATTAGGATATTAAAACTTTAGGAATAACCCTATAGAATAGTTTAAATATAGGAAATCTTCCTTGTATTTTGGTGAGTATTGAGTAAGTGGGTTCTAAACAAATAAATCCCTGTCTGGATACGAACAAGTAGAGGTCGCTCTGGCATAGATGTTCCTAGGAGTGAAAACTCTGACAAGGTGTTTCGAGTTTGACCCGGGGTAACCAAGTGCACGACAACAGGCCTTGCTGCACTCTTGGTTTGACACTCTTGGGGGATATGCTTTGGTAAATTCATAAGCTTTGCATGAACCATTATTAAAGTGACAAAGATAAAATAAAATAAAGATTCACATAAGAATATATGATCATGGATAACCTATATTGGAACCTGAGGGATCACAAGTTAGGGAATACTTTTCTTCTACAAGTTTATCCTTATATTCTTTAAGTTTCCTTTTCATGATTATTGGCTAAGTATTTAAGCCCCATAATTATACTTTCTTTTCTTAGTTAATGGTGGGAAATGGAAGAACATGTCCCAACAACCAATGTGATAGGAAATGTGATGATTTCCCTATTAATATGACAGAGATGACGAGAGATCAAGTTGAACATATTGTGATTATGCCAAACTAGCTATCAAAAATCACAATTAAAAATTGGTACCTAGTTGAATGCCCAAATTCATCAAGGAAGAAGAAGACGAAGTCTCAAGGATGTTCATCTGATAAAGTTGATAAGGGAAAGAAGGCCCAATTTCCTTTGTACAAAAAGTGTGGAAAGGGGCACCAAGGATAATGTCACAAAGGAACCGGGAGATGTTTGAAGTTTGGGGTGATAGGGCATAAAGTAGCCAATTTCTTTAAAAAAATGGATAATGTGATGAAAAGAGATAAGGTTCGGTCTAATGTACCTTATACTTTTCAATGTTGTAAATATGGAGAAGTTGGAAATTATCCAAGGCAATGCTCTCTTGGAAGTGATGAGAAGCATGATGAGCATCAACAGCCTTCAAGGACAAGGGAATAATGCAATTCCTATGCTGAGATGGATCATGATGACTAAAGTACAAGTAACTTCTTCGCAATAATTGACTATGTCATGTTGTATTTTAGTTCGTGCCCTATGAGCATATCTTTAATGTTTTCTAAGAACATTGAGTCACTACCTAAGATGGTTTTATATCATTAAGGAAAACATTTATTGTTATGTACCACATGTTGATGTTGTGAATCTTTTCTTCTTGAGAAAAAAAGATGATTAGGGGATTAAAAGATGATTATTATTTTGGAAGATGTTCACTATTTTGGGAACCCTGTATGATCGAGGTAAATAGATTACTATGGTATTTTCTTTGAGGAGTAAAGGTTGAATTATATTATGAAGAATCAATGAACTTAAGGCGAACTTATAGTAATTTAGGTTACTTATGGAAATCATTAACCTATCTGGGGGAAAATATGTTTAGGTTAGTTACTTTTTTAATAAGATGTTAGGAGTGGTTCATGTTGTTTGGAGATGAAAGATAAAGTTTATCTTTAAAGACTATGTTATCGAATCCTTCTTGTATTTGGGTTTCAATCTTAGTTTGGTTTATTTTGAGGAATTTTAAGGATAGTTATTTATGGAATGGTCTATGATGAACTTTGTGTAGTACCATGGAATTTTGAATATTAAAAAGTACTTTCCCTTCATATGGGGTACTTTCTTTTTGAAGAGTTTTTTATCTTACCCTTTCTATTTTTGGGATAATGTTTAAAGATAGAAGAAATATATAGTTAATCTTTTGTGGATTATGTGATTCTCTAGAAGATTATTCTTGTGCTTTTGATGAGACCAAGTGTTTTTGAATGCTCATCATTTGGAGAAAAGATTAGTTTTTGTAGAAACTTATTAAAGGATGAAACTCTACTTGAAGGTAAGTATATTTTCTTGTGTTATTATTCTATGTTGTCAATGAATTCCTCAAAATTATTAAAAGGAACGTAAAACAAAAACGTTGTTGGTTTATGTTTCCTACTGGGTAATCAAAGACCGTTTACACACATCATAAGTTTGTGATTTTCTTGTGGTTAACTTTCTCCTAATAATGTTTTCTATCACTCTCCATCAGAACGTGACCCTTTGTTTTCTCTTCCATATCCATGCTTCCCTATATGGAATCCTCGTATGGGTTAACTCGGGTGACCTTTGTACTTCCCTTTCATTCTTTTAAAGTAATAGTTTTACTGACTCCTTTCCTGATGTGGTACTTTCAATGAAATTTCCAAGCCTAATTTCAAAAATTGTGAGGAAGCAATTTATTAAGGGGGGAAGAATGTAACGACCCAAAATTTTGAATAAATATTGTTTCCTAATTTTGTGTGTTATTTTATTTTTATACTCAACAAAATTGTTTCATTTTATAACATGAGTATAATTAAAATGAGACTGTTGGGTTTTTACTGTTATATGACCATTGGTTAATATGAACATTGGAAACTAAATGTTGCGATTATTGTTTCTAAATAAAAGTGATCTTGGTTAATTAATATAGAAAGAAGATTAGATGGCCTCATCCAGTAGTCTCAGGCCAATCGAGGCCCATCTAACAGAACTTGGGAAGGAGGTAGCACCACTGGGCATTGCTCTGGACCAAACCCAAGCCGAACTTCATTGTGTGAAGCTAGAATGGAATCGCCTTCGCAAGAAGTTCAAACTGATATAAATTACTACTCGTGCAATGTTGGCCGATCCTCCCTTGAATTCTCTCACCTTAGCACACCTTACACTTAGGTCCTATGCTGGGGTTATAAGAGGCTATGTAAGGAGACCGTATCTGCTTTTTCTAATCCGTTGAGATAAATAAAATTGTGTTTTCTTCTTATGCCGAAGTTTGTAAATTTTCAAATGTCCGGATAAATGTAGGATTTATATTATTGATGAATTAGAAAAAAAAGGATATTTTAAAATATTTTTTTAAACCTTAAATAATTAATGATGTGTAATGATTTTCAAAAAATGGTCTTCTACAAATGTGTTCAGTAAGAAATTTGGAGTCTAATAAGTTCAACTTAATTTTTGGTGAATAGTGATTTATGAATAGTGATTTTACGCTTAGGATTAGTATTGTGACCAAATGGATTAGTAATCTCACTTAAATAAAGTATTAATATAATATAGGTACCTTGATTAAGTAATGTGATTCAATAAAATAGGTAAATAACTGTTTTAGAAATTATTAGTCAAGTATTAGTTTTTTCGGGTGAATAGTGTTTTTTAATAAAAAATTAACTTAAAAATATTTAGAAAATTATTTTTATAAAATGTACTTTATTTTTAAATTCAGAACATCGATATTATGTTAAGGTAATTTTTGGGTTTTTTCGGAAAAAATGAATTTTCAGTGAATAGTGTTTTTATTTAAAAATTAAATTAAAAATATTTAGAAAATTATTTTTATAAAATGGAGTTTATTTTTGAATTCAGAACATTGATATTATGTTAAGATAAATTTTTGGGAGTTTTCTGAAAAAGTTGAATTTTCGGTGAATAGTAAAAATACAGTTTTAGGGTTTCGGTATGTTTAATGACATCATAACTGCATAATGATGATGTCATGAGATATTTTAAGGGATAGTTAACTAAAGGGGATGGATTATTTTATGAGGGGTCCCATGTGGCCTAACACCTTGGGAAATACTGCGAGCAATCCCGTGGTTTTTCCAATACCACCAATGAGGTGTCCCTTGGCCATTAATGCCTTGTCCCCTCACTTCCCCTATAAATACCAAGCCATTATCTCATCCTTTCAATTCCGAAATCATCCTCAAATAAGTTCTAATCTCCGTACCTCCCAAGGAGTCCTCTCTAGGTACCCCAAGCCCTCAAGGTCCAAACCTTTGAGTTTTAAGAGTTATGTTTTAAGGTAAGGGATCCTACCTCTCTCTTTCTTTCCAAGTACTATCTTATATGTCATTTCTTTTATGCTCCATGTTCTTATGTTGGTGATATTATTTTATATTCATACTATAATCCTTTTAATGTTCATATGATTATAGACCCCCACGCTCTCATCAATTCATTTTAAGATAGTTTAAGTGGCGCCGTTAGGCTGGTGAATTTTTAAGGGATTCTTTCACCCTTCTCATTTTCATGTCAAGTCGATCAAGTTTCTTTTTATTATGTTTGGGTATGATCTCTATATCTATCATACTGATCTTTTATTTTCATATGACGAGAGACCCTATTTGATCTTGCCAATTCATTTTTTTGAAGTTTAAGTGATGTCGTTATGCTGCCGGATTTTCATAAGAAAAATCTTATTTTTGTCTTCCTTTCATGTTTTTCATTTCAAATGGTATGTCCTTCAAATTTCATTACCATGTTCATATATCCTTTATATTATGTCCATATAATATTTTATGGATTATTTATGAGTGGGTGACCCATGTCCCCTCTCTTTTCAATGTTTTCGAAAACCCTGTAACATAGTCGTTATGCTGCAGAATTTTCGTCTCAAAATGTCTCTCTCTTTTTCTCAAATTATTTTAGTTTATTAAGTGAATACTGAAAGCTATTTATTCTACAGGGGTATTCACATATATATCAAAATGTTATATTTTGATTCTGGGATTTGCATACATGAAACCCTCTTTCCTTTTTCCGTGGGTTTAAAGTAACATAAAGATCATGTCTTTAAAGTAGTTTTTAAAATGTTATGATTATGAAATGAAACCCATTTATTTTATGCTATATGGGTGATTTATGAAATTTTTGATGATGATATATGTGGATCACATGATAATGAAGTCAAATTTAAGGGTGCGCCCTGATAGCGCTCTAATGCATTGGGTAAAGACTTAATCTCTAGAGATGACCATTTTTAACGATACCTTGGTGAATAACCTTGGTAATTTTTAATGACACCTTAGGGATGGACCTTAGTGAAACAGAAATGATTGTCTAAGTTAAATGTTATAGTCACATCTTCAAGTTATGAAATACGTTTTTTTATTATGATATGCCTCATGATTTCTTTAGCATGCCTTAAAGTTCTTTTTCACGACATTATTGATGTATCTCAAGTTCACATGTTAAATGTTTCCCATTGTTTCCCTTACTGGGCCTTCTGGTCACCCTTTCTTTTGATGTATATCCCCAGGTTATGAGATTTTGTAATGAACTTAGGATGAACAAATTAATAATCCTTTCAAGTGTTTAATAATAATGTTTTATGTTGTCATGTATTAAGCTCCTGGTTTCCAGGACACTAAACCTTAATGATCTTTGGTTTTGTATAATGTAATGAAATTTTATGTGATAAAAAGGTGGGATGTCATAAAAATAGTGAAACCGCTCATTTTAGTAACTCTATGAATTTTAATAACCCATTGGCTATCAAAAATTTAAAAATTATTCCAAAAACTATCAAAGTGGCCAGTTATTCCTTAAATCCTCTAAAAGTGTAGGATTTAATCTCCTTCAACGCTACCTAATAGGTTTTGAATCATACTCTGATAAGATCGCATGCATGCGTACAAAATTATTAATTCTAAGTAGATAATTTTAGGTCTATCATATAGAATTCTTATGGTCTTTAATGAATCCTAAAACATGATTTTCTTGTTTTGTGTACATACTTTTAGCAATAATAATAGCTCATTGTCTTCTAAAAATACTTATTTTAGAATATATGTAATTTTTTTAGGTATAACATAGGTTTAATTTTTTCACTTAGCAATGAGGGTTTTATGATCTCAATGTAACCTAAATAAACTCTTGAAACACTCCTTAAACAAGTAGGTTTTGATTCTACTGTAGTAGTAGATAATTATTTATTAAGATGTGTATAAGCATCACATTTAGAAATAATTCCACATTTAACAAAACATTCAAGATCTGAATAACTAGAACCAATTTCAATAGTTTTAGAACACTAAACACTTGATTGACATGTAAATTTGTTATCTTTATTAGGAAAATAGTAAGCAAGTTCATCACATGAAAAGTTTTCAACATATTTAATTAAATCATCAATGAAATAAAAAAAATTATAAGGATCACATGAAGAAGTTTTAAAACTTAAATACTATATAAATAGAACATATTGAAACTAATTTAAATTAATTTCTATAGTATACAAAGTATCATTTTCATAATCTTCAAATTGTGGCTCATTACTTTTGTAAAATATAAATAACTCAACAGAGAACCAATCAATCAAATTTACATAATTAGTGAAGTTATCTTTTATTGAATATTTCAAAGATTCAAAAATGATAAACTGAACCATTTTCTTTCTAAATTAAAGTGATAGTGTTACATTATAAACATTTATAATTTCTTTTATACTTTTAAGAAAATGTATTCCTATAATCAAAGGTTCATGTGTAAAAAATTTGTCATCTTACATATCTAAAATATATAAATTGGTAGGGGAAACCATAATCCTTACACTTACTAAAACAACATCAATGAATACAAAATGGTTTGTTATACTCCTATTGTCTAATTAGACCACAATTATATAAGGTATTAGTTCACCAACCTACAAATTAGAGTAAAAAAATTTGGTCTCATATATATGGAGACTCTTAAATATAACATAACATCTTGGAATTAAAACTACCCTATAGTGCGTGGAATTTTTAATGTTCATGGATCCTTACACTTAACTAGGATATCACATTGAATCATATAAAAAACATTCCTCCCATGGTTGAATTTCTATCCTCCCAACAATTTCCATCTATAAGAGAAAATTTCCATCTATAATTTGATATATTTAGTAATCTATTTCATTGAAACTAGAAAGGGAATGTAAACTTTAAGAGAAAAAGATCCATCTTAAATGTATCTAAAATATCTTTATCTAGTCCACTCTCAACACTCTTATCCACTGGTGGGTTACACCAAGGGTAATAAAGTGGTGGTTTAGGAATTTTTTATTCATATTTAACACTGTATTGAGAACCATAAAGTTCTATCACTCTCCTCGAATCTCTATTCATTCCCTCAAGAAAACATCATTTTTTGATAAATATTTTCCTCTCATGGTAGGTTATGGATTCTCCGTAGGCTCAATATGTTCTAGAATAACTTCAAAGTGTTCTAAATTGGGTAGAAAAAGTGTGTAACATTCATTAATAGTTTCATGCACATAATTCATAGCCTAAGGAATATTCAACTCACTGCCACTTCTTAGTTTCATAGAATTAACATTCTCCTTCCCCTTTCCCTTGGGTTTTACTTAAATTTTTCAAGTAATCCCCCTAATCATTTGATTTTTCATGATACCAATATCATTATACATTTTTTCAACTGAAGTTACCAAAGTTTCCAAAATTATTTTCTATTGTTTAATAGTTTTTCTAAGGCTGTTTTCATAGTTTTGGAGTGAGTTTTGTAGGCTAGAAATTCCTTCTAGGTTGAATTTCTTCTTGAAGTATTTGGGTTGTGGGTTACTTTTATAGACTTGAATAAACATTATATGTTGATTAATTTGTCTAAATTTTTTCATTATATATATTATTATTATCCTTTTTAATTTTTATTTGGTTGTAAAGGTCTCAAATAGTTATTTTTTAGAAGGATCTCCAAAAAAATATCGTTGTAAGTGTTAGGGGACACTTTCATATGGGGTAACTAATCAGTAAAGTTCACAATTGAGGCATAAATTCTATATTTAACAAGTGGTTGGAAACTTGGTTCAACTTGGATTGGTTTTTCTGAAGTGCTGGACAACATCACGAACCTCATCATAGTGGTAAGATCACTAAGTTTTGTCACAAACATGATATTTTCAAAATTAAAAGTAGGTACTTCTTGAGTAGTTTTCACATGAATTAGGCACCTAGTTCTAGTTTTTTTTATCATTTTGGGACATGTTAGAAATGAGTTTACTAGTCACAACTGAGGTTTCATCCGCTAAATCTCCTCCTATAGAAACAGTATATATCATTCTCTTATCAATAAGACAAATTCCTTCATGAAAAGTGTGGAATCAAAAAATATTCACTAATTTGATGATGGGGGAAACTAAAATATAACCTCTTAAATCTCTCCCAATACTCAAGTAAGGTATAGCCTAAGGTTTTTCTAATTACATGGATTTCTTTTCTAATGAAATCTATCTTAGAATAAGGGAAATAATTTAAGGAAAATTCTCTTCAATTAATTTCATTCCCTTATTAGAGTGGGGTAGGAGTATAAGAACTACCCCTTTTTTCCATTCCAACCATGGGAAAAAATAAATACTCTAAGATTTATTTTTCCTTCATTAACCACTCGTGGTTTCATGTTTACACAATAATAGAAAAATTATTAAATATGTTTTTTTAGATATTCAATTGGAATCCCAATGATTTTTAGAATTGGATGATTGAATCCTTATTTGATTTTAAAATAAACAGGTGATTCAGGGTATTCAACATTTTTTTATGGATTGTCCTCATAAAACATAGCTAATTTATTTAGATTTATTTGGTGTTTAATGTTTATTTAAAATTTCAAATATTTTCTTCTTAGTGATTTTATGGGATCATAATTAGTAATAGATGTTTCAGGTTGGTCTATTAAATCTTACTTAATCACAGGATGAATAAATCAGTTTTTCTCTTTCATACCCCTCAATTCCCTGGAAATAGAGTGATAGTTCCTATCTATTTTAGGATATAAGGGCTCTAGATTCAATATTTAAACTCTTATAAATACAAAAAAAATATTTAATTAACTTAAGTAACCTCCCAGGAAATGGATCCATTTTAAAGGTTAGAGATCTGTCATGAATCTTGGTTCCAAATTTCTCCCCAAATTATATAGTATATAAATTCCCAATTTTTTCTCGCATGTAGGTTTCATACTAAGAAAAAATTATTAATTTTTATTTATTTTTTATTTTGAAAAGGGGAAGAAAATTTGGGTTTTGTTAAATTTTTGTAAAACTTAAGAAAATAAAATCAATATAATTAATTAAAGAGAGTGGGTTAATGTTGGGGAGAAAAGTAGTTCAAATGATAGAAAGTGAGTAAACAGATTTAGTGTAGAAACCTTGAACTAGTTTTTATCTTTGTAACTACCCTTCATTATTTTTATCTCCTATTTTAATCCCTTAATGTACACTCTAAAACATTAAATTGTATACACATTTATGATTAAAGTCACACCAAAACCTCAATTTGAGTGTTATTACTCCTAGGAAAGTGATTTAATTACTCAATATTCACTAATAAATAAAATTTAGTTGAATTTTATATTTTTTTAAAGATGATATTTCTTAATAAATTTAAATAGTGAGAATAACTAATATACTTCCACAGGATAAAAAATGAATCAAAATAGAGTTATAATAGATATTAAATTTTGGAACAAAATCTACCAATTTCATTCAAGAAAAATATTTCTAGAAAAATTTGAATATGATAAAAATAAATTACAAGTCTTGTAAGGGGTTCTTTAGGTATCCACTAGCACATTGTTTCTTGTATTTTTAGCCACACATGGATGCCCTCGTCAAAAACCCCATTTTCTAATTTCTTTTATGAGCCAAAGTCATCTTCCTTATTCTTAGTAATGTGATTCTCTTCTTGATGGAATTCTTGATGATTCTTTTTTCATGTAAATTATCCCTTTTAAATACCCATATAAATCATTAGATTCCATATAATTTATTTTTTTTCAATAATATAACTCTTTAAATTATTCCACCTTCCCAATATCATCAATATTCCTCTTCAATTATTCCTTGGAACTTGGTTTCAATTTCCCCATTGAATTAATTCATTTAGACAATAAATGATGAGGGAATAATTGAAAGGGTCACATAATGATTCCACAAAGATCATTAAATTGTATCATACTATGAAATGGGTTCTACCATTGTATGTTTCTTAGGTAATAACATGTATAAGCCCATTTCATCTCTTCATGGTGTGACTTCCATCACCATAGATTTATTATTTTATTAGTTTCAAGCTTGATAATGCACCACTGTGTAGCTTCATTATTCAGGGCATGGGTACCTCCAAATTGGAAGTAATATTGAAACTCTCATGAGTTAATTCATGGTGTTTCTAAAATTCCATAGCATACTATTATATTTTTATGATATTGGAATTTATTAATCTTCCCACAAACATTTTTTTTGAAATTTTACAAAGTACTTGAGCTTTCTGCATTCCTACATAATATGGAACGACCTTTATTCATTAGCTAAAACCCTCCAGTAGGAAAGGAAATAATTTTACAAATATTCAATATTAATTTTACATATCATTTATGCTAGGTCAATTAATTTTACATATTATGTTAAGGACTCTTACACATCCCTATAATCTACCAAATTCTTCATTTCAACTCTAGAGGACTTTTATATATGGCCCCAGTGATAAAGTAAAAAACCCTTACATATTTTTTTGAATTGTGGGGTTACATTCATGTACTAGACTTTGATACCTTTATGTATTCATAGGACATCGGCCTTCACCTCTAGTGGAAAATAAGGTCACTTTCACACATTGGGAGGGACCTTTACACATCGCTTCCATAGAAAAAGTCAAGGAATTTTACATATTTATATTTTAGTTTTTTGAAACTTATGTATAAGATAAAGGATTCATACATATATCATAGTTCCTATAGAATTTATCAAATTTCATACACACTTATTAATAAGGAATCTTATATATGAACTAATTTACTTTTACATATGATCCTGATGACTTTTGTGTATGAGGTGGTGGGTTTTATGAATGTCCATCCTTTTACTAAATTTCATCTCAACTTCAAAAATAACTTATATATATATAGAATGTGACTCTTATACATTCTATAATTTTTCAAATCTTTCTAACAGATTTACAATGACTCTTATGAATGTTATGGTCTTAGTAGAATCAACCTTGCATATTTTCCTCCAAATTTGGTCCTTTTCCATATCCTTGTAAAATTTAGTAGGTATAAAACACCATGATTTCTCATCATGAATTATAATTCCAAAGTAACTATAAATAGGCCTCGAGTACCTCATGTCAATGAGATGGTTGTGTAATTTTTGGATTGTGTGTTCATATGTTTTTAAGTGGGTAGATATGTTATTCCCTTACTATTATTTGGGTGCACTTCCCATTTTTATATATGCTTGGGAATGGGCATGTGGTTTATGTTTCCCACAGTGTGGTTATTTCCTAATAGGTTAGTTATGTTACACCCTCTTCCTGATTTGTATGTATATTATCATTCATTCAAATTCGAGGGGTTGGTATGGGTGTAGTGTCCAATTGTGCATTTGATCCTTTCCCAAGAGGTTGGTTATGGAATACCCTCATCACTATTTAGATATTAACCTTTTTATTAGGTTGTATACTTGTATGTTGTATTCTCATTGTGGGGAATTTACATGGTATTTCTCTAATACATAATTACCACTTCCACCAAAATTATCCAAATCGGGTAGAATCGGGGTTTGAGGCAACCCGGTTAGCACACGATAACCTAGCCCAGGTGTATGTTTGATGTTTTTTTTTGTTTTTTATTCAATAACATATTTTATTTGATATGTTTTAAGGTCTTGTTTGTGGTGTATAACATAGTTTTGTATTAACACTATGCATGTTCAATGTGGTGGTTGTATAGATTTAACTTTTTGTGGTAAAGGAAAGGATAAAGCCCCTATGTCAGGTGGTTGAGCTTAGAGGGATTGATGTGGAGATAGAGGTATATCTAGTATATTAACTTAGACCTTATTATGGAAAATACTCCTATGATTTTACTTCTTTTGTTTTCATTTATATTATTGATCACCTACATTGATCATTCTTTTGCTAGTGAATGTATGACTATCATGGGTTATCATATTTTTTATTACATTATGATGTTATTTTTATACTTATCATGTTGCTATGATTAAAAATTATTTTTATTATATTTTAAGGTTGATGTATCGTTCATTATTATATGGGAGTGATATCAAAGGAATAGTCTCTATGGTGTATGTACTTGTTATTGGAGTTGGTGTCCTAGGACCAACTATTTGTACTTTGATTACGTGAATATTTGATGTATTGAATATTAATAAAACTTATTATATCATATTGTTTGTTGTTCAGCATGAATCTAATGTAATAATGTTCTAGAGTATACGTCACATTGATAAGGTCATAAAAGTTTCCCACTATGATGACAACCTTGATGTTCGATGATGATATTATCAAATAATGTTATGTGGTTGGACAACATACTATGATGGGACACATAGTACATAGACTATCAGGTATGAGTTCTCATAATAAAATGATGATTCTTCTCATGAATATTTCATTGAGTAATCTTCAAGATGGAATATTATGAAACTAGGCCCGCCATTAAGAATTTGGCATGTTTTGGTGTCATTGAATATTTCTATCTATGAGTGTGTGTGATGGTGATTATACTTTAAGATTATTATTAATGCATGTTACAACTCACATACTTAGATGTATTTCATAAACTGTGATGATAACAATTCATGGATATGTTGGATATGTTGGTTATGTCATAGGTGACATGTCATTAATGAATAAGTCAGGGAAGGATTTTTCTTATCTATATTTATGGAAGCTGATAACTTAGAAATTTGATTAGAATATAACTATTTCATTAAATTCCATGGTCATTGTGTAACGAAGTGTTTATTTTAGATAGTCAAAAAAATATTAATATCGAACATACAGGTTGGTGACACAGATGTGAAACCTACTTGATGAGATATTGTGAAAAATGTATTATATTACACATTGAGAGTATGTGTGTCATTTTTGACATTGTGTCATTAAGTCCTTTATCTTGGGTACATTGACCCATTTCTAGACATTAATCTTGGACTTTAGGTGATCCCACATAATTACGATGAGAAAAAATCCTAGACGGTCATACACTATGTGTTTTTTTATCTCGGTTAAATTCTATTTGAGTGTAATTAATGGAATAAATATTATTCTCAAGTCTAAGGAATAATTTTATTCAAGTTATATTGATCATATAAATTAAATAAATATTTATTCACCGACATGTGAATAAAATATATTTTTTACCTACTGAATATTTTAATAAATATTTATTCACTAGATTATGAATAAATTATTTATTTATGAATAAATTATTTATTTGGTTGTTCAATAAATGATATAGGAGTTTTAACAGACCAAGACCAATTCTAGTAAAAAATATTAATTAACAAGACTGTTACATAATAGTTTTTATTGTGCAAGTTTGAACGTTCCATATAATAATAATAATATAATTATTATTATGTGTCATGGGGTTTATTAAAGGTAATAAATGTTATTTAAGAGAAAATATTCAATTAAATAATATTTTAACTTCAATCCTCACTATATAAATAGATGGCTATTTATATTGTGTAGTGCATCCAAAAAATTGAGAATAGATAATTGTCTCACACAGTACATTCTCCCTATAACTCCTCATTCTCTCTCCCTCTCAAGAATGAGAGGTAAAAGAGAGATTTATTTAATTCTGAAGAATGAGCGATCAAGAATGAACAATACAAGACATCCAACTCACCACGCTAGCACCTGGAGATTGAGTGGTGTTGCTCGAAGATCATAGGAGCATGTGTGGATCACCACTAGAGGGATTTTATCTCTAAATCCTCATGGCACAATTAAGGTAATCCTAAAGGGTCATTTCAGATGATCATCATTCACCAATGAAGAAAGTTCCTAATCCTAATAATTGATTTCTTTAAATATTAAGTAAACTAATTATAAATTTGACATGCAAGATCCTTGATCTTGGTTTTGATCAATAATTATTAAAAAAATTAATATATCACCCACCTCCACACACTTCCTCTACACGTGGAACCAACATGTGGTATCAGAGTGGCCACATTTAAATTTATAATTATTTATTTGATTTTTGATCTATGGAAAATTGTGGTTAGGTGTTTATTTCATGTTATTCGTTATTTAATATGATTTGAAATAACATTTTTTTGACATATTAATCATGTTTTCTCAGTGTTTCATTTTATTAAAGGTTTTAGAAAAAATGAAAAATGAATATAGATTCCATCAGGAAGTGTCAAATTATTAGCTGGTAAAACTAGGTTACACTGCGTGTGGCCAGAGCACACATGTTACACCCATAAACATTGTATCTTGATGTTATGATCAATTAATTACATGTAGTGCTTTTATTTGACACCATGCGTTGACTGGGCCAACTTGTCACATGAAAAACAGATACAGGGTGTGTATATGGCATGTACAAACCATGTAGTTCGACCGAGTTAACACGTCAAATCCCCATGCATGTGACTTGGATATATGAAAATTGAGGTACATGGTGTATAGCTACATATACATGTCGGGTAGTCTACCATTAAGTAAAAAAGATATAATTACATTAAATTTTAAAATTTCATCATTAAAACCTTATGTTATTGATTGTAATTCACTTTTGTGTTTGAAAATTTAATAATGGTTTTAAATAATTTTAAATGTTCAATAAATTTATTATAATTAATATGTCATTATTTGTTCTGTCGTTTAACTTTCATGAATGCCATTAATTATGGGTATCTCTAAATAAGATCAAATTATCATTAAGATGAAGGGGAATTAATTAATTAATTAATTAATGCAATCATGATTATCTTAAATAATAAATTAATGAATAAGTAAATGAATTCTAGCCATTTAATTTTGCATATTTGTTTCACGTATTATCATTCATACTCTTGACCAATACCTGTGTATGTGTTGGATGTTTTAATTTAATTTATTTCATGATTTTGTGATTATTTAATATTAAAATAAATGATGATATGTAATTCATCCCTTGCTCCATTATTATGTAGATCCTATGTGCCCAAGGATATTTATGTTACCCCCTTTAACTAATCCTTTTATTCCCCTCAACTATGTGTGAGTAATAAATATTTGTAATTAATGGAGCATCCCAAGTTCATGGAGGTGGTTCAAGATGGAACCATAATGATGACAACCCAAATGATACACAAGTGAACAGGTGGAATGTTGTAACTCATGCCAAGGCCGACAATAGGAGTTATTTCCCCTAGGTCAAAGGTTGATTTATTGTATTCTCATTAAATAAAATATTAGATTAATATAATGAATGGGTCATTTAATTAACTGTTTATTTATGTCTATGAAATTATTTATTTTATGGGTGCAAGTCCACAATCACATAACTATATGAATTAATGTGCAAACACTGAAATTAATTAAATTAATTAAGCATAAATGTTTTATCCAATATGGTTAATTATTTAATTAACATTCACATAATATTAAAAGGATGTGTAAAGGATAAAAAAAGATAAAATTTATGCATAATAAATTAAAATCCCTCAATTAAATATTAAGTCAGACTAAGCCTTCTATTACTTGATTGGGAATGAAACCATAGAACTAAGTGTAGTACATGGCCAAATTCTGTACACATACTTTTATTGGGGAGTTATCATGAAATGTTTATGTTTACTTAACCGAAATTATATTGATTTTAATGGCCAAAGTCTATTCAATATAAATTTGGAGGTGAGTGTTGGGGAAATCAAAGTCAGGATTTCAAGATAGGGGAATCCACTCAATGGATGAAGGAGCAGCAAGTCCGCAATTGGAAAGACGGCCTACCTAATTACTTTATTGTATTTTCATGAACAAATTCTAGATCATTAATAAAATTAATGGGGATACTTGCCTCTATAATGTTAAATCAACTAGACATTCTGAGTTCTATGTTGAGGTTTATTGAGACTTGATAAAACAGTGGGAGATTTAATAAATAAATTAATAAAGACATTTAATTTATTATATCTCACTTATTTTGTAATCAAGAAAAGTACTAGTAATATGATATATTTAATTGTAGAATAAAATGAAAATTTCATTATCCACAACATCCCTAAGATCAATATTTGAGAGATATAACCTCATATATGGTAGTAACTTCCAAGTGTGGTTTAGATTCCTTCGGGTTGTGTTATGTCATGAACAGAAATCCTACATTCTATAATCCTCAATTCCTAATATACCTAATAAAGAGTCAAGTGATTAAGAGTTCCTATCTATTAAAAACATTTGAGTGATGTGGTTGATGTTCAATTTTTGATGCTTTAATCGATTTCTAGTGAACTAATGAAGTCTCATGAAAATATGGATGTATATATCATGCTTGAGAACCTCCATGGTATTTACTAGGAGAGAGATACACAGGAATGGTTTGAGATTTAAAAGGCTCTTTTTTATATAAATCTTGGAGAGGGTTCCCCATTTGAACCTCACATAGTCAAGATCATAGAATAAATTGAGTACTTATACGTTCTAGGGTTTAAACTCCCTGAATAACTAGGAACCAGCCGCATTCTGGCATCACTCCCCTAGAGTTTCTCCATTTTTTTTCTGAATTTTAATATGAACAATGTTGAAAATTCTCTTCCATATCTTCTTACTCTTCTTCTCCATGTAGATAATGATACAAAGATTGAAAATCCTTCCATACTTATGGTGAAAAGTGAAAAGATAAAGAAAATAAATTTTAAACCCAAAGATTCTCTATGCCATTCCAAGAAGAGGAAGATCAGGGGGAAATAAGGGAACATGATGCTATCTATTTTGAATGTGGAAAGAAGGGCCACTTGAAGAAAAATTTCACCCATCCAAAGAATCAAGGGAAAGATTCAGGTATATTCGTTATCGAGTGTAATTTATCTATTTCTAAAAATTTGGTATTTCATTAAACTTGTGGTTCTTGTATATGTATTAAAATATGAGAACTAAGTAGATTCATAAATATTAACCAAGGAGAGGTAAATATTTGAGTGGATAATAGATCTTAACTTGATATTGTAGCTATTAGGGACTACCACCTCACATTGGAAACTACAATGATCTTGGTTTTAAAGGGTTGTTATTATGTGCCTTTAGTTACCAAAAGAATTATTTCTTCTTCCAGACTTGATACAGATGGGTTTTTTCAAAGTTGGGAATAAATGTTTCTTATTTTATAAATATAACATTTTTTATAGTAAGTCGCATTTAAATAATGGTCTTTATGTGCTGGATTACACAAACCAAATAATAGAAATCGATAACGAAGTTACTTCACATGACTCAAACCACACCCAACTTTGGCATCATCAGCTTCTTCATGAAAAATAATATTTATTGACTAAATTAAATCAATATGGATATTTAGATTATTTTTAACTAAATCCTATTGGTGTATTTCATGCATGTTTTCATGTAAAAACAACCAAATCCCTATTCGGTGGGAAATATCAAAGGACTAAATAGATTCTTGAATTAGTTCATACTAATGTGTGTAAACCATTTTCTATTCAAGTAAGGGGTGGATAATCATACTTCATAACTTTTCTGATGATTTTTGTAGATATGGAAATTTCTAATTAATGAATTATAATTTTTATTATCTTGAAAAATTCAATGAATACAATAATGAAGTTGAGAACCATATTGGAAATAATATTAAAAAAACTCACTCAGACCATAGTGGAGAATATATAAATCAAGACTTCATTGATTATCTATGGGAGTTAAAGATATTATCTCAACTCAGTCCTCCTTATATGCCTTAGTGGAATGGGGTAAGTTAAAGGAGGAATTGTACCTTATTGGACATGGTGAGATCAATGATGAATCATATGATTATTTAATTATCCTTTAGGGGATACACATTAAAAATAGTATCATACATACTAAACTAAGTTCCAACTAAAGAAAAAAATGGTATAACATACAAATTATGGAATGGAAAGAAACTTGTGTTGTCTTACATACATATGTGGGGTTGTGAAGCATTTTCCGTCCTCTTCAGGTAACAGGACTTCACTTTAAGGTACAAAGTGTATATTTATTGGGTATCCTAAAGAAAAAATTGATAGTACCTATAAAATCATTAAAAAATGGTTTTTTTAAAGATGTTCCACATTTCTTGAGGATATTATCTCTAAAAGAGATAGTGGGAGTGAGATAGAATTAGATGAATTCCAAGCACTAGATATATAAGATTTGGCATAGTAAAAAATTCCTCAAAGCCCCATGGATGAAGAAATTATTCCAAATACACAATTACTACATAGAAGTACTAGAGAGGTTAGTGAACTAGAATAGTATGGTTTTCTAGTCACTGAGGATGGTGAATTGTTATTAGTTTATAATAATTATCTATTAACCTATAAATAAGAAGCAAGTGGCATAGTTGTTTCCAAGTGGCATCAATCCACGAATTTTGAAATGGATTACATGTACCAAAACCAAGTCTGTATTTTTGTAGTCCTCCAGAATATGTAAATCCCGTTGGTTTAAAATAGGTATTCCAGAAGAAAATGGACATGGAAGCACAATTTAGTACCTATAAGGCACAAATGGTTGCAAAAGGGTTTAAAAACATCAAGGTGTTGACTACGATGAAACATTTTCACTAGTTTTAATGCTGAAATCCATCAAAATTATAATTTCCATTGCATCTCTACATGATTATGATATTTGAAAAATGGATGTCAAAATAGCCTTCCTTAATGGTAACCTTCTGAAATATTTCTATGTGACATAGCTTGAAGGGTTTGTGACTCCAAAGGATTCCAATAAGGTATGAAAGTTGTAATGATCCATTAATGGACCAAAGAAAACATCTAGGTCATGGAACAATTGTTTTGATGAGGTCAAAACAAAATTTGGTTTCATAGAGAAAAAATGCAAGTTGTGTGTCTATAAATAGTTTAGTCAAAGTGAGGTCATTTTCTTAATAGTATATATTTAGGACATATTACTTATTGGAAATTAAATACCATTATTACTGTATGTTAAATAATGGTTGAATAAATGATTATCTTTGATGGACTTGGGAGAGGTATCATATATAATTTGTATTAAGATCCATCATGATAGATCAAGGAGCTTTCTCATCCTAATTCAAAGTACATACATTGACATGATACTGAAGATATTTAGTATAGAACAATACAAGAGGGTATTGTTACCAAAATCACATGGAATTCATCTCTCCATGAAAATTTGTCATCGAACACATGAGGAAACAAACAGAATGATAAATATTCCATATGCATCATCAATTGGGTTAGTCATGTATGTGATACTATGTACTAGGCCAGACGTCGTCTATGCATTAAGTGTGGTAGGAAGATATCAAGTTGATCTAGGTGACTGCCATTGGATGGAAGACAAGACTATCCTTAAGTATCTAAGGTGTATAAAGATATGTTCCTTGTTTATGGAGGATATGAGGAACTAGAAATTAAAAGATATGTATATTCTTATTTCCAAAATAATCAAGATGACATGATATCAAAAATGAGATACATATTTATTTCGAATGGAGGGGTTGTGAGCTGTAGGAGCTCAAAGCTGGATGTGGTTGTAGATTTTACAGTAGAGTCCAAGTATATTGTGGCTTATAAGGCATCTAAATAATAAATATGGATGTGAAACTTCATCCAAGATCTTGATGTTGTACCTAGAAATAAATATTCTATCACAATCTATTGTGATAATACTGTAGTGGTGGCTCTTGTAAAAGAGCCAAGGTCACATCAGTGGATGAACTACATACTTCAGAAGTATAATATCTTGATGGATTTTTCATAGAGATGTGAAGTTGTAGTGAGTAGTATTTATATGGAAGACAACATGGAAGACCACTTGACTAAATCCTTGAATCAGTAGAAACATGACTATCATGTGAGGTTTAGCGGACTGAAGGTCATGGGTAGTTAGCTCTAGTCCAAGTGGGAGTTTGTTGGAGTTGGTGTCCTAGGACCAACTTTTGGTACTTTGATTACATGAATATTTTATGTATTGAATTTTAATAAAATTTCTTATTACATATTGTTTATTATTCTTCATGACTCTAATGTAATAATTTCTTAGAGTATACATCACATTGATAAGGTCATAGAAGTTCCCTACAATGATGATAACTATAGCACCCTCAGTTTAAATTAAGTAAGCCTTATTTTATGTATTTTATGTATATAAATTGTTTAGGATGATTTTGAAAGGGTTTAGAGAAATTTTGGATTGTTTTGGGGGATTTTCTACAAGTTCACGGTTGGTGCATGGTTTGGGGAAACCGTGAAACTCCTACTAGAACTTGTGCATAGTGAGACAGAGGCTAAGGGAAAGGCGCACGAGTAGGTGTATAGTTTTTCCAAACCAAGCGGCAACCTAGGAGAAATTATGAAAAGTTGTATAATGGGATTTTTCATTGTTGTTTCATGGTTTTTCTACCCATGTTGGCCAACTGTGCGAGGTCCCTCTTGAGGTAGAGGCTAGCGCACAGTTTTCCTAACCGTGCAACTAATCGTACATGGTTTAAAAACAAAATCCTATAATTGTGGATTTGGGTTTGTATTAAGTTCAAAACCCTTTTTTTCTCCAAACTGACCCTAATATAGGATTTTATCCTCTCAAATCTCAAGGAATATTTACCCATCGATCTGAATGCATTTCCTGGTGTGTTGAAGCCCAGTTCTCATAGTAAGTCATCGTTTATGGTAGTTTTCATTGGGTTTCCTTAGATCTACTTATCTTACTCTATCATTTTATTATATATAATTTTTTGTGGATATATCTACGGTTTTTTATTCAAATTATGTTTATATTAATATTTTTTTATTCTAGTGTAAGAGATATAATGCGGGTTTTTTTAGATTTAACCCAATTTCATTGATGTTTTATTGTCATTCTTTGTTTCCAACATAAATTACTATGGTATGTGGCTTCAATACCAAGTTTTAGTTTCAAATTGATTGTTTAAAATGAAATTGGTTGTAAAATTTCTGTGAATTTCTTGTTGGAATCCCTCTTTAGAAATAGTTTATAGAATTGTGGAAATTTGGTTTTTTGTGGAAAATGAAATTGGTAACGTGGTTTTAAATTGATTGTTTTAAAATAATTGTTCCATTTTGATGAATGAAAAAGTGTTTTCAATGAAATTTTGGTTTTATAAAAATGGTTTGTTGTAAAGGTTTTCAATAAAAATATGGTTTTGTTTATATGGTTGAAAGGGTTGTTTTAGAATTGGTTTTTGGCCTAATGGTTTTGTGTGTTAATGTACATTTGGGGAAGATAAGGGTATAAAGTCTCCCCCGTCATTAGTGGGATAGATAAGGGTTGGGACTTTCCCCCATCAAAATGGTTCATTAAGTGATGACTTAGTTAAAGGATGACACACCAATTGTGAGTATAGGGAGGTCTATGTTGTATGCATGGTTAGATGTGTAAATATGTGGAATGGAATTAGTTATTCCAAAATGGAACTTGTCAAATGGTTTTAAAGTATTTTTTGGTTACTTTCCTTGAAAAAATGGATTTTTTTAGAAAACTATTTTGATATAAAAAATGTTTATATTATGTTATAAAATATTTTAATGTTTTTTATATAATTTGTATTATTTAAATATGCTAACATGTTCTATCCTAGTGACATGAGTAGGGAAGTAATTTGGGGAAAACTTAATAAGTTTCATTACTCACCCCTACTTTGGAACTTTGGTGATTTTGCAGATATTTTTCATCAAGACATATGAAAAGGTATAGTATCACACTTATTTAGTGGTGCATCTTGAAACTTGGGATTTTTTGGGGAGTCGTATCATACAACATGTATGGAGTTTTGAAGTTTGTCTTTGGAGTCACTTAGTTTTGTTGGTTTATCTTCTGTTGTGTACTTTTTTTTTTGTAGTATTCTACCATGGTACTCTTTTGGAGTTTGGTTTTGATATAAATGGTATTAAATTGAGTTATTTTACATTTATTATCATGCATCATGTAGTGTTCTTTTTTCATGGTATGTGTGGTTGGTTTTTTTATTTCTTGAATGGAAAATATTACCTCAATTGTATTTAATCCCTTGACATTTATTTCCATCCATTAACATCTTGGGGATATCTCTTAAGGCCAAGTAATTTCCTTACACCTTCTCAAGTCAATGAGGAGGGTTTTTATGTTACAAGTGGTATCAGCTTGTTCAATCCTGGACCAAAAAGTAGTCATCAGTTTTTTTAGACTTGGATTTGAAATTCATTCAAGTTTATTCCTCTAGTTGGGATGATAGAAGTAAGTAGGATTGTAGGGACTTGAAATGTAGAGTATAAAAATATATATCTAACCTTTTTATACTAAACATCAAGTTACCATGGATTTGGGTACAAAAGTGTTTTGGAGACACTTATCATAATTGGAATCTCGTTATCATGGGTTTAGCCAATGAGACAAGAAATACATGCATTATTGAAATGAATTCCCACTAGAAGTGCATGTTTTATTTGGAGTAATGATTTATGATTTTGGGTGATAATATATTGATTTTTGAAAAAATTTACATTTGTTTTCAAATTTTATTTTTGAAAAGGGCATGGTGGTAGTATTTTGAAAATGGTATGATATTCAAAATCAAGGTGAAATTTTAAAAAAAAATTCAATGTAGAAAAGTGTTGAATTTTGGAATGCCTTGTTTTGATAGATGATGTGATATAATTTGAAATTTTAAGCCTTCAGTTTCTTGAGAGTGAGACTTATGATGTTTATTTTGTTTTTAGAGAATAGAACCTTGTAGGAATCATAGGAACCAATAGAAATAAGATGATGAGAATGTGGTTTCACCTAAGCCATAGGTGAACCAATAACTAGTTCAAATTATCATACAATACTTTCAGGTTGTGGATAGAGGGAACTGATGGTATGATCCAAGGAAATTTGATCACTTCATCTAGTTCTAAGAGAAGAATCCACCCACCTTTCGGGGTGATTCGGAACCAGAAAAGGTAGAGGTGTGGTGGAACAGGTTGAATTGAATATTCAATTTCCTTGGCACACCATAAGAGCTGAAATTCAATCTAGTGATGTATATATTGGGGTGTCTTTCACACTAATGGTGGGATATATCCATTCAGGATAAATTAGACTAGGGAATTACTTGGGAGGTTTTTGAATAATTTTTTAACAAAAAATTCTATCATCATATGTTCAAAATTTATAGAACAACAGACTTATTCATCCTGAAATAGGAGATCCTCACTGTGATAGACTACATGGCTAAATTCATGAATTTATTCATCTTTGCACCCAAAGTTGCTACTAGTGCATCCTTTAAGGCACACATCTTTGAATCAAGTCTTTGATAGGAGATTCACTCAAATGTTATTTTAAACTATATAACAGATTATACAAATATGGTCAATAGAGATACTATGGATGAAAGGGACATATCAAGAGCTATAGATGGAGGAAGAATATTGATACCTATGGGCAACTATGGGAACTCTAATGTTAGGGTAAAGAGAAATAGGGGAACCTATTTCTAATTTGGGAGTATGGATCAGAATCAAAATTCTATATTGGTGAATCTTCTTCCAAATATAAAGAGTCGGCCTAGATTTTTTCAATGTGGTTTGTTTGACCACATGAAGTGACAGTGTACAGAACAACATATAGTATGCCATAATTGTAATCATATGGGGCATATTCATTGCTATTGTCACCGTACTCTGAGTTCAGGTGTTTGGGACAGTTCTCATGTATCATAAATGTATTATGTTTCGATTATGAAAGGGTAGCAGAATACCTCTCACCAGCAGAATAGAGCTATACATGGTGATTATAAGAATACCATGACTTCTTAACAAATGGAAATCTCAATATGGAAATAAGGAAAAAAAGTATCTTGAGCAAGAAACTATATGGAACTAAGAAGGTCATTATCGATGATTGGTCTGAACCATCAATGGTGAGTGGTGCGATTATTTTTAATTCTACCCTTATGAAATATTTTTTGATATAGTTTCATCACATTACTTTATTTCTTCTTGTTCTATTAATTTTTTGATTTTCATGGTTTAGATGATTCCCTTTATGTTAAAAATTCAAACTTCTATAGGTCAAAGAGAATGTCGAGCCTTCTTGTGTAGAGAATGTTCTATAATTTTTTATGGATATGAGTTGATATGGGATTTCTCTATGCTCGAGATGTATGTCTATGACATAATCATGGGTATGGATTGGCTGATGATGTTCAAGACTCACATTAACTATTATACCCGATGAGTTAGTTTTACGATTGACAATGGCTTCAAGAATCTCTTTTTAGGAGACCATAATGTAAAGGCATGTGCAATGAGCTTTTTGGAACCAGTAGTTGGAATGGTCTCATACTAGTTAGTAGTGTTGACTTTGGAATTGATGGAAGAGATCGACGATATCAGTTTACCAATGGTTGTTGAATAGTTGCTAGATGTTTTTCCAGATAATTTCTCAGGTTTACCACCCATGAGAGAAGTGGACTTACGATTGACCTCCTTCTATAGACTATTCCTATTTTCCTTCCATCTTACCAAATGGCACCACTATAATTAAGGGAACTAAAATTTTAGTTGGAAGAGCTGGAAAGAAAAGGGTTCATTCAGACGAGCACATCTATGTGGAAAGCATCAGTCTTGTTTTTGAAAAATATGAATGGATATTTAAGGCTATGTGTGGATTATCATAAGCTTTACCAAGTTACGATAAATAATTAGTATCCACTTACATGCATTGATGGTCTATTCGACCAATTTAGAGGATCTCATTGGTTAATTGAGATTGACTTGCGATCAGGATATCATTAATTGTGAGTTCGGAAAGGGGATATTCCAAAGACATATTTCAGGAGTAGATATGTTCATTTTGAATATGTGGTAATGCCTTTAGGTATTACAAATGCACTAGTGGTATTTATGGAATTTATGAATCTGATATTTTCGTGATATCTATATTCTCTTTTTTGGGGTGTTTGTGGATCACATATTGGTGTATTAAAGGACAAGGTCTAAGCAAGAACAACACTTGTTTATTGTGTTGGGAATCCTGAGGGATCATCATTTATATGAAAAATTATCAAAGAATGATTTTTTGATACAAGAGGAACATTTCCTTGGCCATGTAATCTCTAAAAAAGGTGTTTCTGTGGATCTAGATAAGATAGTGGTGATTATATATTGGAAAATTCCAAATAATGTATTTTAGATATGTAGTTTCCTTAGTCTAACTGGTTATTACTGATGTTTGTTTTCAAGATTTCTCATGACTAGCTTCACCATTGACAGCTTTGACAAGGAATAATGTTCTATTCCAATGAACTGATGAATGTTATAATTCTTTTCAAGATCTTAAAGTTCTTTATACATCAGCGCCAATATTGATTTTTCCAAAATCAGGACAATGGTACGTGGTGTATTGTGATGCTTCAGAAACATGGTTCGGATGAATTCTCATGCAAGGAGATAATGTTGATACTTATGGATCAATATAGGTATGATTGTATGAGAATAACTACCAAACACATGATTTGGAGTTAGCTTTAATAGTCCATTATTTGAATAATTTTCTTCATTGTCACTTTGGTGAGAAATTTACCATTTTCGCAGATCATAATAGATTGAAACATATTTTCTCACGATAGGTTTTGAACCTAAGATAGTAAATATGTATGGAGTATATCCAAATGTCTAACTTTGACCTGATGTATAAACTGGGAAAAAAATAAAATGGTAGATTCATTAAGAATAAAGTCATGTGTTTAGTTAGAAAAAGAGGCTTCAAATCAGTGGCAGTTGATGTCAATGATAGTATACATGGAATTAGAATTTGAAAACAGAGGTGATGTGGTTGTTTTCCTTCTAGTTTAATTGGTTCCTAATTTAGAAAAGATGGTTAAATAAGTAAATATGTATGATTCAGAATGTGTGTCTATGAGGTCAAAACTCAATGGTGGGGAGACCATTAAGTGAGGGAAGATGGATGGTAGTTCAGTGTTTTGGTTCAGAAATCAGATGGTCATACCTATGGCTTGTCAGGAACAACTTCTTTATGCTTACCACCATTTTAAATGGGTTTGTCATCCTATAATACATAATATGTATAAGGTGTTGAAATCATTGTTTTGGTGGGTCTCTATGAAAATAAAGGTGACTGAGTTTGTTTCAAGATACTTAACTTGTAAGTAGGCTAAAGAAGAACATTAATAACCCGCAGGTATGTTGCAGTCTTTACCTATACATGTTTGGAAATGGGAGAAAATAGTTATGGATTCTATAATAGGTCTCCCAATAATAGTTTAGAAACACGATTCTATATGGGTGATATTGGATTATCTCACAATGTCCGCCATTTCATCTATATTCATGAATATCATGTGGTATAGGACTTGTCCAAAATCTATATCTAAGAAGTGATAAATAGGCATGGTGTACCAGTGTCGATAGCATTAGACAGAGATATAAGGTTTACATTTGATTTCTAGAAATCCTTACAGAAAACCCTTGGGACATAGTTGACTATGAGTACGATGTATCACCTTCAGATGGATGGGAAATCCAAAATGATGATAAAAACATTGGAAGACATGTTGTGGACTTGTGTAATGTATTATGGTGGATCATGGGAGGAAAACATATCATTAGTGGAGTTATCATATAACAATATCTATTAGTCCTCAATACATATGGATCCTTATAAAGAATTTTATAGTCTTCATTTTCATTCGCCACTTTTTTGGGTGGAAACAATTGAGATTTTGTTGGTGGGGCCGAGCTATGTCAAAGTGACAATGAAGAAGATCTAGTTGATATGGAAATGGTTGGTGATGGCACAGAGTTATCAAAAATCATATGCATATCATCTTCAACTATCATTATCATTCAATGAGAGTGGTCATTGGTTTTTTAGAATATCTCCAAGACTTGGACATCATCATTTTGGGAAGCAAGGGAAATTATCTCCTCGATACATAGTCCCTTTTGAGATACTTGAACAGGTTGTTGAGGTGCCATATTTGTCAAAATTACCACCAAGGTTCAGTGAAATGCATAATGTGTTTCATGTATCTTAGTTTGAAAAGTATCAATCTGATCTAGACCATGTGATTCAATGAGATCATGTTGACCTAGAACCGAATGCTTCATTGGTGCACATACAGTGCAGATTTTTGATAGGAAAGAGAAATTATTGGGTAGGAAAAGCATCATTCCAGTGTGATTTTTTGGAAACATTGTCAGATTCAATAAGAGATTTGGGTATGGGAAAAATATATGATCAATCAATGGCTTGAAATCTTTTTGTATAATGGTGGTTTTCTACTTTTCAGGGATGGAAAGGCCAATGGAGGGGATAATGTAGCACCCCTAGTTTTAATTAATTGACATTTATTTTATTTATTTTAAGTATATAATGTTTTTGGGTAATTTTTTGGAGGGTTTGGAGACCTTTTGGAATTTTTTGGTGATTTTATAAATGTGAAAAGTTGGTGCACATTTTTGGGAAACTATGCAACTCCACATGAAACCATGAACAGTGATACAGAGGCTAAGGGGAAGGATCACTGGTAGGCACATGGTTTTTACAAACTGTGCGACTACCTAGCAGAAACTATGAAAAGTAGAACATTGGGATTTTTCATATTTGGAATAAGGTTTTTCTAACCATACATTCCAACTATGATATGTCCCTCTTAAGGTAGAGATTGGTGTACAGTTAGCGCATGGTTTTCCTAACGGTGCGACAAACCATGCATAGTTTAAAAATAAGATCCTATAATTGTGGATTTGGTTCGAGATTAGGTTTTAACCCCCCCCCCCCCCCACCACCACCACCACCACCACCACCAAAAACTGGACCTAACTCATTATTTTATCCACCCAATGTCCAAGTAAGTCTTCCCCATAAATCTGAAGCCGATCCAAATCCATTTCTTGGTGCTTTGAAGCCTGGTTATCATGATAAGTTATCATTTATGGTAGTTTTTCTTGGTTTTTATTAAATCTACTTTTATTTCTCTCTCAGTTTCTTATATATAATTTTTTTGTGGATAGATCTAATAATTTTTATGACAATTATGTTTAGATTTGGATTTTTTGATGCTAGGGTAAGATATCTAAGGTGGTTTTTTTGTAGATTCAACCTTGTTTTTTTTTGTTTTAATGTTGTTCTTCATTTTCATTATAAATTCATGTGGTAGGTGGCTTCACTCTCAACTCATCTTATTATAACTTAAAGGCTTAGTTTCAAATTAACTATTTTAATTGAAATTGGTAGTGAAATATATTGTTGTGAATTTCTTGTTGCAAAATATCTTTGTTGATAGTTTATATAATTGTAGAAATTGGGTGTTTTGGTGAAAGTGAAATTGGTAACTTGATTTTACAATGATGATTTAAAAATAATTTTTAGTTTTGATGCATGGAAAAGTGTTTTCAATAAACGTTTTGTTTTATTGAAATGGTTTGTTTGAAAGGTTTTCAATAAAATTATGGTTTTATTTAAATGGTTGAAAGGATTTTTTTGGAATTTGTTTTTGGTATAATGGTTGTGTGTGTTCATATGCATTCGGGATGTATAAGGGTATGAAGTCTCCCCCATCATTAGTGGGTATATAAGGTTCATGACTTTACCCCATCAAAATGGTTTATTAAGTGATGGATCGGTGAAAGGATGACTAACCACTCACGAGTATAGGGAGTTCTAGGTTTCATGCATGGTTGGATGTGTGGAAATGTTTAATAGAATTAGTTATGCCAAAACAGAAGTTATGGAATGGTTTTAAAGTATTTTTATGTTTCTTTCCTTGGAAAAATGGATTTTGTTGGAAAACTATTTTGATATGGAAAATGTTTATATTATTTTATAAACTTTTTTAAAGTTTTTTATATAATTTTTTAATATAAATGTGATGACGTGTTCTATCCTAGTTTTTTGAGTAGGGAAGTCATTTTCGGAAAACATACCAAGTTTCATTACTCACCCATGCTTTGGAACTTTGGTTATTTTGAAGATATTGTTCATCGAGACATAGGTAAAGGTAAAGTATCACAATTCTTTATTGGTGCATCATGATACTTTGGTTGTATTGTGGAGTGGGAGCATGGATCTTGTTGGGAGCTTTGGAGTTTGTCTTTGAAGTCCTTTGGTTTTTTTGGTTTCTTCTACTATGAACTTGGATGTTTTTTAGTCTTCTATAGTGGTAATCTTTTGGAGTTTGGTTTTTATATTAATGGTATTACTCTGAGATGTTTTACATTTGTTATCATGCATCATGTAGTGGTCTTTTTTCATGGTATTTGGTTAGTTGTTTTATTTATCAAAGGGTAAGTCATCCCCTAAATGTATTGAAGCCCTTGTAATTTATTGACAGCCTTTGGCATATTAGGGATCTCTCTTAAGGAGAAGTAATGTCCTTCCACCTTCTTAAGACAATGATAAGGGGTGGGATGTTACAAGAACCTTGATGTTCTATTAAAATTTTCTCAAATAATTTTTTGTGGTTGGAAAATCTACTATGATGGTACACAGAGTACATAGACTATATGGTGTGAGTACTCATAAGTATATGAGACTTATTATCATGAATTTCACACTTGGTAATCTCCGAGATGGGAGATTATGAAAATAGACCCACCAGTAATAATTATTCATGTTTTGGTGTCATTGGATATTTCTATTTATGAGCATGTGTGATTGTCCTTATACTTTAATATTATTAGTAATTCATGTAACAACTCATGTACTTAGATGTATTTTGTAAACCATGACAATAACACTTCATAGAGAAGTTGGATATGTTGGGTGTGTCACAAGTGACATGTCATTAATGAATAATTCAAGGAATGATTTTTCCCTTCCATCATTATATAAGAAGATATCGCATCGCATTGATTGGAATAAAACCATCACATTAATTTCCATGGCCATGACGTAACTACGTGTTTATTTCTGATAGTCAAATAAAGACATATCGATCATACAGGTTGGAGACATAAATATGAAACCGGTTTGATGAGATATTATAAAAAATGTATTATATTACACAATGAGTGTCTGTATATGGTTTTCAACATTGCGACATTAAGTTCTTTCTCTTGGGTGTTATGAACCATTCTAGATAGTAATCTTGGACTTTATGCAAGCATACCTAATTCCAATGAGAAATAATCCTAGAGGGTCACACACTATGTATTTCTGTTGATCCCGATTAAATTCTATTTGAGTTTAATTAATAGAATAAATATTATTATCAAGTTCGAGGAATAATTTTATTCAAGTTATATTGATTTCATTAATTAAATAAAACTTATTCTATGGCAAGTGAATAAAATATTTGTTTAATTTATTGAATATTTTAATAAATATTTATTAACATTATTGTGAATAAAATATTTATATATGAATAAAATATGTATTCAGTTGTTCAATAAATGATATAGGAGTCTGAAAAGACCAAGACCAAGTCCATTGATAAATATTAATTGACAACACTGTTACATAATATTTCTATTGTGCAAGTTGGCTCAGGACACAAAATAATAATTATATAATTATTTGGTGGAATTGGGTTTATTAAAGATAATAAATATTATTTAATGGCTGGTATGCAATTAAATAATACTTTAACTGAAATCCTAACTCTATAAATATACGACTATGTCTGTTGTGTGTTGTATCCAAAAAATTGAGAATAAATAATTGTTGTGCATGATGAATTCTCTCTCAACTGCTCCTTCTCTCTCCATCTCAATATGGAGAAGTGCAAGATAGATTTCTTCAAGACCAAAGAACAATTGATCAAGAATGAACAATGCAATACATTTGAATCATCATGTTATCACCCAAATATGTAATGGTTTTCCTCAGAGATCATAGGATCACGGGTTGTTCACCGTTAAAGGTATTCTATCTTTGGATCCTTATAGCACAGTAAAGGTAATCTAAAAGTGTATTTTTGGATGATAAAAATTCACCAAAAAAGAAAGTTCCTATGACCATGTATTTATTTCTTCAAATATTAAATATATTAATTTTAAATTTGATGTTCAAGATCCTCACTTTGGTTTCAAGCAGTGATTATTAAAAGAAATTTTAATATATCATCTACCTCCACATGCTTCTTCTATGTCCAGAAGCAAAATATTTCCAACATTTCTAGTCACAAACCTCTTATGATTGAGGTGAAATGCTTTAGGCTATAGGTTTTTTGACTCAAAACCTAAAACCGAAGCTGAGTATTAAATTCTTTCCCTTATATATATATATATGAGTTTTTTTCATTTTATTTTCAAATATCAAATTTTATCTCACTAGTGTTATTTAATTTTATTCATTTTCAAGTTTCTACTATTTCCTTTCACCTCTATTAAAAATAATATATATTTTCTTTTTGAACTCATTATGGTCTACAGAATATTATGAAAGATTTTCTATTTTTACATCCCTATTTTATTTTAATTTTTTAAAAACATGATTAAAAATAAAATTTTGGTGTGTGTGAATAAATTTCAAAGTATTAAATATATGGGTAAAATTCTATGAAACATGCAACTCATGGTGTGGGATGTGTCTCTTGACATGTGTGAAACACATTGACTTTATATGTGTGCTTATAGAATAAGGGGAAAGTGAGATGCTATTATTAGTGGTGTTCATTATCATTTTTAACCAATAAAAAATCCTATAAAAACAAACTGGATAAAAATCAATTGATAAAAAAATTTAATCATTTATCATCCCACATATATTATGAAACAAAAAGATGCTATATGAATCAAACTAAATACTATACCCATAGGAAAACACATTTCATTTAAGTGTGTTTTTTCTTTACTCAAACACACTCTAAGAAGACTTCCCAAGATACCACCCATCCTAGAACTTTTCTAATCCAATCATGCATAATTGTGAAGTTTTTATCAAGTAGAATATTTAATAGATGTCCAGTAGCATAAATTAAAATGTGATTAGAGAATTGATAAATAATGGTGCATCATTCAAAAAGGTTTTATCTATTTCATTTATCGTATTGAATTAATATTATTACATGGTAGGAAGCCATACCATGTACAAGAAGTGATTCCAACACACAAGAAATGATCCTTGGGGAAATGAGTCCACAAAAACTTTTAATATTTATTGAGGATATTATCTAGGTGTGGAGTAGTGAAATATATCACTCCTAAGACTAGTCTACAAATATTGGTATTCGAACTGAGTATATCATGTGTTATAGTTTCATACATGTTTCTATTAATTACTCATATGGTCATTAAGTATGAGAGTAAAAACAAAATTATAAAACCAAGAATAAGAAATTAAAAAAAGATATACCTAATAGTGGAACAATATTCATATGATAGAGATAAGATAAAATAATAAAAGGGGAAAAATCTTGAAAAAGATTTCATGACTTGATTCACCCCCCCCCCCCACCTCAAGGTGTCTCTTAGAAGGTCTTCTACCATTAGCAATATCAAAGAAAAACATCTAAGTGTTCAATTCGTTATATCATAAAATAACAAAAAAAAAATAAATCATACAATATTAATATGAATAATTTTAAAATAGTTTGAGGGTCAAGACCTCTATTATTAAAACAAGAAAGGAAATCCCCTTTTAACTGGATAAATAAGAACCCAATACATGACTCATAGGCATGAGAAAACATGTCTTGAAGGCCTAAACATGGTCTAAATGGACCAATGACCCATTGGCCCAAATAAATACCTCCCATGAAAAAAATGACCTACAGGTCTATAGGATGCATGATTCATACCAAGAACCAATTGAACATCTCATTGTTGCCCCAATCAAAGCAACTACACAAGTGCTTCATGTCAGAGATGATGTGTCTCCCACCCTATTGAGAGTTTCACTATTTCAGTCTAACATAATGTGGAAGGGAACCCCTATACCCCACATTGACATGTGGGGGAGGACCAGATGATAGGTGCTAGCACACCTATCTATATTTCTATCTTCCTACTTGAAGATGCTTTTAAGGATCCCAATACACCACCAACTTGATTTTCCACATCATCAAACTGGAACACTATATAGAAAACCACAAGGTCAGGTACCCATCCACCCTAAATTGGAATAAAGGATATGTATGAATGATGGTTTTAGACACACCCATCTCTCTATTGAGGTCTCCCAATTGATGACACTAAAATGAGATGTTGTATTTCTTTCCAAATGTACTGAGACAAAAATCATGCTCTTTGTGCCACTTGCAACCTTGAAACATGGCCCATATCCATAATTTCCTAAAGGAACAAGGATATTAACATGAACTGAAGTCCCAAGGATTATGAAAAACCTAAATTGAAAACCTCATACACCACTTCCACCACCTCTGTCATATCCACCCAAGTCACCAACAACCTTCTAGACTATCTCTAGTGTAAAATAAAAGTTATCATTACTGCCTGAATAAAACACCAATGCCGCTCAAAGAAACAAATATTTTTTACCTCCCTGATTAATTCCATCACCAAGGCCATTTTCATCACCAGCTGAAGCCATAGATTCCACAAATTTTGTCATCACCCACTCATATGCCCTCCCACACCAAATCCATGTCATCAACCTTGATCGAGACCATGTTGTATACACTTCCTGATTCCACAAACAAATTCATCTTCCCTATCACCCTCAAGCTCTGAGGCCCAACTACCATCTCCTTTTGAAACAACGAATGCTTCCAACTCCTATCCTATATTAATTCCATGACAACAATTCCATCTCCAAAAACATCCAGATAATGAAGAATACCTGACCAGAGGGGTAACAATATTATCTAGAACATAACTAAACATAGAACACAAAAATCTATGAAGGAAAGTTTAGAAGTAAGAAAATATGATGGGAAAGAAATCCAAGCTAAAAAGGGGAATAAGAAGCATAAGTCATGATGAGTGATGGGGGAATCCCTAGAGAATCTGTAAGGATGGAGAAATGAGAAAGAGAGGATCCATCATCATTAGCTATAATGGTATTCTATGATATAACTAAAAATGTATGATAATTAAATGAATATATATATAAATTTTTTGAAAATTAAATTGAACGGAGGTGGGATTACATAAATAGAAATAGTTACCCTACAACTAAAATTTAACCCTCGGTGCTAGACATCAGTCATGGGAGATTGAAGAACACTCCAAGGGACTTTTGATGTAGTCTAGTTTAGAAACATTGGGAGTTTCTAGATGAATTCGTTATAAAATTTATATTGGGAATTTTTGGTTATGATAAGTTTGAATTTCATTGCATAAAAATAAGAAAAATATGCAATAAACTAGATTAAAAATAGAGAAAAGTGCATATAAAAAATAAATTAATTAAAAAATATGAATTTTTTCTATGTTTTTAAGAGAATAGAAATTTATATATTTTTTATAATTTAAATTAATATTTATAATTTTCAATATCTATTAATTGTTTACACATAAATTTACGAAATATATTAGCTTACATTTTTTATTAGAATTACTTATGATGTGATAAATTTAAAATATATCAACTATGTTTTTATTAAAAAATCATATATACTTTATATTTTTGTGAGATTAAATGGATATGATATTTATCATTTAATATTTTGTCTATTTTTGTAATATTTTTTGAAAAATTTACTTAAATACAAGAAAAGCTAAAATACATGTGTATTTGATAGTCCAAATAATTATATAAATTTTTGTATCATTTTTCATTAATTTATTAGAACTTTATTATGATAAAATCACTAAAAATATATTTCATTCGTCATCAAATATTTTTGGAATAAATATATTTATTTTTAGCTATTATGATATGTCACACCCCAACCACGGGCACCCATGTTTTTATTCTTTTCTCGGTCCTGCGACTCTGGATAGAGTCAGGTTTGGGCCCGGGTTTGAATTTTTGAAGCTTTGATGTTTTTGGTGAGTCTCGGGCCAGTGCGCAGTCACCGCACTGCTAGCAGTCACCGCGCATTCTGTTCGGATGGGTGCATGGTCACCGTGCATTCAGTCCGATCATGCGTTCGGACCTGGTGAGTGCACGGTTTCCCAACTGTTTAGATAAATAATAAAGTTAAATGAATGAATTAAATAGAAAAGAATTTTATAAAATATTTAAAAATAATAAAAACAATAATTTATAATATTTTTGTTGTTATTATTATTATTATTATTATTATCATTATTAATATTGTTATTATTATTATTATTATCTTTTACTTTTTTTATTCTTTCTTTCTCTTTCCTCCTCTTTCTTCCCCTCTTTTCTTTTTTTTCTTCTCTCTTTTGTTGTTCCACACGGCATCTCTCCCCCCCATCTGGATCTGGTTTCCCTCTCCACCTGCATGCGCATCTTCTTCTCGAGGAGCCCACACAGCCTGCCTCCCCTGCATTCCGGTCTCCGTGCCTGTAGCCTGCCTGCTCCTCCAGCTACCCTCCCCGCTAGATCGGCTCCCCATCTGGCTCACCCTCCTGCCTAGCGCACACCAGCCCAGCGACGCTGCCTCACCGGCTCCCACCTCCTTCACGCCTGCGGCCTGCTTCTGCAGAAGCCCGCGTGTGCAGCCCTCTGCCAGCACCTCCCTGCTTGCCTCATGCTGCATCGGCACACCACCACCCCTACTTCTGCATCCTGCTCACCCGCTACCCGTCCCCTTGTTGCGTTCGAGCAACCCACCGACAACCTGTATTCCTCGGACATCCCTGCTCCAGCCGATCAGCAACTAGTAGCCATCCCACCTTGTAGAGCTGCCTTGCACCGTAGCTGCCCGACTCCCATCTGCCTCACCCGCTTGCTTCCCACACGCTGCCCGCCACTGTCTGGAGGCCCTCACCCACAGACCCTGTCGGACCGCATCCAGCCGCGCGGACGCCTTCCGTTGTTCCGGCACGACGCCCTCCGGCGGTCTATTTCCAGTTGCAACCACCCATTGGTATACCATTTTTGTTTATGCATCATTTTATATTTATGTTTGATATATATATATATATATATATTCCTTGGTTTGATTATAATTTTTTATTAATTAAATTTTATTTTGGTTGGTTTGACTTTCTAGGACCCGCGTGGGGCGTTTCCGAGTGAGCGTCATTGCCGCGCTTTGTTTCTGAATTTGCGTTGTTGTCACGCTTCAGTTTCTAGGTGAGGGTTTCTTCCCACCACTTGGTTTCATATACTTTCATTGGGGTTTTTGGTTGTGTTTTGAGTTCTTAGTGTTTTGTTTGCAGTACGTTGGACCTTACTGTGTGGTGTCAGACGTGCGTCTTTCTTTTCATCTCAGTCTCGAGGCAGGATTTCCCACTGCACTTGCTGTTAAATTTAGAAATTATTAATTTCTTATTATTTTATTAATTTTTGGTAAATTAGAAATAATATATTTTTTAGAATAATTGTTTGTTGTAAATGAAGCTGTTTATTTTTATGCAATGAACTGAAATTGTTTTTCTTGATGAACTGTCGCATCATAGTGAAAATGCCATTTGGATTTTAATTTATTAATTTTCAAGTGTAGTTTCAGTTTTATGAGAAATGTACCTTTTTGATGAAAATAATGTTTTATTAAATAGTGGTTTGCCATGTGAATAAATGTGTTGGTTTCATTTTGAGAAACACTTAGAGGCCTGGTTGGCACTTTTAAAATGGTTTTAAATTGATTTTGATGAATGTACCTCGGTATGGGTACAGCTAAAGGCCCGGTTGGAATTTTGTGATAATTATTGTGAAAGGGTGATGTGTGAAATATATCCAAGGATCATTTTCCATTTTGAACTGATTTTTGGTAAAACCCTTATTGGGTTGGGTTCCTTGTCAAGTTCGGATCCATGTGATTGGGAGGGTCCTCGGTATGGGACCTCCCCTGTGAAATGTATGTCGATGGCAAGGTACTACCCTTGAGGTGGATGGGGTGGTGTCGGATTGTGTGATGTGTTTGGATTATATATATATATGCATGACTTCTATTTGAATTGTATGGAACACCCTCCTTAGAACTATACATGGGAACCTGGCATAGTAAGTGAATCTTCTGAGAACAATTGTTGCACTAGTTGAGAATATGCACTGGCTAGTGTCCCCATAGAAGGGGAATACTATGTTATTACTGCTATGGGGATTAGGCCCCTCGGTTAGGCCATGTAGGGCTATGACGATCTTTAGGTCATTATGACGTCATCGAGTTAGGGCATGCCTTTAGGATGAGTCACATGTATATTACGTTCTGGATTGTTCATGATCTTCTAGGTTCGACCCATGTTTCCTTTAGTGTTTATTTGTATGTGGCGGACATTTGAGAGGTCTAGTTCGGTTACTGGCCCCTGTGGCCACTCTTTCCATTTTCCTTGGTGTGTGTTGTGTGTTATGTGTAGTTTTCCTTTATGTATAATAACTAAATTTTGGTTTTCTAATTTTTCGCAAAAATGTTTTAAAATGAAATTCACTTATTCCTTTCAAACATTAAAAATTGTTTTTAAATTAAAAAGGGAAATGGACTGTAACTTGTTTTAGAAATGAAAGTGTGTTTGGAAACTGATATTTTATATAATTTAGTTCAGACCTAGAATTAGTAAATTTCTTTATTTAGAGGTAGTGAATTAAGAATAGATATTGGGCTAGCCTACTAAGATTTAACACTCATGCCTATAGTTCTTTTCTGTTTTTAGTGTTTGTGTAGGCTACAGCATGGGTGCGTTCTCCTTGGGCGATGTTTGGTCGTGAGTTGGAGAGTGACCCACAAGGTCACACAGAGATAGTGTTTGTCTCTTTAGGTTAGTTTCATTTTCGTTTGTTCTTTTTTAGATACTTTACTTTGTTTATTTATTTTGCGCTACTCTGCTTTATTTCTGCTACTTTATTTATTTATTTTAACTGGGTGAAATTGTTCTCACTGCCTTTGTTGATGCCCTGGCACTTTTCGCCAGCCCGAGAGGATTGGGAACACCTCTCAGACCCTATCGCGAACCGGCTCGGATGACCGGTTTAGGGTCGAACCGGTTTGGTTCGTGAAAAAATGGTATTAGACCAGGTCGGCTCTTAGCTGGCCTCACTTTCCAGAGCACCCTTTATTATTTTGTATGTCTGGTAGATGGATATTAGGACTATCGGGGCTCAGGAGGTAGGTTATGGGTCGGTGCCTGATCACCACCACTCATGACGAGACCTGAGTTACCAGGGTTAGTCCAGGATTTGAGTCTCTTATCTTTGGTTTCTTTGGATTGAGGGATAAAAATGGAGGTGAATCGGTTCACTTTGCAGACTCACATGGGGTGGTGACCCATGTGGAGTCCAAGTGTCTGGCTCAAGGTCCTCTTAGTGTTATTCTTTACCTGGGGCATGGCTCACCACCATGTCACTCAGTTAGACATATGCACTAGTTTCTCTTTCTAGTGGGTTATTACTGTTTGTGTTTTGTTTTAGTCTCAGTTCATTTGAGTGTGCGTTAAATGTGAAATTGGTTTTTAAATGGAAAAGTGTTTCTTCCAAATTGTTTTTGAAATTACTAAAGTGGGTTTTTAAAGAGAAGGTGTATCAGTTTGGAAAAACTTGGTATGGGTTTGTATTTGGTAAGGAAAAGAAGTGTTTGAACCTTGACACTCCTTACGAAGGGTCACACGTTCGTGGGTATGTATAGAAAGTGCGTGGGGGCACTTGTTCGTAGAAGATGTGAGCAGGATTGAATAAACACACATGTAACGGTTCATAAGGTTTCATAGGTGAGTTTTTAAAATTGTAAAGAGATAATGGTTTTGGAAAAGTGATTTCTCCTTGTGTTTTATATGTTTATATTATTGGCCTATTTCCCTTATCTTGTGTTGTTGCTTGGATTGAGTTGTGTCTTGATGCTGGTTTCGATGGTGTTTTTTGTGTTGTTATGAGTATGCTACCCAGAAAGCCTCCCAAAGTTGTCAATGAGTTATGCTCAGTTCTCAGTTCCTTTTGTGTGTTGCTTTATTATCGAGGTAGTCGAAGTCTGTTAGAGGTATTTGTATTTTTCTAAAAGATAGTGTCTCTTCGGGTTGTTGGGAACTCCTAGGGTAGTTAAGGTTCGTACCACCTAGAGTTATTTGAGGGTTCAGTTTTGGGTTAGTAAAGATGAAATGTCTCATCGTCATTAGTGTTTTGGGTGTGATTAATGGTGGTAGACTTCCGTGAAGGTTCCCCACCTGGAAAGGAGTGCGGGCCAGTGGAACCTATCACCAAGAAATCATCCTCATTGGTACCGGCTCCTAGTTCATCGGACTGCTCTCTTGTGCGTCACCAGTATGGCCAGTCCGGAAATTCTAATCCATCATGTTTCATCCCTTTGAAAATGTAAGACCATCGTGGTTGTTTGAATCATTGAATGGAAGGAGTTAGAGACCATAATATGAAAATTCTGGACTGTGAGGCAGGAGATGCTTCAGCTATCAGGCCCCCAGCCACAGGTCTCGGGGTGAAGCTCGCGCACAATCAGGAGTTGTCGAGGGTGTGTGTAACCTTGGTCTAGATAATGTGTTCGGATTTGGAATGGAAATATCCAAAATTTCCCTTGTTCTATTCTCATCGTTGTCGTAAGCTTATCCTTATTGTGGTGGCATGATGAGCTCATTCCCCCACAATCCAAGCAGTCTTATCTGCTCTCGGTGTGGTTCTTAAGTTGTTTGGTCTCTCTAAATAGTGTGGGTCCATCAATAAATGGACCTGTTCTGATTTTGAGTTGGTATTAACTGTGTTCGACAGGGGAATATTCATTTCGTGGAGTTGGTGGGAGGTGTTGAGTTAATTTCTCATCCTCAAGTTGCTGGATTGTTCTGTAGAAAGCATTTCGTCAAGTCTCAGGTGTGTTGTTCGGTACATGTGGGAAAAATGAATGAGTTTGGTTTGGGAGTTCCCGTGTTTCCACCCCCCTAGGGGATGTTTTGTTTGGGTTTCAAGGGTTTTTGTATTAGTGAATTCTTTTGGTGGGAAGAACCCTCTTATGTTCTCCCCTCAATCCCAGGAAGTGGTTTTCTTGAATTGCTCGGGTGTGACGTTTGTTGGGAATGGTTACCCCGAAGCTCTCGGTTCTCTATGATTTTGTCTGGGAATGAACTCAAGTTGTGTCAACTATTTTCTTGGTGACTTTTTGGGGGAAGAAAGTGTCTGTGGTGGGGAGAATTGTCATACCCCGACCACTGGCACCCATGTTTTTATTCTTTTCTCGGTCCCGCGACTCTGGGTAGAGTCGGGTTTAGGCCCGAGTTTGAATTTTTTAAGCTTTTATGTTTTCGGTGGGTCTCGGTCCAGTGCGTGGTCACCGCACTACTAGCGGTCAATGCAAATTCGGTTCGGGTGGGTGCATGGTCACCGTGCATTCAGTCTGATCATGCGTTCGGACCTAGTGAGTGCGCGGTTGCCCGATTTTTTAGATAAATAATAAAGTTAAATGAATAAATTAAATTGAAAAGAATTGTAACGCCCCGACCCCAGCTACCCAGAGCCGGTGCATTACTTCGTAACATTGGCATGATCACAAAAGATCAAGTCTCGAAAGACCGATTAGTTTAGTAGCCTTGGAAACACTAGATACATTCATAAGTCTTTCATTACATCAAAAAGTAAACAAACTACAATAACATGGTCTTCATAGTCCACAATCATATCCCTTTCTGACCACCCCTGCAGGTCACTCATAAATTACTTCTTCACATCCTGGAAAAATATTAAAACATTGAAAGGGGTGAGCTCCGATGCTCAGTAAGGTTAACAATATAGCGGAAGCTTTCATAAATAAACATTAACATTTAAGGCGATGTATAACTAAAACAAAATCCTTTTAAACTTGAACTTCAACATAATATGGCAAAATTAAAATGAGATAATGTCATTCACTTCTTCACATGGATATTCTACTGGTCGAATAATCACATGCAATATCAATAACCACTTTCATAATGATGGAATGCATAATGCCAGACTATCATAACCACGTAGTCAAGGCCTCGTGCCAAGACCATAAATAAGATTTTGTCAAGGCCTCGTGCCAAGACACTAGTTTGTCTCATGAGACCTGCCGATGCATCGAGGAGCTATAGCGGGCTCCACCCGTCACTTATTAAGTCCAATGCATTCCTCATATGAATAGGTTTAAACATATCATAAACCATAACATAATCATATCACATGAAACATGCATAAATGGAACATAACATTTCCACATTTCAATCACAAGATTTAAATACAACACATTGATATAAAAAATGCTTTCAATACCATTTTCAATACCAAAATAAAATAAAGTTAAAACTTTGTATTTATTTTTCATTAAAAAAAAGTGATGGCTTGTAGAGGAAGCCGAAACTCAAATAATGGTCATGGCGGCGGAGAAGTCATTGTCGCCGCATATGTACGGAAATAAAAACATTCCCTTTATGTCGTTTAGTAAAACTCTTCGTATAAAAATATTCCTTTTGAATAAACTTAAAAGTCAAAGGGGTTTATACACCGTATAAAAGAAAGTTGTGTATAAAACCAAATGTGCCTCAATGAAAGGAGATTGAGACGAAGTCCTAAAAAAGATCATTTTTAAAATAAAATATATCTATTATGTGTATTCACTATAGGTACACATAAAGAAAGTAAAAATACAAAATAGGACATAATAACATCATGACATAATTTGAAAGTAGGAGATTAACCCAAAGAATGGAAGTTGGGTTAAGAAGTTCCCTTACCTCGTGTCTGACTTGACTCAACCGTTCTTTAACCTCCTGAATAATAAACTAGAGTTAATATATACCTTATTAAGAACCATTTTCAATTTCATTATCCTTTTTATATCACTTATTACAATGTTATGAACATTATGTAATTATTTAAGTTAATAACGGTCGTTTTGTCGATCTTTGGTACTTGAGTCAACAATAAACTTCTTATAATTACAAGTTGTTTATGTGGTAGAATATCCATTATATCCAGAATTATATTCATGATTTAGATGTCATATATATCTTATATATCCAGTATATACATTCATTTATAATATTACGTAACATTTAGAGGTAAGAAATGAAATGCACCGTTCATGGAGACGGTAAGTCGTACGTACGCATGAACGCTACTTTCATTTCAATTTCATATTTAATGGAACGAAATCATAATGATATAAATGTATAATATAATTCCAGTATAATATAGTGTATAATACCATTTACTCCATCCTTTATACATCCCACATATGGCATTAACGATTCAAATCACTTTGAGGGGGCGGTAGTCCGCACTTCCTAAAATGAAATTATCGCGTTTTACCCATAATGGAAATCATAAAGTCTGACATAAATGAGAAATACAGAAGAATTATTAAAACATAAACATATTATATATCATATATAAAAATAGTGACATCTTAATGGCCACCTTTGAAGGTGTTATATGAGTGTTGAACAATCATCGTTTCGTGAGGCAGAAATTCGCCATCCACAGAAACCGTATGTTATTTAACCATTAGATGTAGGTGTGTGGAAGTTTAGCTCAAATAATTCTTATAACAACATCCTAGTATATTGAGGATACTGGTGTTGTTACAAAAGAAATTAATAAAAAGAGTTTAGGGGGTTGGAGAAGAAAAATAAAACAAAACAACATTAGAGAAGACATTACCTCAAAATCGGGTAACTCTTTTTGATTTGAGCCAAAGGCTTCCTTGGGAAGAGTTCTGCCCAAAGTGAGGCTTCTAGGAGTAAGTGAGGAATGTTGGGAGAGTATTTGGGTAGAGTTTGGCCGAGCCAAATGGCTTGAAGGTGTGAATAAGGTGGGAGAGGTGGGGGCCTTTTATAAGTGGAGAGGAGGGGCACTTTTGGAAAGATTGAAATGTTATTCAATTATACAAAGCTTTTCGGTTTCTAAAGGTCCCACACTTATATAATTCGTGGCTAAGGTGATAAGAGTTCGAAATAGACCCATCCAATAGTCTTTGGACAAGTGTAAGCCTTGGATTTTTCATTATCTTTTCATTTTATTAAAATCGTTAAATAATGAGGTCATCGCTGCATCATCATGATGTCATAATTAATTTAATTTATTTAATGTCTAAAAATTATAAAAAAATACTATGATGTAGGAAATATTTTTATCTTTCTAATTAATATTTATAATCAAAATTTGGACTTGTTTAACCCCACTTAAAAATTGTTTTAGCAAAACAACTCATGTTTGTGTCATTTTTACTTTTACATTAAATAAAAAGTTATTTATGTCATTTCCCAACCAAATTGTCTCCATGGGGTCCCCAAGTTGACCCATGGCTTGTCTTGGTCGGCCATGACTCATCCAATAGGAGTAGGACAAGTTTCATGCTCATCTCATATTATTAAAACATTATTTTTACCTTAAACTACACTAATTACCTCTAATCGCGATTAAGAACTTAAAAGTTACTATTCACCAAAAATTATTTTAATCTTATTGAACCACATTTTACTTCTTAATGACAACCATGTATGTCGGATTTTTGAAAATCAAATCACAGAAGTGGTAATATTTCATTTAAATGAAAAATCAGTTATTTAACTACCACTTAGTGGTTTCACTATTCATCAAAAATTGAAGTTTTTCAGAACAAAGCCAAAATTTCACCCTAAGCTATAATTGATATTCCGAATTCAAAAATGATGTCTATTTTAAAAAATTCCAAACATATAAGTTCAATTAATTAATTTTATTATTAATTCCCGCTGTCACAACAAATAGCGTGTTTTTAAGAAACAATTTATATCAAAAGATTGGCAATTGTTTATGTCCAATTTCAATGTTAAATTAATTCTAATGACCACCATTGGATAAAATGGTAAAAATATATTCTAATTATACTTTAAAACCACTAAATATTATAATTTATCACAATAAATAATTTTGATTAAAAAAGTTGTTTTAAGTATTTTTCACTATTCATAAAAAATTGGAAGTTCTCAGAAAGTTAACTTAGGATAAATTCGATATTACGAATACAAAAATGAAGTCCATTTTGAAATATAAAATTTTGAATAATTTTAAAAAGTGGTTATTACTATTCATAACGGCTACTTTGATTAGTCGCGGTGTTTTAGAACTCGAAGTTGCGTACAATGCAAGCTATTGCATTATTGAATGAGAAGCGTATCGTGGAAGCTCGGGGTGTTACATTCTCCCCTCCTTCAATAAATTGCGTCCTCGCAATTTGATATTTTTCTTTGTAAATAAAAGGTTGAAAAGAGAAAATACCTTTGAGGAAAACCCACATCGGAAATAAGATTAATAAAATTTAGCCTTAATAAGAGGGAAAGGGAAATGAAAAAGTCACCACCCAATTATGATCTCGATTAGGAGAACATTGGTGGAAATTAGAGACATATAATTGGAGGAAAAACGTAAATATTTGTAGGGAGTGATTGAGGTCATCAATCACAATCAAATATCAAATTGAGGGCCTCAAAGCCTTCAATCTATGTTGATTTAAAATATCATCAGTTCAACAAGACATAAGGTATTAGGATAACAAATTTTTTGGTTTTAATATCCCTTTACTAAAGTTTAAGAATTAATTTATTCTTGAATAAGAGATAGGTATATATATATTTATGCTTGACAATTAGAGTTTCAACCTTCAACTCATCTTTCACTCAAAAAGATAATAGAACTCAAAAATATTATACTTATCCTAATTGTATAAGGTTCCAAATGTTAACACATACCATTTAGATTAGTAAAACTATTTTGTAATAACCAGGGACTTCCTGTAGGCTAGTGGTAGGAAATAAAGTCTTGTCGCACTATGGTTGTGGGTTCGATTCCTGCAGCTTTGTCCGACGCGATGGGTTATTCCCCACCCTGCAGGTTTTCCTTTTCCTAAAAATATAGTACTATTCCAAAAATAATCTTCATAAATGTTTTAACCTTAAACAATACTATCCAAAGTTCAACTTAATCCACTCCAACCTTTATAGTTATCCAAAATATCTTCGTCCAGACTTTCTCTAAAAGGTCTCTAAATTCCAAAATCAATTGTAACATCAGATTCCCCAAACAAAGAAAAGTTTCTCTTATTGTCACATACTAAAAATATGATTACCTTAATCATATTAAAACCTTACTGAAATCAACAAGTACTGCAGTACAATCCATATATATATCACATTATTCTTATAACCAGAATATAATCCTTGAGTCGAAAAGCACCAATACATTAATTATTCTACTTCAACTGTAGTCACAGTATAAGATTGGCCTTGATCCCTTGGCCTTTTCTGAGGTAAGTTTCCTTGACGCTTAGGACATTCATTTGCATAATGCCCTGTTTCCCTACAATTGTAGCATTCAACTTTGACAGCCTCTTTCTTTCCCTTGAAATCACGAGCCTGGTGACCCTTTTCTCCACATTTATAACAAACTCCCATTCCTTTTAGGAAAGTACCAGGGTGATTCTTCCCATAATTATCACATAATGGAAAATCCTTCTTTCCCTTTTTCCCTTTATTTGTCTCTTGTTCCACCGTTCTCTTCTTCTCTTGTTTTACATTGTTGTCATAAGACTTAGAGAATTCCTTTTCTGTCTTGATAGCACACGAGACAATATCTTCGTATGATGAGAAGGATTGTGATACTAAAGCTCGACGGAGAAATGGTTTTAACCCATCAAAGAAACGATCAATCTTACTCCTTGGGTTACGTATATAATCGGCAGCATGCCTCGCTAACCTTGTAAAGTTAGCCTCATACTTTGCGACATTCTCATCCTCCTTCTGCCTCAGACTCAGAAATTGCCTTTCCATATCTGCTCGATGGTCATGAGGAAAGTATTTTTCTAAGAAAAGCTCTTTGAACTCCCTCCATTCCATATTTGATACATGATCATCTTCCTTTGTGTTTTTAATCAGCGACCACCACTGATCGGCATCTCCAGTGAGGCGGTAAACTGCCATGAAAACCTTCTCCCTTTCACTACTCCCCAAGGCATGGAATATTTTCTCTAAGGAATTTATCCATTGCTCAGCTACTATAGGATTTGTACTCCCATTGAAGGTTGGTGGTTGTTGTCTCATGAAACGATCTAGCATTGATCCTCCACGTTGCGGATCAGGGTGCTCCATACGAGTAAGGTTATTATTCATAACCTGAGTAAGTTGTCCCAGTATGGTGATTAGCTGATCGGCACCAGTTGCATCACCATCCCCACTATAATTATCTTGAGCAGGAGGGAAATCCCTACATGGAGTGCGTGCATTGATACGGTTTCCATTTCTTCCACTAGGCGCCATTTCTAAACAATGGCATAAACTATATTAGTTTATGAATCAAAATACATAATCCCATACTTATAAAATAATTAACATAAATTGAACTATTTATGGATATAATCCATAATCATAAAAATAAATGTTTCCTTTGAGAAAGTATATACTCATAGCCCTTCATAGTGGTTTGTAAAGAAAATGAGAATTATCCTAAGCATATCCCCCGGGAGTGTCGTAACCAAGAGTGCATCAAGGCCCATTGTCGTGCACCAGTTCCCGTTCGAGTCTAGCTCAAAGCGGTGTTTTTAGGTTTTAACCCTAGGTACATCTATGCCAGAGCCGCCTCTACCTGCTCGTATCCATACAGGGATGTATTGCTTGGAAAACTCATAACATCTTTACAATACCATAATTCTTGGAAGTTCTTCTATACTAATCCTCAAAGTCTATCTTAGGTCTATGTGCTCTAATCAGAGTTTATCTAAATCTAGCTTCCAAGGTTAGTACTAAACTGCCTCTGATACCAACTGTAACGCCCCGACCCCAGCTACCCAGAGCCGGTGCATTACTTCGTAACATTGGCATGATCACAAAAGATCACGTCTCGAAAGACCGATTAGTTTAGTAGCCTTGGAAATACTAGATACATTCATAAGTCTTTCATTACATCAAAAAGTAAACAAACTACAATAACATGGTCTTCATAGTCCACAATCATATCCCTTTCTGACCACCCCTGCAGGTCACTCATAAATTACTTCTTCACATCCTGTAAAAATATTAAAACATTGAAAGGGGTGAGCTCCGATGCTCAGTAAGGTTAACAATATAGCAGAAGCTTTCATAAATAAACATTAACATTTAAGGCGATGTATAACTAAAAAAAAGCCTTTTAAACTTGAACTTCAACATAATATGGCAAAAGTAAAATGAGATAATGTCATTCACTTCTTCACATGTATATTCTACTGGTCGAATAATCACATGCAATATCAATAACCACTTTCATAATGATGGAATGCATAATGCCAGACTATCATAACCACGTAGTCAAGGCATCGTGCCAAGACCACAAATAAGATTTTGTCAAGGCCTCGTGCCAAGACACTAGTTTGTCTCATGAGACCTGCCGATGCATCGAGGAGCTATAGCGGGCTCCACCCGTCACTTATTAAGTCCAATGCATTCCTCATATGAATAGGTTTAAACATATCATAAACCATAACATAATCATATCACATGAAACATGCATAAATGGAACATAACATTTCCACATTTCAATCACAAGATTTCAATACAACACATTGATATAAAAAATGCTTTCAATACCATTTTCAATACCAAAATAAAATAAAGTTAAAACTTTGTATTTATTTTTCATTAAAAAAAGTGATGGCTTGTAGAGGAAGCCAAAACTCAAATAATGGTCATGGCGGCGGAGAAGTCGTTGTCGCCGCATATGTACGGAAATAAAAACATTCCCTTTATGTCGTTTAGTAAAACGCTTCGTATAAAAATATTCCTTTTGAATAAACTTAAAAGTCAAAGGGGTTTATACACCGTATAAAAGAAAGTTGTGTATAAAACCAAATGTGCCTCAATGAAAGGAGATTGAGACGAAGTCCTTAAAAAGATCATTTTTAAAATAAAATATATCTATTATGTGTATTCACTATAGGTACACATAAAGAAAGTAAAAATACAAAATAGGACATAATAACATCATGACATAATTTGAAAGTAGGAGATTAACCCAAAGAATGGAAGTTGGGTTAAGAAGTTCCCTTACCTCGTGTCTGACTTGACTCAATCGTTCTTTAACCTCCTGAATAATAAACTAGAGTTAATATATACCTTATTAAGAACCATTTTCAATTTCATTATCCTTTTTATATCACTTATTACAATGTTATGAACATTATGTAATTATTTAAGTTAATAACGGTCGTTTTGTCGATCTTTGGTACTTGAGTCAACAATAAACTTCTTATAATTACAAGTTGTTTATGTGGTAGAATATCCATTATATCCAGAATTATATTCATGATTTAGATGTCATATATATCTTATATATCCAGTATATACATTCATTTATAATATTACGTAACATTTAGAGGTAAGAAATGAAATGCACCGTTCATGGAGACGGTAAGTCGTACGTACGCATGAACGCTACTTTCATTTCAATTTCATATTTAATGGAACGAAACCATAATGATATAAATGTATAATATAATTCCAGTATAATATATTGTATAATACCATTTACTCCATCCTTTATACATCCCACATATGGCATTAACGATTCAAATCACTTTGAGGGGGCGGTAGTCCGCACTTCCTAAAATGAAATTATCGCGTTTTACCCATAATGGAAATCATAAAGTATGACATAAATGAGAAATACAGAAGCATAAGTAAAACATAAACATATTATATATCATATATAAAAATAGTGACATCTTAATGGCCACCTTTGAAGGTGTTATATGAGTGTTGAACAATCATCGTTTCGTGAGGCAGAAATTCGCCATCCACAGAAACCGTATGTTCTTTAACCATTAGATGTAGGTGTGTGGAAGTGTATCTCAAATAATTATTATAACAACATCCTAGTATATTTAGGATACTGGTGTTGTTACAAAAGAAATGAATAAAAAGAGTTTAGGGGGTTGGAGAAGAAAAATAAAACAAAACAACATTAGAGAAGACATTACCTCAAAATCGGGTAACTCTTTTTGATTTGAGCCAAAGGCTTCCTTGGGAAGAGTTCTGCCCAAAGTGAGGCTTCTAGGAGTAAGGGAGGAATGTTGGGAGAGTATTTGGGCAGAGGTTGGCCGAGCCAAATGGCTTGAAGGTGTGAATAAGGTGGGAGAGGTGGGGGCCTTTTATAAGTGGAGAGGAGGGGCACTTTTGGAAAGATTGAAATGTTATTCAATTATACAATACTTTTCGGTTTCTAAAGGTCCCACACTTATATAATTCGTGTCTAAGGTGATAAGAGTTCGAAATAGACCCATCCAATAGTCTTTGGACAAATGTAAGCCTTGGATTTTGCATTATCTTTTCATTTTATTAAAATCGTTAAATAATGAGGTCATCGCTGCATCATCATGATGTCATAATTAATTTAATTTATTTAATGTCTAAAAATTATAAAAAAAATAATATGATGTAGGAAATCTTTTTAGATTTCTAATTAATATTTATAATCAAAATTTGGACTTGTTTAACCCCACTTAAAAATTGTTTTAGTAAAACAACTCATGTTTGTGTCATTTTTACTTTTACATTAAATAAAAAGTTATTTATGTCATTTCCCAACCAAATTATCTCCATGGGGTCCCCAAGTTGACCCATGGCTTGTCTTGGTCGGCCATGACTCATCCAATAGGAGTAGGACAAGTTTCATGCTCATCTCATATTATTAAAACATTATTTTTACCTTAAACTACACTAATTACCTCTAATCGCGATTAAGAACTTAAAAGTTACTATTCACCAAAAATTATTTTAATCTTATTGAACCACATTTTACTTCTTAATGACAACCATGTATGTCGGATTTTTGAAAATCAAATCACAGAAGTGGTAATATTTCATTTAAATGAAAAATCAGTTATTTAACTACCACTTAGTGGTTTCACTATTCATCAAAAATTGAAGTTTTTCAGAACAAAGCCAAAATTTCACCCTAAGCTATAATTGATATTCCGAATTCAAAAATGATGTCTTTTTTACAAAATTCCAAACATATAAGTTTCATTAATTAATTTTATTATTAATTCCCGTTGTCACAACAAATAGCGTGTTTTTAAGAAACAATTTATATCAAAAGATTGGCAATTGTTTATGTCCAATTTCAATGTTAAATTAATTCTAATGACCACCATTGGATAAAATGGTAAAAATATATTCTAATTATACTTTAAAACCACTAAATATTATAATTTATCACAATAAATTATTTTGATTAAAAAAGTTGTTTTAAGTATTTTTCACTATTCATAAAAAATTGGAAGTTCTCAGAAAGTTACAAAAAATTCAACTTAGGATAATTTCGATATTACGAATACAAAAATGAAGTCCATTTTGAAATATAAAATTTTGTATAATTTTAAAAAGTGGTTATTACTATTCATAACGGCTACTTTGATTAGTCGCGGTGTTTTAGAACTCGAAGTTGCGTACAATGCAAGCTATTGCATTATTGAATGAGAAGCGTATCGTGGAAGCTCGGGGTGTTACAAGAATTTTATAAAATATTTAATAATAATAATAACAATAATTTATAATATTGTTATTATTATTATTATTATTATCATTATTAATATTTTTATTATTTTTATTATTATCTTTTACTTTTACTTTTATTTTTATTTTTTTATTCTTTCTTTCTCTTTCCTCCTCTTTCTGCTTCTCTTTTATTTTTTTTCTTCTCTCTTTTTTTTGTTCCACGTGGCATCTCTCCCCCCATCCGGATCTGGTATCCCTTTTCACCTGCATGCGCTTCTTCTTCCCGAGCAGCCCACACAGCCTGCCTCCCCCGCGTTACGGCCTCCGCGCCTGCAGTCTGCCCGCTCTGCCAGCTGCCATCCCTGCTCTCTTGGCTCCCCGTCCAGCTCGACCTCCTGCCTTGCGCACACCAGCCCAGTGGTGCTGCCTCACCGGCTCCCACCTCCTGCGCGCCTGCGGCCCGCTTCTGCAGAAGCTCGTGCATGCAGCCTTCTTCCAGTACCTCTCTGCTTTCTTCCTGCTACATCGGCACAACAACACCCCTGCTTCCACGTCCTGCTCGCCCGCTACCCGTCCCCTTGCTGCGTTCGAGCATCCCGCCAATGACCTTCCCTCCTCAAACCTCCCTGCTTCAGCCAATCGGTAGCCAGCAGCCCTCCCCCCTTGTAGCACTGCCTTGCAACACAACTGCCCGGCACCCCAGCTCCCATATGTCTCACCCACTTGCTACCTGCACGCTTCCCACCACTATCCGGAGGCCCTCACCCGGAGCCCCTATTGGACCACATCCAGCCGCGCAGACGCCTTCCGTTGTTCCGGCGCGACGCCCTCCTGCAGTCTGTTTCCAGTCATAACCCCCTGTTGGTAGACCATTTTTTTATGATTCGTTTGATATTTATGTTTGATATATATATATATATGCCTTGGTTTGATTATAATTTTTTATTAATTAAATTTTATTTGGGTCGGTTTGACTTTCTAGGACCTGCGCGGGTCATTTCCGAGTGAGCTCCATCGTCGCACTTTGCTTCTAAGTTTGCATCGTCATCGCACTTCAGTTTCGAGGTGAGGGTTTCTTCCCACCACTTGGTTTCATATACTTTCATTGGGGTTTTTTGTTGTGTTTTGAGTTCTTAGTGTTTTGTTTTCAGTACGTTGCACCTTACTGTGTGGTGTCGGACGTGCGTCTTCCTTTTCATCTCGGTCTTGAGGTAGGTTTTCCCACTGCACTTACCGTTAAATTTAGAAATTATTAATTTCTTGTTATTTTATTAATTTTTAGTAAATTAGAAATAATATTTTTTTAGAATAATTTTTTGCTGTAAATGAAGCTATTTATTTTTATGCAATGAACTGAAATTGTTTTTCTTGACGAACTGTCGCATCATGGTGAAAATGTCATTTGGCTTTTAATTTATGAATTTTCAAGTGTAGTTTCAGTTTGATGAGAGATGTATCTTTTTGATGGAAAATTACGTTTTATTAAATAGTGGTTGACATGTGAATAAATGTGTTGGTTTCATTTTGAGAAACACTTAGAGTCCTGGTTGGCACTTTTAAAATGGTTTTGAAATTATTTTGATGAATATACCTCAGGATGGGTACAACTAAAGGCTCTGTTGGTATTTTGTGATAATTATTGTGAAAGGGTGATGTGTGAAATCTATCCAAGGGTTGTTTTCCATTTTGAACTGATTTTTGGTAAAACCCTTCTTGGGTTGGGTTCCTTGCCTAATTTTGATCCATGTGATTGGTAGGTTCCTCGGTATGGGACCTCCCTTGTGAAATGTATGTCGATGGCAAGGGACTACCCTTGTGGTGGACGGGGTGGTGCCAGATTGTGTGATGTGTTTGGATTATATATATATGCATGAATTGTTTTTTAATTGTAAGGCACACCCTCCTTATAACTATACATGGGAACCTATCATAGTAAGTGAATCTTCTGAGAACAATTGCTGCACTAGTTGATATTATGCACTGGCTAGTGGCCCCATAGCAAGGGAACACTGAGTTATTATTTCTATGGGGATTGGGCCCCTAGGATAGGTCATGTAGGGCTATGCCAAGCGTTAGGGCATTATGATGTCATCGATTTAGGGCATGCCTTCAGGATGAGTCACATGTATAGTATGTTCTGGATTGTCCATGATCTCCTAGGTTCGACCCATGTTTCCTTTAGTGTTTATTTTTATATTGCGGATGATTGTGAGCTCTAATTCGGTTGTTGGACCCTGTGTTCCACTCTTTCCATTGCCCTTGGTTTGTTTTGTGTGTTCTGTGTAGTTTTCCTTTTTGGATAATAACTGAAGTTTGGTTTTATAATTGTTCGCAAAAATGTTTTAAAATGCAATGAACCTATTCCTTTCAAACATTAAAAATTATTTTTAAATTAAAAACGTAAATGGATTGTTACTTGTTTTAGAAATGAAAGTGTGTGTGGAAACTGATATTTTATATAATTTAGTTCAAACCTAGAATTAGTAAATTTATTTTTTTAAAGGTAGTGCATTGGGAATAGATATCGGGCTAGCCTACTGAGTTTTAACACTCACGCCTATAGTTCTTTTCTGTTTTTAGTGTTTGTGCAGGCTCCAGCTTGGGTGTGTTCGCCTTGGGAGACATTTAGTTGTGAGTTGGAGAGTGACCTGCGAGGTCACACAGAGATAGTGGTTGTCTCTTTCGGTTAATTTCATTTTCTTTTGTTCTTGTTTAGTTACTTTACTTTATTTATTTTCTGCTACTCTGCTTTATTTCTACTGCTTTATTTATTTATTTTAACTAGGAGAAATCATTCCGACCACCATTGTTGATGCCCTGACGCTTTTCGCCATCCTGCGAGGATTGGGAACGCCTCTCGGGCCATGTGGCAGACCGGATCGGGTGACCAGTTCAGGGTCGAACCGGGTTAGTTCGTGACATGATATATTTTGAATGTTATTTTAATTTTTATAATATCCTCATTTTTTTAATGGATTTTATTGAAGTATATAAAATATTTTTTATATTAATTTATTGATCACATTTTCTATTATAAAAATATATCCTTTTTATGGGAGTCAAAAAAATTCGAGAGTCGCTTTTTTGTTTTATGATACATTTATGTATCACTCTCATTATACCTTACACTAATAATTGTGTCCCTTATAAGAGTCGTATGAAAATGCAATGAAACATGTGTATCAAACATATAGTTGATACATAATCAAAGAACCATCTTGTTCCATATACCTCACCCATATACATACAAGCATCACACAAATAATATACCCTCACATGGGAGTGATGTGATGAAAAAATTAAAAATAAGAAAGAGAAATTGATAACTCTCACACACCCCACTTTAATCATTATGACTCATATTCACATAAGTCACACTCTCGGGAATTGTGTGACTCAACCCTTTATGTGGATACTTCCATGGACAACCTTAATTATTTAACATATAGGAGTATGTAAGTATATCTGAATTGATAAAAAAATCAAACCAAACAATTTTAAACAATTAAAAGTATGTTTAAATCAAGGGATGCATAGTTAATTAAAGAATTTTTAGTAATTTAATTTTTTTATTATGTTTAGTTTTTTCAAATCGATTGATGATGGATAGGATAATGGCCACTAAAATTTTTATGGTTCCTTTCTTTTATGGTCTTCATAGAATTTGTTGATCCTTGGTAAAATAATTAGGGTTACATGAATTTGTTGTCTAAATTGTATGTGATCATAAATTTTCAAACCCATTCAATGGTATACCGGTATAGTGTATTTGAATCTATTTCACTTTTTATATAATGTAATGAATTTATGATTTTTTTCGTTTGTTTATTGAAAAATATAGAAAATAAAATCTTATGGGAGAAGAAGTCTTGAACGTAACTATACATGACTGTTGTTTTAATATTGATTCATGGGTGCTGAAAAGGATTATGGTGTGTTATAAGGATCTATTGAGAAACTTATATAATGGGTTCAACTAAAGTTTTCTCATTAAATTTTTATATTATGTGGATAGTTTTTAATATAATATTTATTTAAATATATAAATATTTATTATAATTGGAAGTGGTAATTATTTTTTAGTGATCATAGTTGAACATAATATAAAGTATCAATTTTTTATTATAATCTAACATGATAGATTAATGAAAAGACTAAGTAAAAATAAGTCATTAGATGGATTGTATATTGAGTAAAAAAATTTAAGGGAGATAGACTAAAAGTTTTTTCCAAAAAATAATATGAGTAATCAATGATTATTTTTTTGGTGGATAAAGATAAATATGATCAATTTTGGTACAAATTATAATGATGAGAGTATTATTTATATTTAATATGATAAATCAATTTATATTAACCTAATAATACAAGAACTCTAATTATATCTTCCAAAACATCAACAAAAAAATCCATATGTCTCCTTTATTAACTTAATAAAAATGATAAAATTACTGTTAATCTATAAGAAAATATAATTACTCCTAAATATGCTATAGAGAGGCCCAACTGAGTCATTAATATTGACATGTCTAATATTTCCAAATGTTTAGGAGTTACTCTATAAGTTACATTATAAATTATGAAACCTTGTTTAGTTATGTTATATGGGTTTTAATAAGATCATTGGTTTGATACATTTCTATATGTGTCAATGTTAAGAATATTTTTTATTCGGTTTGGTTAAAAACTCAACTAGTTTTCAATTAGCTGGTTTTTATAGGATTTTTTACTAGTCAAAAATAACCATAAACACTCCTATAAACACTAATACACTAACCTTATTATGTTATACATTGATATAGAGTTTTCCAACCTACAAGTCTCACACATATCATTCAAAAGTGTCTCACACTAGTCAAAGACCATGTCCCATTCCATGAATTGTACAAAACTCATCATTACATCGTCACAATTTATACACTGTAACTCAGTCACATAGAAAAAAATTATAAATGATGTTCAATAAAAATTAAAAGTATAAAAGGCAATGGAAATAGAAAATATTTTCAAAATATTCTATAGAGATCGGGAAGATTTAAAGGAAAATATAATTTATTTAAAATATAAGGGGAGGTATTAACACCTCAAAAAGTATAAAAATACAAAACAAAAAATAAAAAAATTTGATATTTGAATCTAAGATAAAAGAGAAAACTTTTAAAGGGGGCGAAATAGTACTACCTCAATAAATAGAAAAAAAAAGTTTCTAAGAGAAAATTTTAGTTTCAAATGTGATCTAAAGGATAAAAATATTATGGTCAAGACTATGATCAAAAGGATAAATATTAAACATGTTACGTGCCTATTTGTTTATAATTCCTCTCTTCTCCTTGAAATTTAGTTCCTAAATAAAATTTCATTCATGTTCATATTTATGAAATATTTATTCTATTATGAATTGATCTTAGTTCAAATTTTATTTATAAATTGAAATTTTGGTTGTATAATAATTCTCTCAAATTAATATTCGCATTGATATTTCAAACCTATATTTTAAAATTTAGTGAGTTTTTTAATTTTTTAGGTTTTTTCATTAATAAGGGTAAAATGGTAATTTTCATTTCTTTTGGAATATAATTTTGAGTGTGTCATTGGATTTGGGATATGGTGTTTGCCCTTGGGTAGTGGTTTGATATTTTTCTAAGCTAATGGGATTTACCTATGAAGTGTCACATGTTAGTGGAAGATAATTATTATTTATTTGAAAAATAATTCATAATTTTCTGCATTATTTCTATTTAAATAAATAATGTGGTATGTGAGATATTTTATATGGTAGTGGTGATGTAAAGATATAAGATGATTTGGAGGCTAGATGTTTTTTTATTTCTTGACATGCTTTGTTAACTGGTTAAATGTTGATTTATGAGAAAATATTTAGACAAATTAAATAGGAGGTTTTAATGGGAATAAACAAATAGGAAGTAATATAATTATTTATGTGTGGTTACAGATGTAATTTGTGACGGGGAAATGGTGTGAATTTCTTGGAAAAAATAAGGAGAATTTATTTACCACTAGTGATATTTCTAAGATATTATCTATATTTTATGTCCTCTCAAGATAAAAAAACCTTAATGGTGGTGTCATGATGGATTAGAGAAGGGAGAATAGGTAAAGGGATTGTTAATGAATGATTAGTTGCAATTATCAAAGGATTTAGATATAGTATCCATAATAGAATCTAGTTGGGTGACTCTAATTATCATATCTTCTATAATATTTATAATATCAACCATTCTTATGATATTAAATGTTGGGTGTATACTTTATAATAATCCACAAGAATAAATATTCAGTAAAATGAAATTGTAAAAAAATGAGCATGAATTTGGTGTAATAACTATTCTTATTGAAAAAATAAATTTATATTGGTTATGAAATTGACATATTATTATTGATATTGGTAATTTATGTAAATGGGTCATGAGAATTTTTTGGAAACATACTTTTAGGATTATAGAATGTGAATTGGTTGAGGTAAAAATAAATAATGGTGGAAATGAATATGGATTTATGAATTTGTTATCGAATATTGAATATAATTCACATATAAACTATTTATCATGTGTTCGTGATGAAATGTTGATGTTGATATTTATTTATGATTATTTTTGAAATAATTTTTAAGTTCCTTTTATGAATTTAAAGCTTAAAATATTTGAAAATGGTTAAAAAATACCTTAAAGGGGATAGGGTGTAATTTATGTACTTTGGCATAGCTCATGACAATTATACATGTGGATCATGCTTGTTAGGAAATGTGAAAACTATTTCATGTTTTTTGGTCTCAATATCTATGAGGAGGATCTCTAGAACTTTATATTTTGGAACATGATAAAAGCATGTGCTAGTGGAGGTAATGGTCTAGAAGTTGGTGTTCTCGAACCGGGTAGTTCAAGTGGTCATGTCTAGATAATGGATGAGTGAAAGTTCAGACTCTTGTAAGTTTCACTGATGATGATTCATAAAGGTTCCTAGAGGATCTTTAAAATAATGAATATGAGCTCATCAGTTAGTATATAAGGGTAACTTGCTCAGTTCACTAGAAGTTTATGGTCTATTCACAGACATGTACAGACAATCTTAGGTGACCAAAGAAAATGGTGGTACCCCAAAAAATATAAAAATGTCTTATAACCAATTAACTAGTTCTACCTCACTACTAATGTGGGGTGGGACCACTCATGTGATGTAGAATCGACTGATTAGTGATCAAATTAGTTTAATTGTCAATTGTGAATATAATTTTGTAACATCTGGTGAAATGAAAGGAAGTGGTAGTTTTATTCCATAGATAGAAGAGGAACATCTAAACCATGTAATTTTTTTTTTCATTTCTTATTTTATTTATTTTTCTTGAATATATGTTTCCATGAGTTGTTATTTTTTAAGATTGTGGAGGTTTTTAAATCTATTAGTTGGATTGGGTGTATCTTGAATACTAAGCTTCGATACATTAGTTTCAAGGGGTTCTTTAGATCTAGTAAGTTACAGAGATTTTTTATATACTTAAATATTTTAAAAAAAAAATTATTATTCGTACTTATAAATTATAACAAGTTGTATTATAGCTTATTTTTTTAACAAGGCTTTGTACACTCAGTGGATGTTTCTTTAGGTAACATTCTTATCATAATGTTTTTTTATTTAATGGGAGTCATTATTTTGAAAGTTATGGAATTGAAATAATTAAAGTACCAAATATAAAAATTTAATGGTATGGAATTTTGATTATATATGATGTGGATGGAGGGATGTATAATTGAAAAGGACATTGAGATTTTGTTGAAGGGTCAAATCAGACGCAATGGGAAAAGTAAAATGTGAAAGGCTATATAGAAAGACACTTATATTGGTTTGGATGTCACTAGCTTGTAATGTTGCCTATAAATTTTAGTAGATAAAGACCACAATGTATTTGATGAATTCTCTAGAGTAAATTTATAATAAACCTATATATATGAAAAATTATTCATCATATGGAGGTTAATTTGAATGAGTATTTAAGAATTTTGACTACTAGTAAATCATGTGAGTTGTTTTAATATGATTTGGAGTTATGTCTAATATATTAAAGTAAATTTTACAAAGGATTTATTCATCACTATTTAAATCATGGGACATGATGGTGACTACCGTAAGTAATTATTGTGGGAAAACTACCCTAGTGTTTAAGGAAATGAGAGATCTCATTCAAATCGGAGATCTAAAGTATAGATAATTCCAAAAACCTATTGGAACCACACTCAATGAATAATATAGTGTAAATTATATTCAATGGAGAGGTCAAAGAATATTTTAAGATAAATTAAGGTAAATAAGTCGTGTAGATCGACTGGTTTTGAACCCATATGTTGGAACTACAAGAATAAGTGTCACCTGAATAAATATTATAGAGATTGTGGGATGAATTTTGGAAGGAGTGCTTATGAAATTTCTAGTTCTATCAATACTAAATCTGATAGTGATAACAGTTTACTACTAAGTGTGAATATTTCATCTGAATCATACATCATTAATTCTATGGATTCATTCCATTATATGACTAGTAGAGGGTGCAAGGACAATTATGTATTTTGAATATTCTATAATTTTCATCTAGATGACAATGAAGCTATCAAGATAGTGAGGAAGGTAAATGTTAAATTTTTGATGTCAAATAAAATAATCTTGGGGTTACAATAATTTTAAAACATAATAATTTTATAGAAGAACTTAATTTTCATTATTTAGTTTAATGAAGTAAGATTCCAAATGATCTTCACAAATATAGTATAAAAGATTAATCAGGGTTCCATTTTTGTGGCTATAGGTTCACAATATGGGATTTTTTATCTGAAAAGAAGATTATATAATGAAGAAAATAAATTTAAACTTATGAAAGTTAAAAGTTGTGAAATTTTCATCTAGGGAACCTTAGTGAGAATAATATGTGATTTTTAGTAGATAAGTGTATAATAAAGATCAATCACACTATGTTTGGATGTTTTGATATCTGTATACTTGAAAATCATATAAATGTTTCATGTGATCTAAAAGGAAGGGTACTTGAGTCTCATAAGTTAGAGATTGTTCTCATGGATGATTGAGGGCTTTCACCAATCCCTTATCATAGTGCATCAATATACTTGTTACACTCATCTGTGATTCAACAAGAAAGGTATGGATTTACATAAATAAAAATTTAAAGTGTTCTAAATGTCTCTTTAGTGCAGTTTCATGGCATAAAAATAGACCAAAAATAATATGAAATGTTTAAGGTTAAAAAATGGTGGATAATTCCATAAAAAGTATCTATAGAATTTTTTTGGGGGGTAAGGAATTAGGTTTGAAACGATTGTACACAGAACCCCAAAATAGAATGTTGTAGTAGAGTTAATGATTTGGATATTTAACTAAAAAAACGTGAATCATGAGACTACATTCTATAATGTCCAAGGAGATTTGGGTGGAAGTATTCAATTATATTTCTCACATTTTGAAAAGGATTCCTTCTATGCTAATGATGTAGAAGAGTCTAGAACAGTTATGGAACAAAAAACCAGTAGAAGTTACACAACTCAAAATTTTCATAAGTTTATCCAATGTCTATGAGGATGCCAAGGATTAGGAAAAAAATAAAAATTATATTTATTTATGGGATATGGTGATGAAAAAAATTATATTTCACCTTTGGGATAGTGACTCTTGGAAGGTCATTAGAAGTTGAAATTTTCACTTCAATGGGATGGTCTTGTGGAAAGAACCGAACTTGGGGGAAAATTGTGTTGAGAATAAATAATCAAATGATTAGAGTAGATATGAATAGAACTAATGTGAGTAAAAAAGTTTCATAATGTTCATGGGTCATAGGAAGTCAGGAGGAGTCAACAAGATCAATGAAATATATACCAGAGAGCATAAGAACTATGAAATCTTGGTTAAAATTTATAAAAGGTGAATTTTTGGAAGCAATTTTTCTAAAAAAATAAAAATCATATGTTAAATTGAATATATATTCTAAAATAATATGATAGATTCAAAGGTTTATAACTTATTTTCATTATTTTCTTCTTATGGATAGAGAAGGGGCTGAGATCACATAATAAGAGGCTAGTCTTATTGATTCCAAAAAAGTGGGAGCTATCCATGAATGATAAGATAGATTAATTGGATTTGTAATGTAACCTAAGAGATAATGTAATTTATAAAAGGTAATAAAGTATTATTGAATAAAATGGATCTTTTATCTTAAATAAAAATATAATGGTATGAATAGGTACAAGGCTAGGCTGGTTGTGAAAGGGTTTCCAAAAAATGAGTGGACTTCTCTAAACTTCTCTCACCCATTATCAAACATATAACTATCTGGATAGTGTTTTATCTGATTGATTCTGAATGTCTAAATCTAGAATAGATGGATTTAAAGGTAGCATTCCTTCAAGGTAATTTGGTGGATCAAATATATTTGAATAAATTATTTGGTTTTATAGAGAAATGGAATGAGTAATTTAGGGGTAATCTTAAGAGAAGTCTTTACAGCTTGAAGAAATTGAAAATTAAATGGAACCAGAAGACAGATTCCTTTATGGATAAGAATGTTTTTAAATATAGGAACTTGGATCATTATTTTTATCAAAATTTATTCATATTTAAGAGATTTTTCATCCTTCTTTTGTATGTAGATGACTTGATCCTACAGGTTTTTAACATTAAATGAATTTAGAAGGTGAAGAATGATTTATATAAAAGATTTGAGATAAAGGATCTTGGTGAGCCTAATAAAATATTGGGAATGTGAATTATAAGATATAAGAAAGCTAAAATTTTGGTTTTTTCTCAAAGGGATTACATCTATAAGGTCATGAATAGATTCAGAATGATTGGATTTAAACTTGTGTCAACCCCATTGGTCATACCTTTCAAATTTTCCAAGGATAAAGCATTAAAAATGAAAGATGAGGGTAAATACATGATGATGATTATATTTTCATCAATTTTATAAATCTCAATGTATTTTATAGAATGTAAATGTAGATATATTACATTTTTAGTGGGAGTTTGCATCCAGTTTATGAAGAATCTATGAAAGGAATAATAGGAAGTAATGAATAGGATTCTCTAATATCTCAGAGGTTCTGGAGATATAACCTTGTGTTTCAGAATGATTGATCTATTTCAGGGTTATGTGGATGCATATTTTGAAGTAGATATGAACAAATTTAAGAGTTATATAGGTTTTTTGTTCACCTTTATATAGAAAGTCATAATCAAGATGTCAGGGTTGTATCTAGTTATAGAACTATCTACTACGAAATAATAATATTTTGTCATTGTGGAAGTACGGAAAAATTTGATATGGATAGGTGTTTATTTAAGGAGCTTGGAAGAAGTCAAAAAATGGATTTCTCTTCTGTTATAGTAATATTGCATTTCATTTGGGCATGAATCAAGTGTTTCACTCATATATAAAGCATATTGACCTAAAATTTCATTTCTTCTATAAGATATTAGATGGTGGATTTATAGTGATATTGAAGATAAGTGGAAGTAATAATCCACATGATATATTTAATAAGTTTTTATTTTTGTAAATTTTAAGTTATTATTATGCCTTAATAGGACTAGGGTAACCAAAAGGTGAAATAAAGATGTTATTTATTACTACAGAAGATAGGATGGGAAAGTTTTTTACCTAAGTCTTTGTGGTGGTTATGTTTCATTTAAATAAGTCTTTAAGGAGGAGATTTTTGGAAAATATGAAGGATATTTTATGTTTCCGGGTCTTGACATCCAAATAGAGGAACTATAGAATTTCATATTCTAGAACATGACACTACTAGAAAAATGACTTATATCCATGGATATATAGCCACAGTTATAGAGTTTAGTGGCTATAAGTTAATTTATAGCCACACTTAAAATAAAACCCATAGAATTAGGTTCTATTAATCGGTTTCCTCAAATATTTGCAGCCCCCTCTCCCCATGTGACCCTTTTTCCCAGACGATGCCCTCTCTTATCTCCCTGATCCTCCTCCCTCGACAGTGCACGCACGACTCTTCTTCCCTGACGATACCCATGCGACCCTTATTCATCCCCTGACGATACCCACGTGACCCTTCTTCCCTTACAACCCTTCTTCCTCGATGGCCCTTCTTCCCTGATGGTCCAACGCTGCCACTGAATGCGGGACATTTTACCTCCCTCGGCTGATGCTGCTTCTAGGTGGCCTCCATACCTCCTCTATAGAATGCCTCTGACGCAGAAACCCCCTCCAGGTGATGATCCTCATTAATTATAACTATTTTATAAATAACTTTCATAGATGTTGATCGCCTTAGGGTCTTATATAGTATGAGTATGGTTAATAGTGATTGGTTTGGGTTTTATAGGCTTGGAATATGATGGAAAACATTTCCTAAGGGTTAAATCCACTTGAGGTTGGTTCAATCTATAGAATAATACTTAAGATTAGAGAAATTAGGTGACTAGCTTAACTACAGAACAATAAAGTCATGCGAACAGTTTCATTGGTGTATCATAATTACTTAAGATTAGTGATCTACATAGGTGATTATTTATAGTTATTGTAATATTCATGTATTATATAGACAAATACAAATGAAGAATTTTTATCCCATGTACATGGGATGTAATGTCTGGAAAACAAATTTCCTTGTGATTCCATTACATTCATTCATTTCCCATTAAATTCCTACTGTGATTGAGTGAATATATCCATCTGTTTTGACTCAGTTTGATGAATTAATGTGAGGATTTCTTCCTAAGTGTCAATACAATAAATGATGGGAGATTTCATTTTAGTTATTTGGTTCTACGTCTAAAATTTCTAGTGATTTAATATTCAATGATTAGAATATTTGTTGATGATTTCTCAGTAAGTGTTATTATAGATTTTTTTTTCATATAAATCCTTTCATTTTAGAAGGTAACAACTTAGGTGAAATTCGCAAATGTCATGATTTTATATTTTGATTCAGAGATTCTTGACCTCGGGCACACCTCTCCTTATCTCAACGTCTTTCGACTGGAATTGAGGTCTTAAAACATTCATTGGGGACAATATTCAATATTTTCTAAGTAAAACCACATAAAAAATAAATAAACACATCTAAAAAAATCATTAATATCATCTTTTTCATAATAAATCTATAAAAATTCCATATAAAATGGGATACAACATAAAACCAAACAAAAAAACTAATCACGTGAATGAAAAGTCACATATTTCAAATTTAAAAAGGAATAAAAATAAAATAATTATATCTAAATCCATGGTCTTGTCTCATCCCATCCCGTTATCCAAAACCACATCGACCAAAACAATCTCTATCCATTGCACATCCTCTAATAAACCTCAAATGTAACAAAATGTATACATTCACACTGAGGTTCTTATATAAGGTGTAAATGTATTAATTTGTAGGGTCTCACTATTCACCTCTAATATACACTGAAATATTAATGTGTATGCTTGAGGAAAACAATTAATGTAAATAAACATTATCACTAGATCATAATTCTTTAACCCAACAATCGCAACATTCGACATGTTTCATGCACTAGTTGAACATCAATTTTATACCTAGAAAACCATTATGTCTGACCATACCTACATTAGTTCCATTATAGTATCTTATCCCCATATTCCATATACACCATCTAATTAATAAAAAATGGTTATTATATTTTTTGAAGACCCAAACAATATCCAATGTTTTAGGGTAGAACATTATGTCCAGGATCTAGTCTCATATCATCACTTGAGGATATACCACATCGCTCAAGGGGGATTATCCAAAAATCCAATCCCTCAAAGTATCTATAACCCACTATCTTACTCAAGACATTCTCATATTCCTTCCCCATGTTACATTACAACCTATACCCCATCTACCTCATGGAAGTCTAACCATAACCTCCTCATTCAATGTATCCATCCTAATAACATCACAATCCAAATAATTTCCTTCTAATTCTAAGACGTTATATTAAAATTTCAGGAATGTGGTCACAAAGAATCATTTTACCATGGTCGTATGGATCCTAATCGAAGGTAATTTGTTCAGAAACAGTAGAGAAAAGATGATATTAATATAAAATGCGCAACAGTTTCATTTGGAATGGGTGTTGTTAACAATGATTTTATTAATTGTTTGAAGTTAACAATCATGTGCTCATAGTATTATTTTAGGTATCAATAAAACTGATATTTACTTTATGATTCACTATTCCATGCCAAAGTCTATTGAAGGTTATCATTAGGTTAGTTTTCCAAATTTATATTGATGTTTTGTTTTTAATGTTATGTCTATAAGGCTGGAGTTCAAAATTGTTTGTTACATCTAATCCAAAATCTATAATTATCTTCACTTTCTTGAGTGGGTCTAAAGCATTCTTGAGTGCATTCGAAGAATGAATGAATACTTGGGTCTAACCAAATCATTAGGGTAAGAGTGCCACAACCAAGACAGTCTACTTGAGTATAAAGTTAGGCTAGTTGCCAAGGGCTTCCTTCAATGTGAAGGAATTGAGTATTCTGGAATTTTTTCTCCAGTAGTTAAATACTCATTCATTTGGTTATTTTTTTCTTTTTCTACTTACCATGACTTTCATATTGAATAACTTTATGTTCGAACTACCTTTTTACATGGTGATTTTGATGAGAAACTGTACATGAATCCTCCTCATGGTTTTTCTGATGAATTTAAATCAAATAAAGTATTCCTACTTAATAAAACAATCAAAGGATTAAAACATGCTTCACGACAGTGGTATAAGAAATTTGATACATTCATGTTTCAACATGGCTTTAACAGGAGTAAATTTGATGCATGTGTTTACTATTAAGAATAACATGCTTTACCTGTATTCTCATGTTGTTAAAGAATTGAAACCTGTCAGTGTTCCTTTTGACCAGTAGTTAAAACTACCTCTCTCTCAATCTTCTAGCACTGCTACTGACACTAAATATTTTAGTAGAATGACTTATTTTAAATAGATAAACTTTCTATTTTTTATTCCAATTGCAATCTTCTAAAAATTTCAGTTCGGCTGAGATTTTATCTTTCTTTTTTGTACTTAACCTAGTTGAAGATTTCCTTCCATCATGCTTTTTCATGTTAGATCAGTAAACTAATGAAAGAAAAATTTTAGCAGTAATGGAACGACATCATGGCATGATCAATCATCCTATAATGAAAATCAATTTTAAATGGATCTACTTCATGTTTTCTACTCAGGAAAATCCCTTGTGAGCATGGGAGAGGTTGAATCAGGTATAAAAAAATTTCTAACCACCCCATATTTAATTTAGTTTTCTTTTAAACAAGTATGTCCATTTTTTGTTTTTTTTAATGTGCATAATTTAGGATTCATTTGAAAATATATTTTGAAAATTCTTAAAACACTGATCACTTATGATAATGGTTTGTTATAAGTTTTCCCAATTTCTTTTTGATCGTTTTGATTTTAATGTAGGTAATGAAAAACTGCTGCCAATTTGGTAAAATATTTTTAACAGAAATGGTGTGTGAGATTTACAAAATAGTAATGGGGGAGACGGCATTTGAAAAGGTGAAGTTACTGAACTTGACAAGTTTGGTTGAGAAATGTTTATATAATGAATTATGATATGAATTTTGGACATTTTTTTTATTAAAATGTCTCACTAACAAGCATGTTGTTGTGATTTTTTTTAATTTAATGCAGTTAGTGGTGAGACCCTCATGCATGTCTACAGGCAATGTAGAAGAATTTCCGGGGTGCTATGCGCTCTTGAGAATTGGGTGAGTAATTTTATTTTTAATTGTGTATTGAAATTATTTTCTAAAAAAGTATTAAAATGGGTGATTGGTGTAGATATAAGCTTGATGAATACAAGGAGCTTCCTTGGTTGGCCAAGAATTTATGAGAGTGCATATTTTTCATCAGTTACAGGTCACTGTAATGGAAAGGGATTTTGATGAAAACAAGAGACCTTTTTTTTATTTTTTAAAAATTAAGAGTTAAATAATTGAATCATTATACTATTATCACCAGAGGATTACCATGTTGCTCATTTCCCAATTCTATCACTCTAGGGGATTATAATATTCATTAAACATACTAGTATTTTAAACTACCTTTTTATGGAATGTTATTTTGTAAAAATGATATTGTGAAAGAAATATACAAAAGGTTTATTGTATTATTATTGAAAAGAAAAATAGTGAACTCTTGTTCAAGGAATGGATTTTCTAGGTTAAGATCAATGTATAATCTTTATTTTTCTCATTGAAGTGTTGATGAAAGTTTAATTTATTCCCATATTTGGTGATTTTTAATTTTTGAATAGGAAATTGAAGGTTATGTTTGAAAAATAAAGAGATTTATTAATGATCATGTTATTTAGTATTGGGATGTAAATATCAATCTGAATATTATTTGTTCATTGTTGGTTATGGATTTATGTATCATTTATCATGTACATTTGACACACTAATCACATATATATAATAAGTAGTTATATCTTATTTTTTCCCACTATTTTCTTATAGGTGGTTTCTTATTATGATTCTAGTTCTATACACCCCATCGATGACAATGAGTTCAACATCAGATTTGGGTAAGGTTTATTCTATTTTTATTCTTTGTCCCAATTTTAATTAGGGCATTTGTGATTTTTGGGTTCCTTATATTTTTGCAGTGCGTTTTGGATTTCGTTGAGGTGGATTCGAGTCATCATTGATGAAAGATTACATATTTATGCATAGATAGGAATATACATATATAAGTTCCCCCTTTAAATATATTCATTCATGGAATTATAAATATATATATTGGTGATAGGTGTGCTTATATATAGATATGAAAAATTCATACATGTGTAATTGTAAAGGGGTATATGGAAGTATAAACATATATCTAAGGACCCCCTTGTGAATATTTGGCCATGAAAATATGTACATATGGGCTAGGTGTCCTTATATATATGTGAAGTTGCATATGTGTGAAAGCGGAAAAAATGAATATTTGAGTTGTCATCGTCAAAAGAAACACACCTTGATGTTGAGGTAGGTTCCCTCTGCCTAAACCTTTAATTTGAATTCTATAATTCCTTGATTGTTTTAAAAACTTGTTTACATAATTTCTTTATTGTTTTATAAAATGGTTTTCTAATAACCACTAGTTTTGTCAAGGAAGAATATGAATATATCCCTTGAACTTATTTATAAACCTTGTTTAAAGAGGTTAACAAATGCTAGTAGTTTCTAGATACTAGAATAAGAGATCTAAAAACCATACATTGATCATCCTTAGAGACATTAATGATCTCATTCAACTTCCCATCAAATTTATCATAAAAGACCACTACTTAATTTTACAGATCTATTAGTTCCAATACCAAGATTTCTGACATGTTATTTAGTATCATGGAACTCACCCATAATATTACTCTTGAAATCTTTCATAAGGAATGGTGTGAAAATATCACACTATAGGGACTAAATCTGTAAGGATACATAATTCAATTTTGAGAGAAATTGATCAACTCCACTCTAAAAAACTAGAACAACTAAAGTTTCTGAGGTGGAAGTTATATAGGGCTGAAACCTTTTGATGAAATCAAACTAGATTAATACAAAACTTTATAAAGTGTGTAGTATTCCCTTCATTTTATTCCTAAAAGACTTAACCTAATCAATAACATCTTAAGACATGTCTAATTGAACCATTGAGAGATTTTGGAACATGTACCTTTGAGATACAACCATAATACCAATATCATTGAACTTAGACTTGGTAGTATAAACATCCTTCAAATATCTAACTAGACCATTCACATCCTTAAGTTCTTTGAAACTTACTTCAGAAAAAACTTTTTGAATATTAGGGAATGATTGGAGATTCTTAATCAACTTTGTTTGGGTAGTCATTAACTCAACCAACTTGTCAAAATAAACCTTGGAAATAGAGGACTTATTAAGTTCTATAATATCTTGATTAGTATATTTTAACTCCTTTTTCAACTCATTATAATCTCATCAAATATTATTAAACTCATTTAGAATATCTGAGGAAAAAAGATTACATTTTATAACTTTATGAGATCTTACTACTAGAGGGTGATTTTTCATGCACAATAGGAGGTGGTGATGGTATAGGTGGTGTATGAGAATGTTCAACACTTTCTATAACCACATCATCAGTTTAATCTACATTATAAAGTGTTCAAAGGATAATTGGATCCATTGACTGATGCTCCACCTTTGGTTTAGCTCTTCCTTCTATAGTTTAAACACTAGGCATAGTCACAATTGGCCTTTCTTTAGGAATAAGAACAGTTGTCTCAATAATTTTTTATTTATGCTAAACTCCTTCAGGGGGTGCGTGGGGTGGTTAGGGGGTGGGTGTGTAGGTGGGGGTAGGGGGAAGGGTGTGTGTTGGGGTAGGGGGTGTGTTGGGGGTGTGATGGGTGAGGGGGAGGGGGTGTGAAGGTGGGGTACAAGGGGGTGTGTTGGGGGAAGGAGAAGGGGGTGTGCAGGTGGGGGGGAAGGGGGTGTGTTGGGGGAAGGGGGAGGGGTGTGCTGGTTAGGGGGTCAGGGGGTGTCCTGGGGGAGGGGTGTGAATGGAAATCAAACCATAATTGGGTCCTCTGGGATGATAAACCAACAATTAACCCCTTAACACCATTGCCTTCAGTTTCCCAATCCTAATATAAACATAAACTCTAAACTATATGCTTAGGACTCAGACTACATTTATACAATTCTAACATGACCCAAACAACTGGAACCCAAATTGCGTAGGTGATGAGTTTGGTGTTCCACCCTGAGGCTTCCTCTCATTTCTGTAGGAACTTTGTTTTTTTATTTTTATTGCTGGAGAGGATTTGAATATGCAGGCGACCTGTTTTTTTTCTGGAATGCATAGGCTGTTGCAGGGGGAGGGGTGTCCAGGAGGGAGGGTGGGGTTTGTCTAGTGTCCAGGGAAGAGAGGTGCTATCCAGGAGGGGGGTGTTGTCCCGGAAGGGGGTGTCTAGTGTCCAAGAGGGGGAGGGGGTGCTATCTAAGAAGGGGGGGGTTGTCCAGGGGGAAGGGGCTGCAGAGGATTGGGGCTGTCCAGATTATAATCTTGTCTAGGGGGGTATGTCCAGGGGAGGCTTTGCAGGGGGAGGGAGCTTTAAGTGGGAGAGTGGGGGTGTCCAGTGTTCAGGGGGAGGGGTGTCCAGGAGGGGGTGATGTCCAGGGAAGAAGGGGGCTGTCCAGGGAGGGAGGGGGTGTCCAAGAGGGAGGGTGGGGGTGTCCAGTGTCTAGGGGGAAGGGGGTTGCAGGGGGTGTCCAGGGGGAAGCAGGGCTAGAGGGGGGTGGGGCTGTCTAGATTATAATCATGTCTAGGGGGCTATCCATGTGAGTCTTTGTAGGGGGGAGGGGATGTAGGGGGGATGGAGGATGTCCAGGGGAGAGGGTGGGGGAAATTTTTTGGGGGGGAGGGGTTTTCCAGGAGGGGGATTTTTAAATGGGGGGAGTCCGGGAGGAAGGTAGGGGTCCGGGAGGGAGGGGTCTGCAGGGGGGGTGTCTAGGAGGGGGGGTCCAGGAGGGGGGGTTGTCCAGGAGGGGGTCTTTGTAGGGAGGTCTGAGAGGGATGGTGGGGTGTGTCCAGGAGGGAGGGGTCACTACTACAAAATGACCTATATCAGCGCTCAAAATGGGCTTTAGCAGCGCTAAAAAAGCACTGTAAAGCTTAGCGCTGATATAGGGGGGTCCCTTTTATCAGCGCTCTGAAAAGCACTGATAAAGGGGACCTTTATCAGCACTTTTAAAAAGTGCTGATAAAAGAAAAAAATAAAAAATAAAAATAAAAAAGAATTATATAATTCGGGGAGATCTTTTAACAGTGCTTGAACCCCCCCCCCTTATCAGTGCTAGGCAGTCTCCTGCACGCTGCCCTTCCCACACATCCTCACATGCGTGCACCCCTCTACTTTTACCCGAACTCGAACCCAAAACCTCCCCCTTATGTGGCTTCACCTTTACCACTAATCTATTTCATTTTTTCTATATTTAATGATATATCTATTTATTTATATTTATATATAGGTATATTTATTCTTATATTGATATAGATTCATATTAATATAAATATATTTATTCATATATTAGTATATATATATTCATTTGTATATTAATATATATTAATATATATTTATTTATATATATTTTTTTAGTTATAATTTTTTATCCGTATATTTATTTGTATATTAATTTATACTTATAAGATTAGTTTTAAATACATTTATGAAATATGTTTTTCATGTGTGTTTATAATTAAACAAATAAATACATATATACATATATAAAACACACATATACACACACATACACATACACATATATATTTACAAATAAATACATATATATGAGTATTTGAAAAGCCATAGAATGTTAAAACGATCATAACTTATAATCCAAAAGCCCGTTTCAACTCCAAAACCAGTCAAATCGAAGAAAATGAAACAATATTTGATATAATATGTGTTACAGGCCTAACGGACATCCGAATCAAAAGTTATAGTAGTTTTAATGTTAATAAATCGGGGTATCCCAACTAAAACTCAGTTTTGGAGGCCTTCTAGGCCTTTTTGCCTCAAAAAATGTGACAGAAGATTTTTTTGGGTAACCAGTGCATAGAGATCATTGCAGCCTTCGATTTGATATGCTATAGAGCTCAAACGGACACTCGGATCAAAAGTTATGGTTGTTTGACGTTTGAGTTAGGTATTCAACTTATTTTAGATCCTTTATTAATTGTTTTGATTTTTTGTGTCTTCAAATTGTTAATAAATAAGTTTTAATAAATAATAATTAGGAAATTATTAATTAATAATATTTTTCTAAAATATTTTAAAGCCATTTTCACTAAATTTCTTATATATTAAATGTAATAGTCAATTTATATGTATCGAAAACATATTTAAAATATATATATTATATTTATATCAATATAAATATACTTATATAACAATAATTTATTTTTCATGATTTTTTTGAAACATAAAATTTATCACCTGTAGGAAAAAGCGCTGATAAATCCCCCCTTTATTAGTGCGACTAAAAAGCGCTGATAAAGGGGTCCCCTTTATCAGTGCTAAAAAAGTGCTACTAAAGGGGGGCCTTTATCAGCGTTTTTTTAGCACTGATAAAAGCACCCCTTTATCAGCGCTTTTTTTAGTGCTGATAAATCCCCCCTTTATCAGTGCTTTTTTTATCACTGATAAAAGGGTAGAGCTTCCCTTGCCCGTTTTTTGTAGTAGTGGGTGGGGGTGTCCAGGAGGAAGGGGGCCTGCAAGAGGGGGGGGGTTCCAAGAGGGGGGATACTGCAAGGGGGTGGGGGTCTGCAGAAGGGGGGTTTCTAGGAGGGGGGCTATACTGCAAGTGGGTGGGGGTCTCCAAGAGGGGGGGTTTCCAGGAGAGGGGCTACTGCAAGGGGGTGGGGGTGTCCAGGAGGTGGGTGGGGGTGTCCAGAGTCTAGTTTCCAGGGGAGGGGTGTCCAGGAGGTGGGTGCTGTCCAGGAGGGGGTTCTGTCTAGGAAGGGGTGTCTAGTGTCCAGGAGGGGGGAGGGGGTTGTCCAGGATGGGAGGGGTTGTCCAGGGGGAAGGGGGTGTCCAGGGGTAGGGTGGTGGGGTGTCCAAGAGGGGGATGTCCTGGGGGGAAGGGGCTACAGGGGGTGGGGGATTTCCAAATTATAATAATGTCCAAGGGGAGGGGGCTGTCCAAGGGAGGATTTGCAGGGGGAGGGGCTGCAGAAGGGAGAGTGGGGGTGTCTAGTTTCCAGGGGGGAGGGTTTTCTGGGGGGGGGGGGTGTTGTCCAGGGAGGTAGGGGGATATCCAGGGAGGGAGGGGGTGTCCAGGAGGTTGGGGTAGTCCAGGGGGCTGTAGGGGGTGTTTAGGGGGAAGGGGATGTAGGGGGGCTATCTAGATTATAATCCTATCTAGGGGGGAGGGGGCTATCCAGGGGAGGATTTGTAGGGGGAGGTGGGGGAGGGGGTGGGGGTGGGGGATATCCAGGGGAGAGGGTGGGGGCTATTTGTTTGGGGGGAGGGGTTTCCAGGGGAGAGGGTGGGGGCTATTTTTTTGGGGGGGAGGGGGTTGTCCAGGAAGGGGGCCTATCTAGGGGGCTTTGTAGGGAGTGGGGGATGTCCAGGGGGGATTTGCCGGGGGAGATGGATACTTCAAGGGGATTGGGCTACTATAAGGGGAGTGGGGGGGGGGGGGGGTTCAGGGGGGGGAGATATTTTTTATGGATTTTCAGACCCTATAGCCACAGTTTCTAACTGTGGCTATAGGTCTATTTCCACGGTTTTTAACCATGGATATAGGTCTGATGCCACAATTAGAAACTGTGGTCATAAATTTTGTATGTCCTCTGGTATAGCCACAGTTCTAAACTATGGCTATAGTGATATTACCACGATTTAAACCATGGTTTTATACTTATAGCCACGGTTCAAATTGTGGCTATAGGTCTAGGCCTATAGCCACACCAAACATAGCCATGGTTTCTCAAACCATGTCTATTACCTATAGCCATGGTTTGAGGACTTATATCCATGGTTTTAAACCGTGTATATAGCCCGAATTTCTATTAGTGTGATGAAAGTTTCTAGAAGAAAAATTCTATTGGAGGTAGGGGTCCAGAAGTTGATATTTTGGAACCAGAGAGTGAAAGAGGTCATTTCTATATGATATATGATTAAAAGTAGAGACTAGCATAACAGTCACTAATGATGATATGTATAGGTTCCCAGAGGATCATTAATGTAATGTGTAACTATTCCTTAATTGGTACATAAGAGTAGCATTATCAGTTCACTGGAAGTTGAAAATCAAGGTAGAGGCACATACAAGTAATTAGAGATAGCCATGGAAAATAGTGGAAACCTAAAAATATCATAAGGTAGTGAAACCAATTTACTGGTAGGACCCCAATACTTATGTGGGGGAATAATCTTGTTCATGTTATGTGTAATTGATTGATTACTGATCAAATTATTAAATTTTTCAATTGTGATTGAAATCTTGTAACTTCTAGTGAAATGAAAGGAAACAATAGTTTTCTCCCATGGATATATAACTAACATCCAAACCTTGTAAATATTTATTTTCATTTCTTATTTTATTTATGTCTGTTGAATTCTTATTTCCATGATTTTTACTTTTTTGAGTGTGAGGAGGGTGTCTACTTGATGCTGTGTGTTGGGTGCAACATTAATTCTAAGTTATGTTACACTAGTTTCATGAAGTTCTAATAGTAGAGGATGTTCCAGAGCTTTTTCCCATTCTTAATTCTTTTAAAGGTTTTGAATTCAGTGATTAGTGATTCTAAATCCTAAAAAGTGGTATCAAATAGTATGTTTTAGTAAGGATATACACACTTAGAAATATTTTATTTTGGTAACATTCTTGTCTTGGAATTTTCTAATCTAGTGGGAGCCATTTTTTTAAAAGGTATTCAATCATAAGAAGGAAAGTTCTAGATTGAAATTTTTTGTGAGATAATATTTGGATTATGGATGATGCAGATGCATTATTTTATGATCTAGAAGCACCTTGAGGTTCTATTGAAGGGGTTCAAAACAAAAGAAATGAAAAGAGTGGAATAGGAAAAGCTAGGAAAAAGGAACATGGATTGGTTTAAATCTCACTGATATATATTTTTTTCTATAACATCCAAGAGATTAATACCACAGTGGAGCTAGTGAATTATATAAAGGACATGTATAAGAAGATAACATATATGAACAAAGTACTCATGATGTGAAGGTTATTCGGAATGATCATGTTGGAAGGAATACTATTGGATTATCATGTGAACAACTTTAATTTTATTTGGATTCTGTTCAAACTAGTTAAAATAAATTTCAAAAAAGGTATATTGTCTTTTCTATGGTTTTCATTGCTACTGGAATCATGGGACATGATGGTAACCTCCATAAGTAATTCTTATATAAAAATTTACCTAGTGTTTGATGATGTGAGAGATATCATTATGAATGAAGATATAAAATGGAGAGAATTCCATGAACCTACTAGAACTATACTCAATGAGAAATGTAGAGGAAATCCTATTTAATAAAGATGTCAAAGAATATCGAAAGATAAATTAAGGTAAATAATTCAAGGTAGATCGACTAATCCTAGACCCAAATGTTTGAAATATATGAATAAGGGTCACTTGAATAAATATTATAGATATTATAAGATAAATTTAGTAAGGATTTACTATGGATGTTCTAGTTCCATTAACAATTTAGCATATGGTGATAACATTTTACGACTGAGTTTGAATATTTCATTGGAATCATGGAACATTTATTCTAGGGTTTTATTCCATTATATGAACCATATAGGGTCCATAGAAAATTATATATCTATAACATTCAGAAATTATCATCTAGATAGTGATGAATAGATCAAGATCATAGAGAAGGGAAATGTTAAAGTGTGGATTTCAAATGAAATATTCTTGGGGTTATAAAGAGTTTGACACATACTAGTTTTACATATGAACTTAATTTCCAATGGTCAACTAGATGAACAAATATTTGGAATGATCTTCACAAATGGATTATGAAGGATTAGCCAAGGTTCCATGGTTGTGGTTTGATGTTTAAAAAACATGATTTCATATCTAAAGGGAAGGTAATATGGAGAAAGAAATTGTTTTAATGATAACTTTTGAAAGTTAAAAAGTTGTGAATTTTCACCTAAGATAACTTAGTGAGAAGAAAATATAATTTTTAGTGGATATGGATATACTAATTCTCGATCACACTAAGTTTGGAAGATTTTAAAGTTTTTTTACTTGAAAAGAATATAAATGTTTCTCTTAATTAAAAAATAAGGATACTTAAGTATTAGAAGTTAGAGCTTATGAACATGGATGTTTGGGTTCCTTCACCAATATTTTCTCATAGTGGGTTAATATACTTTGTTACACTCTTCTATGAATCAATAAGAAAATCATACTTACCTTATATAAGAAAAAAAATATAAGATGTTCATAGCATTTTTTTTATGTAGGGAAATGGTGGAAAATGAGATTCAAAATAATCTAAAATTATTAAGTTCTAATAATATTAGAAAACATCATGAAAATTATTTCAAGAATTTTTTCTAGAGAAAATAAATCAGGTTTGAAATGAATGTACTCAAAACACCAAAATAGAATGGTGTAGCATAGTGGAAGAATTTAACATTAACTAAAAAGTATTAGATTCTGATACTATATTTTATAATGTCCAAGGATATTTTGGAAAAAGTAATTGATTGGGTTTATTACCTTTATAATATGAGTCCTTCTGCATAGATGGAGCAGAAGATTGTAGAATAGTTTTGGTTCAAAAACCATAAAAAGTTACCCATCTCAAAGTTTCCATAAGTTTATCCTATGTCCTTGGGGATGCCAAGGATTGGAAAAAATTGAAGAAAATTCCCAAGAACATTTCTTTGTGAGATATAGAGATAAAGACTTTGTATTTATAATTTTATATAATTAATCTTGAAAGTTCATTAGAAATTAAAAAATGTTAACTTCAATGTGAAGGACTTGTGCAAAGACCAGAACTTGGTAGAAATGGTGTTAAGAAACAATAATAAACAAAATAGATTTAAGTTGAATTTAATGGATTTTTTAGAAGTACAGAAGTTTTGAAATGTTCAAGAGCACAAAATGTTTGGAGGAATCAACAATTTAAGAACTCGTCATTAAGAAATCTGTAAAATTGATTCTTTATATAGTAATTAGTTTTATTTCATTATCAATGATCTTTCAGGTTTATAGTTTTAGATAATTAGGTTATAATACTTAAGAGATAAGATATTACATTATAAATTGGACACTTCCACTTAGTATCAATTTTTCTAACAATACCAAACTTTAAAGATATAACAAGTTTTCTTTTCATGACATAGATTCACAATTTTAAAATTCAACTCATTCTTATCCCTACTCATCCTTAAAAACCTATGATTTTTTTGAAAACATGGAATAAGAACAAAAAACTCAATAAGGGACATATAAAAATGAATAAATAACCTCATTAGTGTATGAATACTCATAAAACTTTGTCTTTTTTAAAATAAACATTGTGCTCAAAATAAACAATTTCTTACCCAAGAAATTAACTTCTATGCCTAAATATTTTCATAAAACTTTTATAATTACTCTTAAAAAAAATTTAACTCATAAATGGTTCATTAAAATCATGAAATATTCTTTAGAAATTGTAAATTTCACCCTTAATAAGTATCATAAAATTTCCTTTAACCTTAAACTCGTTAGATTACCTTGATAAATCATAAGATTTTCATAAAAACTCATAGAAATCATAGATAAATAATTGTGGTAACTTGGGAAATAATTTACATACTACTCTTATAATCACTCTTAAAAATGGAATAATCTACTCAATTAATTCGAATAATCTCTTAGAATAAACCTAATCGGTTAACTCCAACCATTTACCCAGTTCATTGGATAGTTATATCAGTTTCATATGTCATCATGGTCTATATCGAGATTACCAATTATAATGAGATATATTGGGAACACCTATAATCATAAACAATTACCAAGAACTATAAAATAATTATAACACATTAAATATTGAATTTCCATCATCATACTCATAAAACTATTCCTTACACCCATAAGAAAAACATTTTTGGATATCAAAATATCCCTTCCATTTAGAATTTTTTTTGAAAATACACAAAAAAGTATGGATTGTTTTTCTATGAAGAAGAAATGAAATATTATATAAAAATTAAAACATAAAATATTTGATGTGGTAGTGGTAAAAATAATTGACTCTGTATATGTTAAAATAAAACATTCCTTTTACCTTTTTGTTAAAATATTTCGTATATAATACGTAAAAGGAATCCTTTTGAAAACCTTTAAATTAAAATTAATAGTGACTTAAAATTTCCTTTATAATTCATTTGTGTACATATAAATATATCCATAAAATAATTTTAATAATATTGACATGGAAGAAAATTATTTGTAAAATAAATCTTTAAAATATTTAAAACAAAGTTTTTAAGGTAAGGTACCACTTACCAAAAGTCTAACTCATCATGTATGTTATTTATCTTTATAGATAATAAAATTATATTAAACATTTACTTTCTTAAAAACCTTTTTCACATTTATTGTTCCTTTTATTTTATTTATTACCCTATTATATATAATTACTTAATCAATTATGTCCATATTCGATGTTTTGATGACATTCAGCTCATATGTCCAAAATGACTTTGGTAGGTTGATTATGGTTAAAGAGGTCATTATTCCATAATATCCAGAATAATAATCATGAAATAGTTATTATTTTTATACATTAATTATACTTTTAAAATCAACAATGAAATATGGTAATGAAAAATGAATTGTGTTACAATCATGGAGATGGTAATCCATTCATATTCATGAGTAGCATTTTCATTTTTCAAATATCGTGATGGAAAAAAGGTAAGTACCCATTTATATTTCTAGAATTAATATTATAAAATAAATATAATTTTATATATTTAAATAAACTTATATATATAATCTGTGTTATGTGGTCATGAAAAATGAATCACATCACTTCATGGAGGTGGTAATGCTCAAGTACGCCCGAACGACGTTATCAGTTTTAAATGGATAGAATAGTAAGAAAATAGATGCTATATTATATATATAATGATACAGATTTCATTAATATCATATATATACATTAAATAAATCTTTATAACCATTTGTGAAAGGTGGTGATGGAAAAATAATTACATTGATTTGTGAGTCCGTAGTCTGCCTTACACACGAATGATGGTTTCATTTCCCATTTGATGAATGAATGATATAGATATAGGAAATTAAATTAAAATAATAACACAATATTATATTTAATATATTTATGTTTTTATTTAATAATGGTTTAATAATATTTTAAGGAGGTATAAAATGAAATAAAATAAAAACACTCAGTTAAGAACTATACATCTTCATCAGAAAACCTCTTTAGGTTTATACTTAAAGCCTTCTTATGTTGATTTTATGATAAAAGTGAGGAATATATGATATGAGGATGGATTTAAATAAAGTATTTGGATAAATATTTTCTGAACCAAATGGATATTTAAGTGTGTATGGGAGATAAGATGGGGTGTCCTTTTATAAGTGGGGGAGAGGATCCACTTTAAATGTTTAAAAATATTAAAATATGTTAATCTCTTACTCAAACTAAATGGATCAAAAATAGACCATTAACAAATATAATATAATATATGGTCTAAATAGTTCCATAAAAGTATTTACACAAGTTTTTAAGTTATTTTAACCCTTATCTATTTTAGTTTAACCCCTGATAAACATGTTTTAACCATAACTCTGGTAACAGATTTTTACTATTTTTACAATTAATTATGACCAAAAATTAAGTTGTATTTATTACCTAATATTAATTATTATGATTTTAATTATGAAATAAATTTTACAAAATTCAATTCACATAAGTGGAATAATTTAACTTAAAATTAATCCCATAAAAAGCAATGAAAAATGATTTTTTAGAAAAATGAATTTTAAGTATAAAAATGTTTTTATAGTAAATTTAAGTATAATTTTGATTAAAATAAAATTTATAAAATTATTTTAAATCAAAATTAAATAATTAAATTTTAAAACTAATTCATAAATGAACGTTACTTTGTAAATACTAGAAATGAAATGACATCTTTCAATAAAAATTAGTATTTTTTACTATTCATTGAAAAATAAAACATTTCAAAAAATTAAAAAAAATATCCTAAGATAATTTTAAAATGACTAATAAAAAATTAAGTTCATTTTTTAAAATTTAAATTCTATAATTTTTAAATAAATCTTTTAAATAAAACTATATAATGCATGAAAACTGAATTTGGTTAGAAATAAATCTTTCACCTTTTGACTGTAAAATTACCTAATATGTTTATAATGGATATAACATTATAAAATATAATTGATGAATCTTAATAAGATATGAAAATGATTTATTTTAAGATTACCTAAGTTGTTACATTCTCCCCACCCCCCCTTTTTAAATTTCATCCCTGTAATTTTATTTACTTTTTAAACAGGTGGGAATATCTTTCCCTCATAGAATTTTCTAATTCCCATGTTTTTTCTGCAGTCATATGGTTTTTTCACAAAACCTTAACATGGTGAATCACTTTATTACAAATTAATTACTCTCTGTGGTCAAGTATTGGTATGGGTAAGCCCTTATAACAACGTTTTTCTTCTAATTGAATTACTTTTGGGATCAAAACATGAGATACATCCAACGCATATTTTCTTAAAAACAAAAGATTAAATATGTCATGTACCTAAGATAAACTCATAGGTAATTCCACTTTATGGGAAAATGATCCAACTTTCTCCATTATTTCATATGGTCCAATGAACTATAGGAATAACATTCCCTTTTTACTAAAACACATAAAATGTTTCTATAGAAGTAATTTAATAAAATCATGATCACCTACCTTGAGAGAAAGATGTTTCCTTTGGTTATCTATATAACTTTTCTTCTTGTTCAGAGCCATCCCCATGTATTTTTTAATCATATTCACCTTATAAATCAATTCTATAACCAATTATGGTCCAACAAACTTTCTTTTCCCAACATCATCCTAACAAGTTGGAGTCTGACACCACATTTCATATAATACCTCAAAAGGTGTCATCTTTATATTAGAATGAAAATGGATATTAAATGAAAACTCAACCAAAGATTTTTATTGATCCCAAATTCCCTAATAATACATTTAAATAGCTTAAGTAATATCCTACAATGTTTGAATCATTCACTATTGTAAAGACTCAGAATTTCCATGTAATTTTGTTTCTATATATGCGAATTTTACGAGTCTAAGAAAGTTGACGGCGCGTGATTCTGAGGCCTGGTGTGCCTAGAATCAATTTCTGAAGTTTTGTTCGGGTACGTTTAGTGAAAGTTTGAGCAGGTTATTATAACTTTTGAACCGGTGCTCGGAATTGAAATCTGAGGACACCATTGAACTCACAACGCCGACATTCACTTAAGAAGACTTTCACCTCAACAACAGTTGGTCGAGGGTTAAAGTTAGTTTTTGGGGTTTTTCATGGAAATAATAAAATAAAATAAACGCATGTTTTATTTTATTTTATATTTTATAACCACCCATGTGGAAGTTGGAGGTGGGGACCACCACACCTTAACCTCCCATGAGAGGTTATGGTGGTGGGGCCCACCCGAACCTAACCTCCCATGAGAGGTTACGATGTGGGGACCACTAGGGACTAAACCCCCCCCCCCCCCCCATTTAATTGAGGAAAACCTCTAAACTCCCTCATAAATGAGGGAGAGCCTCTTGACCTCTTCCACCTTGATTGTGCCAATGCACATTCCATTAATGTGCCAACCAAGTGATTAATTATCCTTTTTGAATTTTATGCCAATGACTTAATATATTTTATAATCTATTATTCTTGGCTACCTATTCTTTTGTTGGCAAAGGAGGAAAGAGGTTTTGAGAGAAAATCTCTCTCCAATGAAGAACTAGTTTCTCCAACGAAGAACGAAGAACACGTTCTTCTAATGGAGAACGTCGGCAAGGAGCGTCTTTAACTTCTTCCTCAGAATCACCTTTCAGAAGCAATCGGAGTGGGACGTCTTCGACGACCGACCTTCCCTCATCATTGTCGTCAACGAACCAACGCAAGATCTTGGGATTGGAAGTGTGCGGTGGATGCAACGAATCACGAAAACTCCGTATTCTTCCCCACGACTCCATCGATGAACAACAAACGAAGGTAGGGGTTTAATTTTATTTAAGTATGATTCATTCTCATGTTCTTCCTTTCTTTCAAAACAAGAATGAGGATGTTTTCTTTTTGCGGGAGGGTTGTTGTACTTTGTTCTTGATGAACCGATTTCTACCACCCTAAACATGGAGGGTGCGGGCCAAACTAACATGGCCTGACCCCCTGCAAATCTTATTTGTGGTGTTCTTCAAAACGGCGATGAAGGCGATGAAGGCGACGAAGAAAACGGTCGCGCCACCCAGTCCTCAGTGACCTGCGCCACCCCCACGACGTTCTCACCGCCGACCGAACAGTCCCCCGCACCCCGGTCGCACCGTGCCCCGCACATGTCGGTTGCGCCGCCTCGCCGGCCGCGCCACCTTGTCAGTCGTGCTCCTACGCCCCGGTCATGCTGCCCCCGGCCAAACCGGCCGCGCCCTCGTGGAACCCCGGCCAAACCATCCCCTCGTGATGCCCTTCCGGGTCAAGCCCCCTGGGCCAGGCTGAGTTACCACGTGCCCTTGCGGCTCTCCGCGGTTCCTCACATCCAGCTGGGTTGGGCCCAGCGGGCCGAGCCGAACCTAACGGGCTGGACCGCCCAACGTGTCGGGCCAGACCCAATGGGTTAGGATGGTTCGACCGTAATCGGGTCGGACCAGTCTTGTTTGGGCCACGTCGGTCTGACCGGGTCGGACCGGACTCGGGCCCACTATGACCCTTTACTTTCTTTTGGCCATATCTTTGGCAACGGACGTCTGTTTGACGAACCGTCAACGACACTGGTAATATTGGAGCATGGCGGTCCCTTTGAGTATATTCCACTAGAGTTTGGGGTATAGTTGATATACGTTCAGGTTGGATTGTGCACGAAACCAACCGAGCCCCCGGGACTAAAAAGGCTAATAACTCACAGACCGGGCGTCCGATTGATGCGTCGTTATTTGTGTTGAGACCCCTATGACATTGCGGATCTTTGAGATACTTATTTGTGGGACATAGTAGTATTTGGATCATCGACCAGTAGCTTGTGGAGTGGATATTCTAGAGGCAAGTGAGCATTTGTGTGGGAACCTAGTAGTTGTCTGAGACTTGACAACTACTGACCGATTGACTCGGAGTGACTCGACTAGCCCCGTGGGGAGTGCCTGGTTGTGGCGGCAGACCTGTGGTACTCGACAGGAGGAGTACCTCTGCATACTATGAGGGGGAGTGCCTGGTTGTGGTGGTAGACCCACGGTGGATAGCACCTCTGTGTGATTCAACAGACCCACGGTACTCAACAGGAGGAGTACCTCAGCAGTCCAAGGTTATTGGGTAGCGCCTGGTTGTGGCAGCAGGCCCACTGTACTCGATAGAGGAGGAGTTCTCCAGCATCCAAGGGTTCGAAATGTTACTACCCCTATAATAAAATCCTGGTTGAGCTGAGTCTATTTTTCTGTGTTTTCCTCATGATTGATATGGATCACTTGATAACTTAGGTATATGTATGGGAATATACCTAAGTAAGGTTATCAGTTGATTTCATACTTTGTGATTTATCCTTGTTGGATTTTGTGTGGCCTTTAGGGTCTCAGGGTCTCTACTGAGTATTGTTATACTCACCCCTACATGGGCTATGCCTGCACCTCATTGTGTTGGATGCAGACGATGGACTGCGTTGACAGAGGCTGAGAGTACCAGGACTGGACGGTACCTGGAGGTGGACCATACGGTGTGTCGGTACACGGAGGAGACGGACAGACGTGGAGTGCTGAGGAGGTGATCTGTACCTACCCTTCAGTTAGGAACCTCAGAGGATGACCCAGTAGCTGTTTTCCATTTTTCCTCATTTGTACTTGTACTTTCAGTTTCTTGTACTTTCCAATTGGGCTTGTATTCTGGCCCCTTTTTACTTACTGTACTCACTTTTTGGTTATACAGTTTACTCGTGTTCGTATCTGTTGTGTGTTTTTACAGGTTATTAAGGCAATTCCTCCCCAATTTTAGGGAATTACGCCTTTAGTGCTAGTCGCCATCCCCTGGCCTATGGAAGGTGGGCTTGGGGTAGTCACGGCATGGGCCCTGGGGGACGGGTCGTGACAACTATGAATATATATCATATTGAGGATGAAAGGTTGTACAAAAATTTAATTCATTACCTAAAGACTTTTGAAGTCATTTCCATAAATTAGAGGTGAATATGGGATAATGATCAGATAAAATGAAAACATAGACTCGATAGAAAGTTGATCCAAATATATATTATCTATATTGGGAATAAAATGAGATTATTTAGTTAATTGATCAATAATTACAAAATATTCATTATTTTTTTGAGATGTATTTGGTAATATCACTATGAAATCCATGGATATATTCTCCCATTTTAATTATGGAATTGTAAAATTCTAAAGAATATCATTTGGTAATTCTAATTCAACTTTAAACTATTGAAAAGTAAAATATTTCATCGTAAAATCAGAAATATATTTCTTCATTAATTCCCAACAGAAATCTTTCTAATGGTCTTTATATTTTTAATATACTAGGATAAATCAAAAATAGAGATTTATGAGTCTCACTCAATAGTTATTTCTTTAACTGGGGGTTATATGAAACACATAAAATTTTTCTAAATCTCAAAACACATTCCTATTCAATATGAAATTCAGGAAACTTACATTTCTTAACTAATTCTATAGTTTCCAATAAAGCATTTTCTTCCTTCTGGGGTTGCTTAGTCCTGTCTGAAAAAGAATATTGTATGGACACCTAAAACAAAACACAGGGGGTTCCTAGTTGAAAAAAAATTATAATCCAGCATTCATAAAATCCTTAACCAAAGGATCTTATTCCAGACATAGCACAGTTAATGATGCATTATCTTTCCAACTCAAAGCATCATCTACCCTATTTTCTATTCCTGGATGGTAAATAATTGTAGATTCATAATCCTTTATCAATTCCATCCATTTACGATATCTCATATTAAACTATTTAGGAGTGAATATATACTTAAAAAGTTTATGATCAGTATATAATTCACACTTTTCTCCATATAAATGGTGACCGTTAATTTTTAAAGAAAACACTATAACCACCAGTTTAAGGGCATGTGTAGGATAATTTTTCTCATGAGTTTTTAATTAACATGATGCATAAGAAATTACACAATCATTCTATATTAAAAACCTATTCTATTAAATGAAGCATCATTATAGATAAAAAAATTCACCATTTCTGGATAATAGTACTAAAACTTGAGAATTCACTAATATTCTTTTCCAAACCTGAAAACATTCATCGAATTCCTTTTTCCTGATGAAGCTAACTCCTTTTCATGTAAACTTGGTTAGTAGGATATATAACCATGAAAATTTTTCAACAAATATCTGGTAATATCCTAATAACCCAAGAAAATTATGAAATTTTACATATAACATATTTTATTTCACGGTTTTTATAACAATCATTAGATAGTTTTCATGTTCTCATAAATATTTGAACAAACCAAAATATCATCAATAAAAGCAACAACAAATTTATCCAAAAATTAATGAAAAAATATATTAATAATATTCATGAGTATAATAGAATAATTCATCAACCCAAATAGAATAACCACAAACTCATAATTCTCATACCTAGTACAAAACACTACCTTACAGATACCATCTTGCTTCACCTTTAGATGATAGTCCCATAACCTTAAATAAACCTGTAAAAAATAATGAGCTCTATGGAATTAGTCAAAAAAATCATTGATATGAGGTGATTAATTCGTATTCTTAATAGTTATTTTATTTAATGATCTTTAATCAAAGAGAAGTCTCATGAAACCATCTTTATTTCTGAAAAATAAAATAGGATCACCCCATGGAGAAGATATAGGATGAATAAAAATTTTATCAATACATTCTTGTAACTAATTTTTCAATTAAAAAAGTTCTACTTGAGTTATTCTATAAGGGGGTTTGGAAATTATTTTAGCATCAAGAAGTAAGACAATAGTAAACTCAACTTTCTAATGAGGTATAATACCAAAAAAATCATCAAGAAATAATTCCATGTATTCTTTTACTACTACCACATCATTAATTTGAATAGTTTTCTTATTCTCAACAATATGAGAAGCATAAATTTTATTTCAATATCTTAATAGTTACTCAACTTCTTGATATGTTATCAATGGTATGAATTCATTATTTTTTACAAACTAAATCTCATTTCAAAAAATAAATTCTTTAGATCTATAATCTATCTTAGTATTATAAACTGAAATCTAATACATACTTATAATAACATAAAATTCTATAATGGTTAATAAAATAAGGTTTATATGGAAAAACCTTCTACAAATGATTATAGGAATATATTTGTAATTTTTTTGGTTTAATACTACCCCTGGGTTTTTTTACCAAAAGTATTGACTTCATTTCGTGAGGTTAAATTTCCATTTTACCATTAAATTTATCATAAATGAAAGAATGTGTAGACCCTAAATGAAACAACACATTAGTATAATCTGAATTAACAATTAATTTACCTATTACCACTTCGTTTAATAACCCAAATCTAAAGTAGATGCAAAGGAATTCATCACACCCTTATTTTTATAGTTTTATTATTTCTCATAATTATTTTTTTTCTTCAAACACACATATTAATAATGACCCATCTCATTACATTTAAGACACCTTACTTCCTATTTATCAAAAAAATTATTTCCAATAATAAAATCTATTTCTTTTCAATCATGATCCATATGCCCAAACCTACCACATTAGAATCAATTACTAAATTTCATAAGACATTCCCATGGTGATTTTTACAACACCTATTAAAAACTAAAAACTTTATTTTCTTAACATCATATTTATTTGATGGATTTTTTCCATTTTTCTTCCATATAGACCAATTTTCTACTTATTTTCATAAAACACATGATCATTAGAAAACTCCATTTTTATATTTTCAAAATATACAAAAAGTTTTCATAAATTTCAAATTCACAAGAATATAAATCTCTTTGATATCTTGGATTTAATCCTAATTAAAATATATTAATTTTACTATTAATATCTCAAATTCAATTTATTGCATACCTTACAAATTGATTCAAGTTTTATTTATACGAAGACACTAAATCTTCTTCCTTTTTCCTCAATTCTCAGAATTACATTTCCATACTAAGTCGAACAGCCTTAGGAAAATATTTCTAAAGGAAAATATTGTTAAATTAATTTAATTTTGTGGTGTCAATATCTTCTCTTTCTCTAATATTATTAACCATTGACTACCATTGATCGAATTTAACTTCAAAATAGAAAATAGAAAGAGATAAATTTTAGTGATCTGAACAACCCATGACTTCGAATATCTTTTCTAGAGTTTTAATCCTTCCCTAATATACTATTAAGACAGAATATTCTATGAATACTAGAGGGTACTATGTAACACCCAGATTTTTTAAAAGAGAAAACTATGTTTGATAGCATATGTGATACATAACACCAAACCCAAACGAACAATGATTATTTAAATATGACCATTTTAACATTTCCATTAAATTTGTGAAAATGAGTATGATTAAATACTTTATGAAATATATATATATATATATCCTAAATATATTGATAAATTATTACTAAATAATTAATATATTTTTCGTAATATCTTTTTGTTTTTCAAAATATCTCAAAAATGATTTGTATTACTTTTTATGAAAGAAATATTATAATTATTTTATAGAAAATTTAGAAAATTTATTTTTAAAAGAAAATAATTTTTTCATATTTTCATATCAAAATTAACTTCGGGTGAAAATTTTGGATTTTTCATAAAAAAAAGATTTTTCATTGAATAGTGAAAATATTTTTTTACGTAAAATTGTCATTTATCTTAATAAATTAATTAATTTAAAAGTACAATTACACTTTTCATTTGATATCAAGGAAACATAAGTATTATTTAGTTATATTTAATTTAATTAATTACATTTAAAACGTCTTTATACAAAATTTTAGTGTGTGCTTATTTTTAGGCATCAAAACACATTTTTCTGAAAACTGTGTAATATGCATAATATTTCTCAATTATAATTAATTAAAATAACCCCTAAAGAAAAATTATTTAAATTAAATTGTTAGATTATATATCTATATTTATTTATTTAAATCCATATAATGAATATTATTATTTATAAAGTTAAGGAAAAATCATCTTTTCCTTTAAAAAATGCATTTTTCAAAAAACTATTTCAATCATGCTTACATGTTTTGTATCAAATAAAATTATTCCAACTATATTAATTTATTTTGATTAAATGGATTCCATATTTGGAATCATAATAATTAATATTAGGTCATATTTTCAACTTAATTTTTGAGTAATATGAATAGTAACTATAGTAAATATCAATAACCATAGTAAAAGGAAAATAAGTTAATTAGGGGTAAAAATAATTTTTAAAAAACTATAAATAAATTAAAACTAATAGTATGAATATTTATATTTACTTCCATTGAAATTATGATTATATTTATTCCTTATTTTTTTTACTTCATAAATGATTAAGTAATCAATTTGATAAAAATTATACTTCGATACATTAAAACATGAATTATATTTTTAAGTAATATGAAATTAAAATTAAGATATTAATTTTGATGAATTAATATATTTTTGAAATAAATTTTATTTTAAAAAAATATTATGACTTATAAATTTAATTAATAATATAATTTTTATGATTTAAAATTTAATTTCTATAATGTTTTGAAAACAGTTATTGTCAAAAAAACCCATCATTTCTCAATAAATGTAAGTTATATTTTAAAAGTGAAAATAAATTTATTTATAAAATTATATTTATGAAATAAATATTATTTTTGGATCCAGAACCTTGAAATTATCCAACGGTGAATTTTTCATAATTTTCTTAGATAGCCGAATTTTCGGGTAAAAATTAAATATGGTAAAAATATACGATGTGTATTATGACATAATAATGACACAAAAGTGATGTAATGAATACCATATAAGGAATAAACTACCAAATCAATGTTTTCCACCTAAAATAATGTTATTTTATTTTATTTCTTAATTTTATAAAGCCTTTATGAATCCTCCAAAACCTATATTATATTTTATGGTTTTAAAATCATCTATTTAAGAGCATGCCTCACTTACCCATCACCAAGGATAATGTTTTAATAAGTTTTGACCTTGGTATTATAAAATAATGAAACCCAACCATATTTTTTAGAAACCATGGGGAAATTGTGTTAATATTTGTGGTTTTGGTTATTTTTTTATATAGAGTCCAAAACCTAAGTTTGAAAAATAATAAATAAGCCCCATCTATTTTCCTATATAAAACCACATAAGATCCCATTTATCTTCACTATAAAACCATTTATATCATCCCTAATCTCATATCACCTCTCTATATTCCTTACAAGTTTCCCCCAATCTCTCAAGAAGCTCCTCCCAAAATTTTGGAACACTCTCTCTTGGTAAGGGACCTTCTTGTCCTCCTTTCAATTCAAGAACCTTATTTGAAATTAATATTTTTAATTTCAATTTTATATATTATAATTTTTTTATAAACATTATCTTATAGTAAAATTGATGTTATTTTAAGGAGATACTATTTATCCTCACTCATTTTGACCCATACCTAAGTTGTTACTATGTCAAAAAAATTTAAGGGATCTCCCACTCTCCCCTTTTTTATCAAGAACCTATTTTATGTTATGTATTTTAATTTATATTTCTTCATATTAGGATATGTTATTTCATATCCCCCTTACTTACCATTGGATTTATAAATGATGATATACCCATTTCACACTCATTAATACCTCCCATTAACCTTTATATACACTCGTTAGCATGCTGAAATTTAGTAAGGGGTATCCTTGTACACTTTATTCAAGTTTCTCCATTATATTATGTATTTTATCTCTAATTTATAAGGATGGGATATATTATTCTATATCCCACATAATTTACATTTTATGTCTAAATTATGATAGACCCCTTTCACTCTCAATAATCCCATTCATTAACATTTATATTCCCTCATTATGCTGTCAAAATTTCACCACGATTTTCCAGGACAAAAAATTATGTAGTGAATACCCTTGACCATTTCCTATCAAGGGTGTTCACCTTAATAAACTTATACTTAAATGATTGGGTAATTACATTTATTTATTCTACACTCCTTGATCTTGGAAGAAAAATTGATGATAAATGATTCCATTTTTTATGATCTATGTGGAAAACTTAAGCATGATAATAAAATGAAAGTGGTGGGTGTTCCTGGAATTATATAACAATCCATTTAATTGGTTAATGTTTTAGCCTCATGATATTTCGTGAAAGGTATTAGGTAGTGAACCTAATCGATCATGGGACTTTTTACACCATGATTTCTTGGAGGGTTATCCTTAACCTACATTTATGATGTAGTGTTTTAAGTTGTTATCACATTTCCCATGTATTTTGTATGTTATTATGATATATCATGCCTCATTGTTCATGTTTATGATTCTCACCCCTTTTATGCCACATTGAAATTCCTATTGTATAACATGTACTACTTTCTTCATTTTATTCTATTTTTATTCCCTTATAGGGAATTATATCTCACCCCTTTCTTATTTATGTCCCGAGATTATCCCATACGATTTTAAGTATGAAGGAATAATAGGATAATGTTAAGAAATTTCTCAATAAAGATGATGTAGTTCATGTTTTAAGTTGTTATGTAATTTACCTAATTCCCAAAGCTTCTATACTTCTCAATATTTTGGGTGGTATTATGTGTACTCTTAAATAATAAATCATCAATTAATGTGTAATAAATAGCAGGGTTTTCATAGTTGGTATCAATGAAAATTTTAGTTATTTTTGGGATTAGGATTTGAAAACTCTAGAAAAACCCTTAGGGATAACACTAAACATAAAAATACATCCCAAAATTTTGGTGAATTATAGAGTAAGTGTTTCCAACGAGCCTGTACCTGAGTGGTAAGGGCTCCTGCTTAGCATCCAAGAGACCCAGGTTCAAAAACAGGTGGAGGTGAATTTCAGAGTACTGTAGCAGTACTGTAGCAGTACTGTTTGGTACTGTAGCAACTAGAACTATTCACCCAATTTGGGCCTTCAGGCCACCGGTTTGAGCCTACGGGTCTCAAAGGCCTTCAGGTCATCAAAGGCCTTCGGGCCACAGGGCCTTCGGGTAATAAAAGACCATGGAGTAGCACAATTCACACAGAAAAGGCCCCAGAAGAGGATCAAAGCAACAAAGAGTAGCATCCACTAGATGCAGAGCTAATCGGATTGGAAGAACAAGAGGGTATGGCAGCCGCCATCGGGACTAGACACCGTGCAGCTTTGTACGGGGCAATGCTAGCTGATCAACAATGCAAGGTGCAGAGCTATGTGATCAATGACCTAGAAGCTGGTAAGGGGTAGTTCAAGTGGACTGGGCCTACGGGTCATGTATTGGGCATGGTATGCCTCTGGGCCTTTAGGTCATGTATTGTGATTCAGTCGGGCCTTGTGCCTTGGGTCTACGGGTCATGTACGGGTTCCCCTTCAACCTTTAAAAGGGGGATTATCCATAATAAAATAAAAAAAAGAAGGCCTTCGGTCCATTTGGGAAAAAATAGAGTAAGTGGTTTCTAATCAAATATGTCCATGTATGGATAAAACAATTGGATGTGGCTCTAGAATAGAATCACCTAGGTTTAACACCTAAAAACAACGCATTGAGCTAGACTCAATCAGGTCTTGGTGCATGATAATGGGTCTTTTTTCACACCTGGTTTGACACTCCTATGGGATATGCTCTGATAAATTCATAATCTCAATACAAATCATTATTAAGGAAACAAGAATTTCCCTAAGAGTCTATGTTAGGAAATAGATAATGGATAACTTAGATTGAATACTATAAATTGACATGTTAAGTAAATATATGTCATTTATTATTTACACACATAGTTTTATATATGGGTATTTTTTAAGGAATAATATATGATAAACAATGGGGATTTTTTGTTGAATTTTTGAGATTATTGTATTAAGGTTTATTTATTTTCATTATTATATTTCTTTATGATAACAATTTTATATTTAGTAAATATAGGAGGAATAAATTGTTATTCTTTGTGGGATTATGTGATCCGTCATATTTTTATTCTAGTTCTTCAAGCATAAGAAAAATTTTCATCTTGTGTTCTCATTTTTTGAAGAAAAAGATGACATTGTAGTGGAAATTAATTAAAATGTGAAATTATATTTTTCAAGAAATTATACTTCTTTATGTCCTTATTTTATATGATAAAAGAATTCCCTAACTCTAGGAAAATAATCTTAAATAAAAAAATCATATTATGATCACTTCCGATGAATTGATGGTCATTTTACCCATCATAGATTTATGGTTTTGAGGTCATTGAATTTCTTCTAACCACGTACACTATCACACTAAATCAGTTATTTGGTGTAATTTTTTTCTTCCCTATCTATGTTTTCACTTCCCATTAATTTTCTCCTACTAGAAAAAATAGGTATGTGATGACCTTCATACTTCTCTTTCTCTCCTATTAAGTGGATACTTCATTAACACATTTTACAATGTGGGATTTCAATAAAGATATTTTCAAAGTCCAAAAATATTTCTTACTGAGTTCAAGTTTAAATTTTGAGTATGAAATTTATTAAATGGGGTATGAATATAATGCCCTAATATTTTAAAAGAGAAAACTATTTTCAGCATGTGTGATACGTAACACTGAACCCAAACAGACAATGATTATTTAAATATGACGGTTTTAAACTTTCCATTAAATTTTTTAATATGAGTATTGTTAAATAATTTATGGTATATATATCTTTTAAATATATTGATAAATTCTTATTAAATAATCAATCAAATTTTGTTAATGCCTTTTTGTTCTTCAAAATATATTTCCTTCAAAAATGTTTTTTATTTCTTTTTATGAAAACAATATTATAATTATTTTATAGAACATTTAGAAAATTTATTTTCAAAAAACACTTTTTTTTCATATTATCATATAAAAATTAACTTAGGGTGAGAATTTGGTATTTTTTAGAAAATATAGATTTTTCAGTGAATAGTGAAAAATACAATTTTTATGTAAAATTGTAATTTGTTTTGACAAATTAATTTATTTGAAATTAAAATTTTTGTTTTAATTTAATTTAAATATAAAATAAATATTATTTAGTTATATTTAACTCAATTATTTACATTTAAATCATCTTTATATTATATTTTAGTATAAGTTTATTTTTAGGCTTCAAAACACATTTTTCTAAAAACTTTCTAAAATGCATAATGATTCTACATTATAATTAATTAAAATAACCCCTAATGAGAAATTATTTAAATTAAATTATTATATTATATATCTATATTTATTAATTAAAATTAATATAATGAGGATTACTAGTTATAGAGTTAAACTATAATCATCTTTTCCTTTAAAAATGCATTTTTCTGAAAATTGTTTCCATCGTGATTATGGTTTTCATATTAAATTAAATTCCTATGACTCTATGAATTGATTTTCATAAAATTTATTCTATGTTTTTAATCATCATAATTAATATTAGTCAATATTTTTAACTTAATTTTTGAATAATATGAATAATAACTATAATAAATATCAATTACCACTTTAAAAGGAAAATAAGTTAATTATGGGTAAAAATAATTTAAATTAAAACTAGAAACAAAGTAACTATAATAATATGAATATTTATATTTAATTTCATTTAAATTATGATTATATTTACTCATTATTGTTTTTTACTCAATAAATGATTAAGTAATCACTCTGATAAAAAATATATTTTGATATGATAAAACACAAATTGTATTTGTAAATAATATGAAATTCTAAGTAAGACATTCATATTGATGAATTAATGTATTTTTGAAATAAATTATATTTTAAAAAATATTGTGATTTTTAAATTTAATTGATAATATAATTTTTTGATATCAAATGTAATTTCTATAATGTTTTGAAAACTATTATTTTCAAAAAACCCATCATTCTCAATAAATGTCAATTATATTATAAAAGTGAAAATTCATACATATAGAAAATTATTTTTATTAAATAAATATTATTTTTTAAATTATCACATCAAAATTTTCCAATGGTTAATGTTTCATAATTTTTGTAGACAGTCAAAATTTTAGAAAAAATAAATATGGTATAAATATATGGTGTAAATTATGACATCATAATAACCCAAACGTGATGTAATAAATATCATATAAGGAAAACATGAAAAAATAAATGTTTCCCCATTAAAATAATGTGATTTTATGTTTATTTTATTAATTTTATAAATTCTTTATGAATCCTCCAAAACCTATATTATATTTTAGGGTTTTCAAATCATTTCTTTAAAAGCATCACTCACTTCCACATCACAAAGAAAATTATTTTAATAATTTAATCCCATGGACTTATAAAATAATTAACACCACCCTTCATTTGAAGAAAAAATGGAAAAAATCATGGGAATGTTTTTGTTTTTGGTTATTTTATTATATAGAGTCTAAAACCTAAGTTTAAGAAATAATAATGAAACCCCCTCTCTTTTCCTATATAAACCCACTCAATATCCCATTTATCTTAAATAAAAACCAATTTATCACATACTTAATCTACCTTCACCTATATAGAGGCCTATCAAGGTTCCTCCAAGCTCTCAAAAGGCTCCTCCCAAACTTTTGGAATCACTCTTTCGAGGTAAGGGACCTTCCTCAAATCCTTTCAATTCAAGCAACTTATTTGAAATGAGCATTTTTAATTTTAATTAGATATATTTTAATTGATTTATAAACATTAAATTACTATAAAATTGATTTTATTTTAATTATAAACCATTTATCCTCTCTCATTTTTACCCTTACCTAAGTTGTTACTATGCTAAAATTTTGTAAGGGATCTCTCACACTCCTTTTTTATCAAGAATCTCTTTTATGTTAGGCTTTTTAATTTCTATTATTCTATTTTAAGAAAAGTTATTACATACCACCATTAATATCCATTTAATTTATAAATTACTATATACCCCTTTCACTCTCATTAATCCCTACCATAAACCATTATGTACACCAGCTACCATGGTGAAATAAGTAAGGGGTCCTATCCTTCTTCTCTTTATTATAGTTTTTTCATTATCTTATATCTTTGATCTCTAATTAGTAAAGATGGTATATATTCTTCCATATCTACATTATTTTAAATTTTATGTATAAATGATTATATACCCCTTTCACTCTCATTAATCTCATCTATAAACATTTATACACCCCCATTATGCGGCCGAAATGTCACCTCGATTTTCCAGGAAAAAAAATTGTGTAGTGACTACTCATACCCATTTCCTATAAAGTTTGTTCACATTGATGAACTTGTACTTATTTTATTGGGGACATACATTTATTTACTCCACACTTTTTTATCATGGAATAAAATGTGATGATAAATGATTCCATTTTTTATGATCTATGTGGCACACTTAAGCATGAGAATGAAATGCAATTGATGGGTGAACCTAAAATTATATAATGATACAATGCATTGGGTAAGATTATAGTTTCATGATATATCATTAAAGGGATTAGGGAGTAAACCCAATCCATCTCAAGACTTTTTACACCATGATGTCTTGGTGGGGTATCATTGACCTACGTTTATGATGCAGTGTTTTAAGTTATTTCCACATTTCACATGTTGTATGTATGTTATCATACTATATCATACCTCACTCTTAAGGTTTATTATTATCATGACTTTTATTCCCCATTTATATTCCTATTGTCTAACATGTATTAATTTATTCATGTTATGACTTTTATTCCCTTACTAGGCTTTATAGCTCACCCTAAAACCTATATTATATTGTATGGTTTTAAAATCATTTCTTTAAGAGCATGACTCACTTCCCCATCACCAAGGATAATGTTTTAATAAGTTTTGACCTTTTAATTATAAAATAATGAAACCTAATTGTCTTTTTCATAAACCGTGGGAAACAACAATGTGAATATTTGTGGTTTTGGTTATTTAGTTATATAGAGTCCAAAACCAAAGTTTGAAAAATAATAAAGAATCCCCCTCTCTTTTCCTATATAAAATCACCGAAGATCCCATTTATATTCACTCAAAAACCATTGATATCATCCTTAATATGATCTCACCTCTCTATATTCCTTACAATTTTCCCACAATCTCTCAAGAAGCTCCTCCCTAGATTTTGGAACACTCTCTCATGGTAAGGGACTTTCCTCTCCTCCTTTAAATTCAAGCAACTTATTTGAAATTAGTCTTTTTAATTTCAATTGGATATATTTTAATTCATTTTAAAAACATTATCTTACAATAAAATTGATATTAGTTTAATGAGATACCATTTATCCTCACTCATTTTGACCCATACCTAAGTCATTACTTTGTTGAAATTTTGTAAGTGATCTCCCACTCTCCTCTTTTTTATCAAGAACCTCCTTTATGTTATGTATTTTAATTTATATTTTTTCATATTGGGATATGTTATTTCATATACCCCTTACTTACCATTGTATTTATAAATTATTATATACCCATTTCAAACTCATTAATACCTCACATGAACCCTTATATACACTCATTACCATGCCAAAATTTAGTTTGAGGTCCTCTCCTTCTCCTCTATATTCAAGTTTCTCCATTATCTTATGTAATTTATTTCCAATTCCTAATGATGGGATATTTTCTTCCATATCCCACTTAATTTAAATTTTATTTCTAAATTATGAGAGACCCATTTGACTCTCACTAATACCATCCATTAATATTTATATGCCCTTGTTATTCTGTTGAAATTTCACCATGATTTTTCATGCCAAACAATTATGTAGTGAATACCCTTACCCATTTACTATCAACTGTGTTCACATTAATTAACTTATACTTAGTTGATTGGGTAATTAAATTTATTTATTCTACACTCCTTGATCTTTTAATAAAATTTGATGATAAATGATTCTATTTTTTATGATCTATTTAGAACACTTAAACATGAGAATGAAATGAAAGTGATAGGTGTACATGGAATTATATATCACTCCAGTGAATTGGTTAGTGTCTTAGTATTATGAGATTTCATAAAAGGGATTATGTAGTGAACATAATCCATCATGGTACTTTTTAAACTATGATTTCTTGGAGGGTTATCCTTGACCTATGTTTATGATGTAGTGTTTTAAGTTGTTATCACATTTCCCATGTTGTATGTATGTTATTATGCTATATCATTCCTCACTGTTCATGTTTATAATTCTCACCCCTTTTATTCCCCATTGATATTACTATTTTATAACATGTATTAATTTATTCATTTTATGCCATTTTTATTTCCTTACTAGGTGTTATATCTCACCCCTTTCTTATTTATGTCCCCAGATTATCCCATATAGTTTTAAGTATGAAGGAATAATATGAGCATTTTAAGAAAATTTTAAATAAATATAATGTATTTCCTATTTTAAGTTGTTATATAATTTACCTAATTTCTGAAGGTACTAGACTTATCAATATTTTTGGGTTGTAATATGTGTACTCTTATGTAATAAATCATCAATTAATGTGTAAAAAAGAGCAGGGTTTTCATAGTTGATATCAATAGAAAGTTTAGTTATTTTTTGGATTTAGATTATAAAACTTTATAAAAATCCTTAGGGATAATATAAAACATAACAATACATCACTAAATTTTTGTGAAGTATAGAGTAAGTGGTATATAATCAAATACATTCATGTCTGGATACTACATGTGGATCTGGGTCTGGCATAGATTGTAACGACCAAAAGTTTTTCAATGAAAATTACCTTCTTATAAATATTTCATAAAATCACATGAAAACACAACATAATGAACTATTAAGTGTTAAGTGACCTTTAAACATAAGTTTGTCACTTCTGTATTGGGAATTTTGAAAATATGACATACACGGTTGTGTTCAAGATTATTTTTGGAGTCTAATAAAACAAAAAATAATTTTTTGTGAATAGTAACCTACCCTTATAAATAGTTATATACCCTATTTAATAGTAACCTTGCCTATGGTAGTATAAAAATAATATTCAAGTGAAAGTATGATGTACCTATATTTTAAAATAAGTAAATGAATGTTTTATAACTGGGTTTTTAGTAATAAACCATGATTTTAATTAAATATTAAATTAATCATATTTAGAAAATTATTTTTGAAAAATGGACTTCATTTTTGGATTCTATACGTCGAAAAATGGTTAGGGTGAATTTTTGGGATTTTTCTAAAACACTTGAATTTTTTATGAGTAGTAAAATACATTAATTTACCGTATAAATAAATTATAATTTAAACTCACTATTACTAAAATCACAAGTGATGTAAGCACAAAAATATCAAACTCACATGCCCTATTTACTGTTATTGGTCATTAAATACTCACTATTCCTTGTCTTGTGGGGAAATAATAAACTAATGAATTTTATATTAAGAAAACCCCTCTCCCCTCCACTATAAATACCACCCTTCACACCTTCATTTCCTCACACCTCTAAAGCTTCAAGACTTGTCTAAACTCTGCCCAAGAATCTTCCCTAGCCTCTCTTCCACGTCCAAGATCTGATGGTCTCATCAAAATACCAATCCTAGCTTCCTTAAGGAGGATCTCAAGAGGAGGATTCAAGAGGTAATTTCCCTTCCTCTTTCCTTTAATTTCCTTTCAATTTCAAGTTCTTTTCTTATTATCTTCCCACCTATCTTTGTAAAAATGGTATTGTAACTCCAGTATCATACATATAATGTAATGTTATGATACTAATGGGATATTATATCATCCAACCCCCCCCCCCCCCATCCTCTTTCTTTTATTTTATTAAAGAGAATGTTGTTCGTGAGGTGTTAATTTATCACCATCAAGAACGACATGTTTTCTTCTTCCATTTCTACCTTTAGATCAGGTCATGAAACCATTTTTATGGTTGAACCAGAATATTATATATGTATTATTTCATATTTAAAGTTCTGGAACTAAATTATGAACATATTACTAAGTGATAAATTAAAACAAGTTCTTTGTGGTCGAAAAACCGCCCAAATTAACCCAAACAATCATCATTTAATTTTTATCTAATGATTCATCCACATGGTATATAATATAATTCATTATAAGATCATTTTAAATTCTGGAATTTAATTAATAACATTTAATATCATTTCTATATGTTTACCCATGTTATACCCAAACTTCAATTTATGAATACAAGTGAACCACTCAAGAAAAATCATAAAAACAAACATTCCCGAACAATGTTTTTAAACTCTATAACTCATACAAAGGAACATAAAATGACTTAATGAAACCAGAATGAACCCTATTCATGTATAATAGGGTTCTGTAATTTCTAATTAATGAATATAATGTCATTATACAGGACATTAAAGAGAAGGAATCATTCGGATACAAGGTAAGGAGAAAATCTTGAACCCAATTTTCTTTCTTCGGGTTCTCCCTCTTTCACTCCAAATTTCGTATGGTCAATCCTTAAAAATTATTTGTTCATAATTATCATACCTTTTCTGGGATATACATTTTTTCTACTGAATTTTATGTAAAACGAAATTTTTTCCAAAAGAACTCTTCTTTTAAGAACTCACCTTTTACCTCTCATTCATGGTTGATAGTTCTTGTATCAAGTATGGTGTTCCCTCTTTATTTTGGGAACCCATAGTTTATGAATGTGTTATTATGAGATGAAACCCATTCCTTTACATGGGTTATTTATGTTCATTATTGATATATGTTCTATGTGTCATGCATGATAATGATAATATTATGATGTGACTGGTGCGCCCGGAATTATATAGCGCAAATATGAATGTTTGAATGTAGCGGGTGCACCTGAAATTATACAGCGCTCCAATGCATTGGGTAAAGTGATAAATCTCATGAGTAAATGTGAAATGATGTGGAAAATATTCTATATTTTTTCACAATTATTTGTGGTATTTAACCACTAAGACATGATGTTTCATTTTTATGCATTGCCACACTTCAAGTCTTTTATTTATACTTCCTCTCATGTTCAAGATCTTTTTCCCATGTTATGATTATGCTCACCCCATGCTATAATTTTTGTATCTATCCTCTTACTGGGCTTTTATCTCACCCCTTTTTGATTTATACCCTCGGGTGACTACATGTACTAAGAAGAGGTCAAGTGCCAATAAGAATCTAGTGAAGAAGGAATTGAATGATTGTTTATGATTTAGGTTGTAAAAGTTATGAATGGTCCAAGTTTTCCCAAGACACTAAACCATTGGATCCTCTATGTGTAATACTATTATATTTTTTATCTTTAAAATGATTTAATGGTAATTTATGAAAAGGATGGGTAACTATAGTTGGTATCAAAGGCAAGGTTTAGTTAATTTGGGAATTAAGATTAGTGAAACCTAGAGAAAACCTCTAACATGAGACTAAGTACAAATATGCACACAAGAATCTATACATAGAGATCCCATATGTTATTATTTTAGTATAAATTGTGCAAATGAATAAGTTATTTATTCATGACTTGTTGACTTATGTTTTTTTCTAACCTTTTATATTTTAGAAAATGGTGGGAACCTGGAGAAACCAGGCCAACAACTCATGCGAGGGCCAATGAAATGATTTCCTGAATGACATCCCAAATGATTTGGGAGGTGGAGTTAAGAACTTCATGGAGATTATTTCCCAACTATCTCAGGTTACAAAAAATAACCATAATATTGGGGAACATCCTCTTTCACCAAAGAGGGAGAAACTGGTTATCGAATGTTTTATGTGGCAAGGACCACTGATGTTTAGTGGATCTTTAGATCCACTAGTTGTGGGACTGTGGGTCAACTCCATAGAGAAGATCTTTTCTATGCTTCATTGTTCTGATATGGAGAAGGTGAATCTAGCTGTTTATCTTCTAGATGGAGAAGCTAATCAATGGTGGGCTTTGATTAAGAACATCAAGCCAAGGGAGGAAATTGAAGAGATGGAAAGGGAAGACTTTAAGATAATGTTTCTTAATAAGTATTTTCCACGAACTCTTCATGCGAATATAGAGATAGAATTCATAGAGATCAAACAAAAAGAAAGAGAATCTATCACAACCTATGAAGTGAATTTCACAAGGCTTTCAAGGTACATTTCGGTTTTTGTTATCAACAATGATATCAAAAAATATAGATTATTTAGTGAATTAAAACCACACCTTAGAAAGGCTCTTGCAATTAGAGACTTCAGGAGTTATGAAGAATTTGTTCGGTGTGCTCTCAAATTGGAGATAGAGTTTGGAGAATGATTCCATGGATATGGTGATAAGAAAAAAAGATGGAGTTTCAAGCTGGTGGATCTAATGATAAAGGTGGGAAGAAAACTCAACGACCCACATACCAAAAATTTGGGAACTTACACCATGGGAACTGCCTTAAAGGGATGGGTAAATGCTTCAAGTGTGGAAAATAAGGACATCATGCTCAAGAGTGTTGAAAAGACATGAAAAGTAAGGATAATGTAGCAGAATAAAGGAGAGAGCCACCCATGGTTCAATGATACATCTGTAGGGAGATATGGAACTATGAAATTCAATGCACTAAACCTAGAGTTATCGAGGGTAATCAACTTCAGTATCCACCAAAGCCAAAGGAACAAGTGAAGGCTTATGCCATCACTACTGTGGAAGTCGAGCAAGATAATGAAGTCATACAAGGTACACTTTCTATTCACCCAATAATGGAAAAAGTCTTATTTGATTCTGGTTCTATGCATTCCTTTATATCTTGTAAGTTTTCTAGAACTATAGAATCAAAGCCCCGAAACCTTGAAGTAGAGATATCTGTAAAAACACCAAGTGGTTCAATCATTGCAACCCAAGTGTTTGAATCTTCTTCTATTGGCGTATAAGGGAGTATTATTCCGGAAAATCTCATAATACTTCCCTTGGTGGAATTCAAAGCTATAATGGGAAATGATTGGATCTCGTTATATAGAGCACATATCAACTGTCGGGAAAAGGAAATATCTTTTCATATTCCAAACCATCCCATGATCCTCTAAAAATTCAAGGAAGATCATGAATATACTTTGAAAAATACTTCATATGTGGGGATTTTGATTCCCTACGAAGAAGCATACCTCTCCCAAATGGATGGGTCGAAGGATAGTTCCAACCTTGCGAAAATACCCATCGTGAGAGAATATGAAGATGTATTTCCTGAAGAGTTACCCGGAATTCCCCCGGATCGTGAGGTAGAGTTCTCAATTGAACTCATACTTAGAGATACTCCTATCTGAAAGTGTCATTATAGGATGGCTCCTATCGAACTGGAGGAGTTAAAGAAGAAGCTGCAAGAGTATCTATACAAAGGGTTCATATGCCCTAGTGCATCACCTTGTGGTGTGCCAGTGCTCTTTGTGAAAAATAAGGATGGAACAAAGTAGTTGTGTATCGATTATCGGAAACTCAACAAGATCACCATAAAGAACAAGTATCCTATTCCAAGGATTTATGGATTGTTCAATCAGTTAATACGATCTCAATACTTCTCAAAGGTGGATCTTCGTTCTGGATATCATCAGTTAAAGGTGAATAAGGAAGATATTCATAAGACTGCCTTCCGTACAAGGTATGGGAACTATGAGTTTCTGGTGATGCCCTTTAGACTTACTAATGCCCCTGCAATCTTCATGGATTTTATGAATAGATTCTTTAGACATTACCTCGACAAATTTGTGGTAGTGTTTATTGATGATATTCTCATCTAATCCAAGAGCAAGGAGGAACATAAAGAATATCTAAGACTTGTTTTGGCGACATTAGGAAAGGATAAGTTGTTTTCCAGGTTCAGAAAGTGTGACTTTTGGATGAAGCAAGTCACGTTCTTGGGACATGTGATCACAAGTGAGGGAATTTCTATGGACCCTTCAAAAACAAAGGTGATTGAGGAATGGCCCAGACCCTCTAGTGTCACTGAAATCTGTAGTTTTCTTGGATTAGCTGGGTACTACAGACGTTTTTTGAGAAAATTCTCATGATTGTCAAGCCCTCTAACTAAGTTAACAAGGAAAGGGGTAAAGTGTGTATGGAGAGAAGAATGTGAGGGAAGATTCTAGGAGCTAAATAGAAGGATGATCACTACACATGCACTCACACTACCGAAAAGTGGAGAAAGTTTTGTGATATACGGTGATGCTTCAAAGAAATTCTTGGGTTGTGTACTAATGTAAAATGATAATGTGATAGCCTACGCCTCATAGCAGTTGAAGATACATGATTAGAACTACCCGACGCATGATCTAGAGATGGAAACCATGATCTTTTCCTTGAAAATCTGGCGGCACTACCGTTATGGTGAGAAGTGTGGCATATACATCAACCACAAGAGCCTAAAGTATATATTCACACAAAAGGAGCTCAACATGTATCAAAGGAGATGGTTAGAGATAATCAAGGATTACAATTGCTCTATTCACTACCATCCTGGAAAGGCGAACAAAGTAGCTGATGCTCTAAGCAAAAAAGAACCCGCTACTCTATCCATGTTATGGATTGAGAAAGACCATATATTCTTAGATATACAAAGGATGGATTTGGAAATCATAATGGAATGGGATACATCCCACCTAGCCCAAATTATTGTGCAACCATCCATCCAAGAGAAGAATAAGGAAGCACAAAGGGATGATATGGATATACAAAAGAGGGTGAATGTAGTAAAGAAAAGGAAGGTGAAATAGTTCCATATAGATGATGATGGTGTGATTCGGTTTGGAACACGGCTTTGTGTTCCTTCATCACCCTGGATAAAGAAGGAGCTATTGGACAATGCACATAGCTCAACACTCTCTATCCATCCCAGGAGTACCAAGATGTATCGTGAACTTCGAGAACACTTCTGGTTGGATAACATGAAGAAGGAGATTGCAGAGTATATATCAAGGTGCTTGGTATGTCAGCAAGTTAAAGAAGAGTGAAAAAAGTCCAAAGGGATGATGCAGACATTGCCTATACCCATATGGAAATGGGAAAATGTTACAATGGACTTTGTCACAGGTCTCCTAAAGACATCGAAGGGAAATAATGTGATATGGGTTGTGGTTGACCGACTCACCAAGACTTCCCATTTTATCGCTATTCGGGAAGATCACTCGCTTGAAAAACATGCAAAGATATATGTGATGGAAGTGGTGATACTACACGATATTCCACTCTCAATTATCTCTAACTGTGATCCAAGGTTCACATCTAAATTATGGAGGAGACTTCAACATGCTTTGAGTATTGAATTAAATTTCAGAATGGCCTATCACCCCCAAACTGATGGTCAGTCTGAAAGGACTATTCAGACGCTTGAAGATATGATAAGATCCTGCTCTCTAGAATTCAAAGGTTGATGGGATCAGCATCTCCCATTGGTTGAGTTCTCATACAACAATAGCTTCCACTCAAGTATTCAGATGGCTCCATATGAAGCTCTGTATGGAAAGTGATGTAGAACTCTAACCTGTTGGGATGAAGCTGGAGAAAGAAAGCTACTTGGACTCGATATTGTGCAAGAGATGACAGAGAAGGTTCAAGTCATCCAGAAACACATCAAAGCTACTCAGAGTTGGTAAAAGATCTATGTTGATAACCTTCGAAGGGACTTGGGGTTTGACGTTGGAGATAAAGTCTTCCTTCGAATATCACCATGGAAGAGAGTCATGCGCTTTGGAAAGAAAGGAAAGCTGAGCCCAAGGTACATTGGTCCCTTTGAGATCCTTGACCACATATGAGCTATGGCCAATCAGATTGCACTTCCACCAAATGTGGCTCAAGTTTATGATTTTTTTCACGTATCACTCCTGTGAAGTACATACCAGACCCCTCACATGTATTAAACTCAGAGGTGGTACAACTGGAAATTGATCTCTCTTATGAGGAGAATCCAGTAGAGATTTTGGACCGTAGAGATAAGGTTCTACACAATAAGACAACCCACATTGTTAAAGTGTTGTAGAGGAACCATAAGTTTGAAGAAGCTACTTGGGAACCAGAAGAGGCGATGAAGGAGAAGTACCCTCACCTGTTTGTGTAAATTGAAATTTTGGGGGTGAAATTTCATAAGGGGGGAAAATGTAACGACCCAAAGTTTTTCAATGGAAATTACCTTCTTATAAATATGTCATAAAATCACATGAAAACAAAACATAATGAACTACTAAGTGCTATGTGACCTTTAAACATAAGTTTGTCACTCGTGTGTTGAGAATTTTGAAAATCAGACATACACAGTTTTGTTCAAGATGATTTTTGGAGTCTAATATAACAAAAATAATTTTTGGTGAATAGTAACCTACCATTATGAATAGTAACATACCCTTGTGAATAGTGATATACCCTAATGATTAGTAACCTTGCCTATGATAGTTTAAAAATAATATTCAAGTGAAAGTATGATGTACCTATATTTTAGAATAAATAAATGAATGTTTTAAAAATGGTTTTTTAGTAATAAACCATTCTTTTAATTAAATATTAAATTAATCATAATTAGAAAATTATTTTTGAAAAATGGACTTCATTTTTTGATTTTACACGTCGAAAAATGCTTGGGGTGAATTTTTGGGATTTTTCTGAAATACTTGAATTTTTTATGAATAGTAAAATACATTAATTTACCGTATAAATGCATTATAATTTGAACTCAATATTCCTAACATCAAAAGTTATGTAAGTACCCAAATCTCAAACTCACATTCCCTATTTACTATTCTTGTTCATGGAAGACTCACTATTCCTTGTCTTGTGGGGAAATAATAAACTAATGAGTTTTATATTAAGAAAACCTCTCTCTCGTCCACTATAAATACCACCCTTCACACCCTCATTTCCTCACACCTCTCAAGCTTCAATCCTTGTCTAAACTCTACCCAATAATATTCCCTATCCCCTCTACCACTTCCAAGATCTTATGGTATCCTCAAAATACCAATCCTTGCTTCCTTAAGGAGGATCTCAAGAGGAGGATTCAAGAGGTAATTTCCCTTCCTCTTTCCTCTAATTTCCTTTCAATTTCAAGTTCTTTTCTTATTATCTCCCCACCTATATTTGTTCTAATGGTATGGTAACTCTAGTATCATACATATACTATAATTTTGTGATAATAATGGGATATTATATCATCCAAACCCCCCTTCTTCTCTTCCTTTTATTTTATTAAAGATAATGTTGTTTGTGAGATGTTAATTTATCACCTTCAAGAACGACATGTTTTCTTCTTCCATTTCTACCTTCATATCTGGTCACAAAACCATTTTTATGGTTGAACCATAATATTATATATGTATTATGTCCTATTTAAATTTCTTTATCTAACTTATGAACATATTACTAAGTGATAAATTAATACAAGTTCTTTGTGGTCGAAAAACCGCCCAAATTAACCCAAATAATCATCATTTAATTTTTATCTAATGATTCATTCACATGGTATATAATATAATTAATTAAAAGATAATTTTAAATTATTTAATTTAATTAATAACATATAATATATGTTCTATATGTTTACCCATGTTCTAACCGAACTTCAATTTATGAATACAAGTGAACCACTCAAGAAAAACCATAAAAACAAACATTCCCAAACAATGTTTTTAAACTCTATAACTCATCCAAAGGAACATAAAATGATATAATGAAACTATAATTAACCCTATTCATGTATAAAAGGGTTCTGGAATTTCTAATTAATGAATATAATGTCATTATACATGACATTAAAGATAAGGAAGCATTTGGATACAAGGTAAGGGGAAAATCTCGACACCAGTTTTCTTTCTTTAGGTTCTCCCTCTCTTACTCCAAATTTGGTATGGTCACTCCTTAAAAATTATTTTTTCATCATTATCTTACCTTTTATGGGATATAAATTCTTTATACTAAAGTTTATGTCAAACTAAATGTTTTCCAAAAGAAATCTTCTTTTAAGAACTCACCTTTTACCTCTCATTCAAGGTTGATGGTTCTTGTATCAAGTATATTGTTCCCCAATTCTTTTGGGAACCCAAAGTTTATGAATGTGTTCTTATGAGATGAAACTCATTCCTTTACAAGGTTTAGTTATGTTCATTATTGATATATGTTCTATGTGGCATGTATGATAATGATAATATTATGATGTGACAGGTGCGCCCGGAATTATATAGCGTAATATGAATGTTTGAATGTGACGTGTGCGCCTGGAATTATACAGCACTCTAATTCATTGGGTAAATTGATGAATCTCATGAGTAAATTTGAAATGATGTGGACAAGATGATATATTTTTTCACAATTATGTGTGGTAGTTAACCACTAAGACATGATGTTTCATTTTTATGCATTGCCAAACTTCAAGTCTTTTATTTATGGTTTCTCTCAAGTTCATGATCTTTTGCCCATGTTATGATTATGATCACCCCATGCTATATTGTTCTTATATATCCTCTTACTGGGATTTTAGATCACCCCTTTTTTATTTATATCCTTAGGTGATTACATTTACTAAGGAGAGTTCAAGGGTCAATAAGAAGCTAGTGAAGAAGGAATTGAATGATTGTTTATGATTTATGTTGTAAAAGTTATGAATGGTCCAATTTTGCCCAAGACACTAATACATTAGATCCTCTATGTGTAATACTATTATAATGTTTATCTTTAAAATGATGTAATAGTAATTTATGAAAAGGTTGGGTCACTATATAGACGCACCTAGGGTTAACACCTGAAAACAATGCATTGAGCTAGACTCGATCAGGTCTGGGTGCATGAAAATGGGTTTTTTGCACACCTGGTTTGACACTCCCAGAAGATATTCTCTGGTAATTTCATATCTCAACACGAACCATTATTTGGGGAACAATAATTCCCATAATATTCTATGTTAGGAAACAATTAATGGATAACTTAGATTGAATCCTAGAAATAGACATGTTAAGGAAATATATGTCATTTATTAGTTATCCCTTTAGTTTTATATATGGTTATTTTTAAGGAATGATATATGATAAACCATTGGGATTTTTTATAATTTTTTGATATTTTTGTATTAAGATTTATTTATTTTCAATATTATATTACTTTATGATAACAATTTTATATTTAGTAAATATCGGAGGAATAAATTTTTATTCTTTATTGGATTATATGGTTTTTTAGATGTTTATTCTAGTTCTTCAAGCATAAGAAAAATTTTCATCTTGAGATTTCATCATTTGGAGAAAAAGATGACATTGTAGTGGAAATTAATTAAAAGATGAAATTATATTTTTCAGTAAAGTATATTTCTTTATATCCCTATTCTAGATGATAAATGAATTCCCTAACTCAAGTAAAATAATCTTAAATAAAAAAATCATATTATGATCATTTCTAATGAATTGATGGTAAATTTACCCATCACAGATTTATGGTTTTGAGGTTATTGGATTTCTCCTATCCATGTTCACTATCACAATAAATATTTTATTTGGGGTTAGTTTTTTCCCTATCTATGTTTTCACTTCCCATTAATTTTCTCTTACTAGAAAACCAAGGTATGTGATAACCTCCATACTTCCGTTTCTATCCTTTCAATTTGATGCTTCATTTAACCTTTTAACGATGTGGGTTTTCAATAAAGATATTTTCAAAGTGTAAAAACATTTCTTACTGAGTTCATATTTAAATTGTGAGGATGAAATTTATTAAATATGGTAAGAATATAAATCCCTAATGTTTTAAAATAGAAAACTATATTCGATAGTATATGTGATACGTAACACCGAACCCAAACAAACAATGATTATTTAAATATGAATGTTTTAACCTTTCCATTAAATTTTTGTATATTAGTATAATTAAATAATTTATGATATATATATGTGTCCTAAATATTTTGATAAATTCTTATTAAATAATCAATCAATTTTTGGTAATGTCTTTTTGTTCTTCAAAATATGTTTCCTTCAAAAATGATTTTTATTTCTTTTTATGAAAAAAATATTATAATTATTTTATAGAAGATTTAGAAAATTTATTTCAAAAAAAATCTTTATTTCAAATTATCATATAAAAATTAACTTAGGGTAAAAATTTGGGATTTCTCAGAAAATATAGATTTTTCATGGAATAGTGAAAAATATATTTTTATGTAAAATTGTCAATTGTTTTGATAAATTAGTTAATTTAAAATTACAATTATTATTTTAATTTCATTTAAATGTAACATACATATTCTTTAGTTATATTTAATTCATTATTTACAATTAAATTATCTTTATATTAGATTTTAGTATAAGTTTATTTTTAGGCTTCAAAACACGTTTTTTTAAAAACATTTAAAATGCATAATGTTTCTAGATTATAATTATTTAAAATAACCCCTAATGAGAAATTATTTAAATTAAATAATTATATTATATATCTATATTTATTAATTAAAATCCATATAATGAGTATTACTAGTTATAGAGTTAAAGTAAAATCATCTTTTCCTTTAAAAAATGCATTTTTCATAAAATCATTTCCATCATGATTATGGTTTTCATATTAGATTAAATTATTCCAACTATATGAATTGATTTTGATAAAATTAATTCTATTTTTTTAATTATCGTAATTAGTATTAGTCAATATTTTCAACTTAATTTTTGAATAATATGAATAATAACTGTAATAAATATCAATTACAACTGTAAAAGGAAAATAGGTTAATTAAGGGTAAAAATAATTTAAACAAATACTAGGAAAACAAATTAACCATAATAGTATGAATATTTATATTTACTTTCATTTAAATGATTATTATATTTATTCCTTATTGTTTTTTAATTTATAAATGATTAAGTAATGACTTTGATAAAAATTATATTTTGATATGAAAAAATACAAATTGTATTTTTAAGTGTTATAAAATTCCATTTAAGACATTCATCTTTATGAATTAATTGATTTTTAAAATAAATTATACTTTAATAAAATATTTTTATTTTTAAATTTAATTGATAATATAATTTTTATGATATCAAATGTAATTTCTATAATGTTTCGAAAACTGTTATTTTCAAAAAATCCAGTATTTCTCAATAAATGTCAATTATATTTTAAAAGTGAAAATTAATATATATAGAAAATTATTTTGGTAAAATAAATATTATTTTTTGAATCATCACATCAAAATTATCCAATGGTTAAAGTTTCATAATTTTCTGAGAGAGTCAAAATTTCAAAACAAATAGGTTATAAATATATGGTGTAAATTATGACATCATAATGACCCAAACGTGATGTAATAAATACCATATAAGGAACACATGAAAAAATAAATTTTTCCCCATTAAAATAATGTGATTTTATGTTTATTTTATTTAATTTATAAATTCTTTATTAATCCTCCAAACCTCTATATTATATTTTATGGTTTTCAAATCATTTCTTTAAGAGTATGACTCACTTCCACGTCACCAAGAATAATATTTTAATAATTTTGGCCATTTTACTTATAAAATAATTAAAACCACCCCTATTTTTCATAAAAAATGATAAAAAAACATGGTAAGGATTGTGTTCTTGGTTATTCTATTATATAGAGTCTAAAACCTATGTTAAATAAATAATAATGAAGCCCCCTCTCTTTTCCAATATAAACCCACCCAATATCCCATTTCTCTTCACTAAAAACCCATTTATCATGTTATTAATCTTCCTTCACGTCTATAGAGTCCTCTTAAGGTTCCCCCAATCTCTTAAGAATCTCCTCCCAAACTTTTGGAATCACTCTTTCGAGGTAAGGGACCTTTCTCTTCTCCTTTCAATTCAAACACCTTATCTGAAATTATTCTTTTTAATTTCAATTTTATATATTTTAATTCATTTATAAACATTACATTACAATAAAATTGATGTTATTTTAATGATATATCATTTATCCTCTCTCATTTTCACCCTTACCTAAGCTGTTACTATGCTGAAATTTTGTAAGGGATCTCTCACACTCCTTTTTTATTAAGAACTTATTTTATGTTATGCTTTTTAATTTATATTTTTTCATATTGTGATATTTTCTTATATACCACCCTTAATATACATTTAATTTATAAATTATTATATACCCCTTTCACTCTCATTAATCCCTCCCATAAACCTTTATGTACACCTGTTACCATGCCGAAATTTAGTAAAGGGTCCTCTCCTTCTCCTCTTTATTCAAGTTTTTTCATTATCTTATATCTTTTATCTCCAATTAATAATGATGTGATATATTCTTCCATACCCCCCTTGTTGTAAATTTTATTTCTAAATGATTATATACCTCATTCACTCTCATTAAGATCGTCCATGAACATTTATATGCCCTCATTATGCTTCCGAAATTTCACTGTGATTTTCTAAGAGAAACAATTGTGTAGTGAATACTCATACCCATTTCCTATCAAGGGTGTTCACATTAATGAACTTATAATTATTTGATTGGGGATATACATTTATTTATTCCACACTCCTTTATCATGTAATAAAATGTGATGATAAATGATTCCATGATTTATGGTCGATGTGGCATACTTATGCATGGGAATGAAATGAAAGTGATGGGTGTGCTCGAAATTATATAATTATACGATGCATTGCGTAATGGATCATCTAGGGTTTACCATCACTTTCTCTTCCCCTTCCCCCTTGGTCCTGGATCAGATCATGGCTCCATCAGGTTTCAGCTCAATATGGGTGTTGTTTGCCATCAGTGTGGTGCGTCTGGATCTGGCGGGGTTTAGTCTCTGGCTCCCATTCATAGCATCAATGCTTCTCGGTGGTGTTCTGGTGCTCCTCTCAGCATGTCGCTCCTTCTAATGATGAACTATCATCGATGACACCTCATAAGTTCTCAGGTGTTTGGATCTTCATGGCTCACCCCTTACGTCGACACGGTGGAGCAGCGTGGTTCCAACTTCTCGGTTTGGTGTGTCTTGGCCTTCGGCGTCGATAGACTAGATGCGGCTCAATGCATCCATTGTGGCTTGACAATTCCTCTGGTGGTTTTTTAGTGTGACTCGAAGTCTGATATACAGTTCCCCTAGGGGACGATTTTTGTTTCGTCTACTATGAGTTTTTGCAGTTTATTTGATTTGGTGATTCTAGATTCATTCGATTAGTTGTGAATATGGTGGTTTCTTTAGTGTTTTGTCCTTGTTTCTTCTGCATTTTCACGTTGATTTTCTTGTCATCAGATTGGCCTACTTTGAAACATGGTGAGGGTTAATCCATGGTCTGATCGGAGCATATCCATGCCCAGAGTAGTGTTTCTAGTTCAGGACAACCTGGATTCCCCCATCAGTGGTGTTCCCTCGGTTGATGAAAGGTCATATAGTCCTTTTTGATGATGGATTCATCTCATGTCCCTTGTAATGCCTTATGGGCCTCTCCGGCAGTGGTGGCGAGAAGTCTTGTAGAGTGTGGCTGGATTTTCCCAGGATAGTTGGTGATGGTGGTTCCATGGACTCGTGTTTGTTTCATGATGGGGAACCCAGATAGTATATATAGAATTTCTTCAGATGAGGATAGAGCTGGTTTCCTTCACCATGCATGGATTTTCGGATTCAGAAGTTTGAGAGGGTATGGCTCTACCATCGGTACCGGGCCCATTCATTTTTATACGGGACATCTTACTGAGCATCCATTCTTTGGTGGAAGTGGGCCTTATTTATATTGATGATGATAAGGGTTTCTTCTACATAGTCTTGTTTTGGGTTGCAACCCGCTTGATTTTTGGATTTTGTTTTTGTCTCAATGTCCTTGAAGTCTTGCCCCCCCCCTCATACCCTTAAAAGGGGGTTTATCTAAAATCAATAAAAAATTAGGCCTTTGGGACTTTGGGCCATTCAGTCAACCAGTCATCCAAGGGATTTTGGAGTGAACCTAATCCATCTCATGACTTTTTACACCATGATATCTTAGTGGGTTAGCCTTGACTTATGTTTATGATGTAGTGTTTTATGTTATTTCCACATTTCCCAAGTTGTCTGTACGTTATCATATCATACCATTCCTTACTCTTAATTTTTCAGATTCTCACCCCTTTTATTACCCATTTATATTCCTATTGTCTAACATGTATTACTTTATTCATGTTATGAAACTTTATTCCCTTACTAGGCTTTATAGCACACTCTTCTTATATATGTCCCCAGGTTATCCCATGCGGTTTTAAGTATGAAGGAATAATATGAGTATGTTAAGGAAGTTATCAATAAAGATAATGTATTTCCGATTTTAAGTTATTATGTAATGTACCTAATTACCAAATAAAGTATACTTCTTGATATTCTGGGTTGTATTATTTGTATTCGTATGTAATAAATCATAAAATAATGTGTAATAAAGAGCAGGGTTATCATATGTTGTCTCATAAAAAGCTCCACTATCGACATGTTCCTTTGTGATATATCTAGTTATTCTCAAGCATAGATACAACCATAATTTATATCCTATATAAACTATTTTATCATATTAATAGACTAATTAGTTTGAATTATAACCATTCTAAGTTTCTGATATTGAAGGATATTATATTCTTAGTTCCTTCCTACTTTTACTTGTTTTATCTATGGAAAAATTTTTTGAACAAACATAGTTTAGATAAATCAACATGGTAATATTCAAATGATATATCATTATATTCATATATTTGAATCTATTAAGGGTATGTACATACATTATCCTATTCTATAAAATTATCTAAACATCCCTCTCATACCAAGTATAAGAACCCACCCTTAAACAATTAATAAAATTGGTTCTTTAGACAACAAATCATTTTATTTAATTTTGAGAGATATTTTAGACTTAGAGTTTTAGAGAATTGGGAAACCCCCCTAAAAATAAAATTTTAAATTATAAAGTGTACACATCCACTTAGTATCCATTGTTTCCATAATAAAAAACTTTTAAGATATAATAATTTTTCATTTCATGAAATGTATTCCCAATATTCATATTGGCCTTATCCTTGTCCCTACCCATCCTTAAAAACTAGTGAAAACATTTCAAAACATGAAATGAGAATAAAAATATCATTAATGGACATATAAAAAGTAATAAATAAACATGTTAGTCCCTGAATACTCATAAAAGTTTATCTTTTCAAAATAAACTTTGATCTTAAAATAAAAATATTCTTACAGAAGAAATCGACTTCTCTATTCTTATTTTTTCATAAAATAGTTCATAAGTAATCTTAAAAGAAAATTAAAACTTATAAATTTTTCTTTAAAATCATGAAATACTCATGAAAATTTATACATTTCACCCTTAATAAGTATCATAAACTTCCATTTAAACATATGTTCATTGGCTTACCTTGAGAAATCATAATATTTCTGTAAAAACTCATATCAAGCATAGATAAATCATGTTGGAAACCTAGGACATCATTTCAATATCACTCTTACAATCACTCTTATAAATATAATAACCTACCTAATTAATTCAAATAATCTCTTAGGAAAAACCTAATCGGTTAACTCTTTCCCTTTACCCAATGCATTGGAGATCTATATCGGTCTTACCCATCATCATGATCTATATCGGTCTCACCCGTCATCAAGAGCTATATCATTCTCACCCACTATCATGAATAATTTCCAATAATAATAACATGATCATAACACTTGAAATATTTCATTTTTATCGTCATACTCATAAAAATATTCTTGTAACCATAAGAAAAACATTTATGGATATCAAAATATCTATTCCATTTAAAAATTGTTTTCAAAATACCTAAGATAAATGGAATGAGGGTTTTTATTTGAATAATATTTAAATTTTTTTAAATTAATATAAATATAAAATAATTGTAATATCAATATTCAAATCTGTTAACACTATATACGTTAAAATAGAACATTTATTTTGCCTTTTTTTCAAAACGTTCTGTATAAAATATATAAAAAGAATCCTATTGAAAACCTTTTAAGAAATTAAATAGTGACTTAAAATTTTATTTAAAATTTATTTATGTTCATATAAATACATCCATAAAATAATTTTATCAATATGTAGATGGAAGAAAAATATTTATAAAATAAATTTTTAAAATATTTAAAAAATTGATTTTAAGGTAAAGTGTCTCTGCCTTGAGTAGAACTCATCACATACATTATTTATATTTATAAACAATAAAATAATATTAATTATTTAATTGATTAATTGGTTAAGAAAATTTTCATGTTTATTATTCTATTTATTTTATTTATTATCATATTATGTACAATTACTTAATCAATTATGTTCACATTGGATGTTTTGGTGATATTCAGCTCATATATCCAAAATGAATTTAATAGCTTGAATATGGTAAAAAAGGTAATTATTAGATTATACCAATAATAATAATCATTAAATAATTATAATTTTTATTCATTAATTGTAATTTTAAAATCAATCATGAAATATGGTTATAAAAAATGAATTATGTTACAATCATGGAGATGATAAGTCACACATTCACATGAGTACCATTTTTATTTTTGAAAATATCAAGAGAGAAAGAATTTAAGTAACATTTTATATTTATATAATTATTATTATATCATAAATATCCAATTATATATTTAAATAAACTTTTATACTATATCCATGTGATGAGGTCATGAAAAATGAATCACATTGCTTTCTGGAGGTGGTAATCCGCATGTATGCATAAAAACGTTATCATTTTTTAATGGATGATATGATAATAAAATATATTATATATTATATTTAAAAGATTATAAATATGTCATTAATATCATCTATATACATTAAATATGTCATTATAACTAGTCGTTAGAGGCGATGATGGAAAACAAATTACATCAGTTAGCGAGGCGGTAACCCTCTGTACACATGAATGATGGCTTCATTTCCCATTTGATGGAAGAATAAGATGGATATATATTATTAAATTAACATAATATCATCTCATTTTATTTAATATAAAGTTTTTTTCATCATGGTTTAATAATATTTTAAGTAGGTAGAAAAATAAATAAAACAAAATTGGTTAGTTAAGAACTATACATCTTCTTCAGACAACCTCTTTAGGTTTATACCTAAACCATTTCTTGGTTGGTTTTATGATAAAACTAGGTCCTCTAGGATATTTATAGGTATGTTAGGAATTTATTTGGGTAGGTATTTTCTGAACCAAAATCCTATTGAATCGTAAATAGGATAGGATACAGGGTATCCTTCTATAAGTTGGGGTGAGTACACACATGTAATTTTTAAAAAGATTAAAATATAGAAATATTTTAATCAAACCATACAGATCCAAAATGGACCATTTATGAATATTATATGATATAGTGTCAAAATAAGGCTATAAAATAGGATTTAAAAAAATTAGGTCATTTAAACCTTTATATCTTCAGTTTAGCCCCCCAGTAAACCTTTTTTAATCTTAATTGTGGTAATAGATTTTTACTATTTTTACTATTGATTATGATCAAAAATTAAGTTGAAATTATTAAATAATATTAATTATAATTATTATAAATATGGAATAAATTTTATCAAATTCAATTTATATAAGTGATGGAATTTAATTTAAAACCAATCCCGCAAAGCATGATAAAAACCTGTTTTTCAAAAAAAATGCCTTTTAATAATAAAAATGTTTTTATAAATAATTTAAGTATAATTTTGATTATAATAAAATTTATTGGATTGTTTTTAACTTAAATAAACTCATTAATTTTAAAATTAATCCAAAATATAATGTGAATTTTTAAATACTTGAAAAGAAAAGACACTTTTCAATAAAAATAAGTATTTATCACTATTCATTTAAAAATCAATCTTTTTATAAAATTATAAAAAAATTATCCTAAAATAATTATAAAATTATTAATTCAAAAATGAAGTTAATTTTTTCAAATTAAATTCTATAATTTTTAAATTAATGTTTTAAATAAAACTATATAATGCATGAAAACCCAATTTGGTTAGAAATAAGGCTTTTTCCCTTTTGATTGAAATATTACCAAATATTATTATAATAAATATAAATTTATGAAATATATTTGATGTATATTAATTATTCATGAAAATTTATCTATTTTAACATTATCTTGGTTGTTAAAAACATGGTCAGTGGAAGATGTTCTAGAGAGATCAGGAACTACGGTAGCTTGGGGAAGAGCTCTAGAAGGTGAAGTTTTGGAAGTAGTGGTTTTGGAAAGTGTAGAATCACATGTTGGATTAAAAAGATCTACCAGAATTGGGTGATTATATTAGTAGTTTATAACTAATTTTCATTACTTTCTTCTTATGGATGTAGGAGATTCTGGGAGGTCATAAGAAGAGGTTAGTCCCAGATGTTACAGAAAGTGGGAGTTATCAATGTAAGATGAGATGGATTCCTTAGATGATAATGGAACGTAGGACCTACTGGAATTACCATAGGGTAATAAAGTGTTATATAAAAAATGGTTCTTCTAATTTAGAGAAAAATTATATGGTAGTGGGCGGTATAAGTCTAGTATGGTTGTGAAAGTATTTCAGCAAAAGGGAGGAGTGGACTTCTCTAAAATTTTATCATCTGTTTTCAAAAATACAATCATTTGTATAATGTTGAGTCTAGTTGATTCTAAAATATTTCATATAGAATAGATGTATGTAAAGATATAATTATTTCATGGGATCTTTGAAGAATAAATATATATGAATAAACTAGATGGTTTTGCAGACAAACAGAATGAGTAATTTTTGTATAGGATAAAGATAAGTCTTTATAGATTGATGAAATTGCTAAGAAAATAGAACTGGAAATTCAATGACTTTAAGGACGATAATGGTTTAAACTAGATAAAATTTTATCATTGGTACTACATGAAGGTATTCAAATATGGTAGATTTATCATTCTTCTTATGTATATGGATAACATGCTCCTATGGGGTATTGATATTCAACGAATTTAGGATATGAAGAATAATTTGTATAGAAGATTAAAGATAAAGGATATTGGTAAGGATTATAAAATCCTGGGAATAAAAATTTAGATAGATATTAAATCTAAAAGTTTGGTTTTATCTCATAAGTATCACATATAGAAGTTCATTGAGGGATTCAAAATGACCAGATGTAAACCAGTGCCAACCCCATTGGTCGAGCCTTTAAAATTATCCAAGTAGAATTAACTAAAAATGAAATATGAGTCTAAGAACAAGGTAAAGGTTCTTTTTTCGTTATTGGTAAGAATTTTAATGTATTCCATGATATTTATGAGGTCATACATTACAATTACAGTGGGATTTGTCAGTCGGTTTGTGGAGAATCTAAGAAAAGAACTCTATGAAGTCATGAAGTGGATTATGTGATATCTCAAAGGCTCTGAAGATATAGACCTATTTTTTGGAATCTATTATCCATTATAGGGTTATGTGGATGTGTATTTGGGATTATATATAGACACATTGAAGGGTTTTATAGGTTTTTTTTCACTTTTAGAGGGACATCCATAAGTTGGATGTCGAGGTTGAATCTAGGTGTAGCACTATCCACAATGGAAGAATAATATATATCCATCATGAAAGTAGGGAAAGAATTGATATATATAAAGTGTTTATTATAGATTAAAGTTCTAGACATATTGTAAGTTCCTTTTTGAAGAATAAACATTAATATATTTGTCAGATTCAATGGATCATTCGCCAATTTTTCAAGACATAAACATCATAGCCAATAAAATTTTTCATTGAATATTGAAATAGAAATATCAAAACCCATAGGGGAATTTTTCTTGTTAAATTTATAATTAATTTAAATTATATAAAAATAAATTTTACCTCATCTTATGATCTTTGTCTGATGAATATTTTGATCATCCTAAAACATGTTCATATTGCCATCGTTACATAGGGAGGACCCAAAGTAGCGATCCTCTAGTGGTAATACACACAAGGTCATTTGATCTTTGAACAAAACTGATGTAATGTTAGGTGCTAGTGTGGATGATCAATTGTATTGTATTTCTCATCTTCATCACTTTAAGTTCCTTTAGGCTAGAATAAATATCTCATTTTTTAATAGGATTAAAAGAGGATGAATCAAGAGAGAAATATGTTGTGTGCAATAATTCTCAATTATCGATTAACTCTACACAATAGATATAAGAATCTATATATAGAGTTAGGGTTTAAGTTAAAATATTGTTTAAATTTAAAAATATCCATTAAATAATATAATAAACCATATCTAACCCCATACCATATATTATTATTATTATTTTATGGTGTGTTCCATCTGGTGTAATGATAAATATTATTTTACCAACTTGTAAATTAATATTTATCATCAAACACAATCTTGACCCGCTCATCCTCCTCATCATTTATCAAATAACCAAATTATTATTATTAAATATGTATTCATAATTAAATATTATATTCATAGCCTGGAGAATAAATATTTACTAAATATTCAATAAATAAAATAAATATTCTATTTATAATATAGAGAATACATATTTATCAATTATTCATATAATTAAATAAATTATTTATTAATGAATAAATAATTATTTATTACCCTATGAATATTTTTGATCAATTATTACTGAATAAAATTATTCCTTATTCATGATAATAATATTTGTTTCAATAATTAAATTCAAATATAATTTAATTGAGATCAATTGAAGAACTTAGTGTGTGTCCCTTTAGGGTTCTTTCTCATTGGCATTAAACTTTCTTACCTAAAGTCCAAGATTACTATCTAGTAATAGGTGAAGGAACCCAAGTAAAATAAGTTAATATATAAATGTAGAAAACCACACATTAATTCTTACTATGTAATATAATCTCTTTACCAAAATATCTCATCACGTAGGTTGCACACTCATGTCAGTAACCTATGTGCTTGATACATATTTATTTGACTATCTGAAATAAACTCATCATCACATCATAGTCATGGAATTTAATGAGATGGTTCCATTTCAATTAAAGGTTTGAGATATTAACTTCCATTAATATAGAAGATATAAATATCTCCTCGTCTTATTAATTAATAACGTGTAATTCACGACTCGCCAAATATACCCTTCTATCCATGAACATGTGGCATCACGGTTTTGTTCAATACATCAAAGTACATGATTAATGATAATAACTAATAAAAAATATTAAATTTTTAAGGTTCATTACAAATGCTTGAGGATAGTAATATTTGATGACACGTGAACATGCATAATTCCTACAGGGGGTATGTTCTCATAATCTCCCATCATGGATATTACCAAGTGTGAACTTTATGAGAAAGTCTCATATGCTTATGAGTACCCGCACCTAATAGTCAACATTCTATGTTTCGCTTCATAGTATATTTTATGACCATATAAATATATTTTTGAATATCTCCATGGAATTACAAGGTTCTCATCATAGTGGGGAACTACTATGACCTTATCAATGTGACAAATACTCTAGGATGTTATTACATTCAAATCATGCAGAATAAAAAATAATATGTAATAATATGTTTTATTAATATTAAAATCTTAAAATATATATTTAATCCAAATTATAAAAAATTGTTTCAAGAACACTAATTCCAATAAACTCCCACTTGTACTAGAGCTAACTACTTATGACTTTCAATCAGCTAGACATCACATGATGATCATCTTTCTTCCGAGTTAAGGATTTAGTCAAGGGTGAACCTTGTTTTATTCCTTGGATATTATTCTCTCTTTAACTACACCAATTTAAAAAAAACCTCAAGAGATGATAATTCTGAATTATGTTCTTTTTTCAATAATGTGACATTGTCCCTTTTGCAAGGGCCACCATTGTAGTATTATCACGATAGAGTGTGATTGGATCTTTACTACTAGGTACCACATCATGATCTTAAATGAAATTTCATATCCAAAATTCTTCTTTATCTACCTCAAAAGCTATATTATACTCATACTCTATATTAGAATCTATGACCATAACTTTATTTGATCTCTTCCAACTCAAAGAACCTCCATTGAGAGTGATGATATATCTCGTATGAGATTTAAAATCATATTGATTTATTTAGAAACTATCATAATCATATCCTATGATGACTAGTTCTTCATATTTTCCATAGACTATTAACATATCACTAGTACAATACAGATACTTAAGGATAGTCCTGACTTCCATCCAATGGTGGTCACCTGGGTAATCTTGATATCTTTCTACTACACTTAATTTCTAGGAAACATCTATCCTTGTATATAGTATGACATACGTGAGTGAACTACTCACTGATTCATATATATTCATTTTCATCCTCTATCTTTCCACATGGGTCGGAGGACACATTTTATTATAAAGATGAATTCCATGTGACATTGGCAGCAATCTCCTCTTATATTGTTTCATACTAAATATCTACAGTATCTTGTAAATATATATACCTAGAATTAGACCAACAAACCTATTGGATCTATCATGATGGATATTTATCCCAATAATATATGAGTGTTCACCTAAGTCCTTCATATAGAATAATTTATTTAACTATGATTTAATAGAATTTAATACTAGTATTTCATTCCCAATAAGTATTATGTCATCAATATAAACTACTAAGAAAATTATTTTACTCCCACTAAACCATTTATATACACAACACTCACATTCATTATTTATGAAAAAAAAATTATGGATTCATCAAACTAAATGTCCAATGACTTGGATTCTTAAATTAATCCATAAAAGGATCTTTGAAATTTATATACCTTTTTGGAATCATTTGGAGTCACAAACCCTTCAAGTTATTTCATATATAAATCTTCCTAAAGGTTCCCATTAAGGAAGGTTATTTTCTCATCCATTTTCCAAATATCATAGTCATGTTAATCCATAATGGAAAGAGGAATTATGGTGGATTTTATTATAGAAATTGGTAAAATGGTTTCATCGTATTTTATGCCTTGATGTTTTTTGAACCCATTTACAACCATTCATTCCTTATAATTACCGAATTATCCATGCATGTTCAGATTCTTCTTGAGTACCCAACAGACTTTACATCCCTTTGAGGATCTACCAAATCCATACTTTTTTTGGTACATGGAATTCATTTCATAATTCATATCTTCTTTCCAATTGGAAAAATTTGTACCACTTACATATTTATTATAGGATATAGGATCATTATTATCAACTAATATTGAGTCAATATATTTAGTGACTAGAAAATCATATCTTTCATGTTCTATAACCTCTCTTATACTCATGCATAGTACTTGTGTCTCCATAACTTCTTTCATTGGGATTTGTGGAATTTGTTCTTATACCAACTATTGTGTACCTTGAGCCTAGACTTCATCAAAGTATATCTAAATCCCACTATATATTTTAGATATGGGATCCCTCTCAAGTAATATATAATATCTTTTCACTATTACATTTTTTTAAGGGGTTGTATAGGTAATTTCTCCTTGTTTCCTTGGGTTATACTATAAAGGTACACTTTGTTCTTCAAGGATCAAGTTTTTTTCTTGAAATAGGACTTAAAAAACACTTTTAAACCTCACACGTGTATATTATAAAACATGTATTTTATTCCACACAAAATTTCATATGGAATTCCATTTAACACTTTTTTGGTACTTAGTTTAGTATATGTGATTTTGTTTGTAAAGAATGTACCCAAAAGGATAGAGGGGGATTCTAATGAATAATTATTGACCTCACCATTTATAATAATTTATTCTTATTCATTTATATTAAACCATTCCACTAAGGTGTATAAGGATGAGTGATTTGAGATAAAATCCCAAAATCTCGTAAATAATCAATGAAGTATTGATTAAAATATTCTCTACCATGTTCTGAGTGGAGTTTCTTAATCTTCTTATCAAGCTAGTTCTCAACTTAATTCTTAAATTATTTAAATCTATCAAAATAATATAACTTATACTTCATTAAGTTGACATATCTATATCTACTAAAATAATCAATAAAAGTTATGAACTATGAGTATCCACCCCTTTCTTCAACTGAAAATGATCCACACACATCGTTATGAAATAATTTAATAAGATACCTGACCATTTCACATTTTCCACTAAATGGGACTTTGGTAATTTTTCTTATAAACATATGTGACATTCACCCAAGTGGTTTTAATTCAAAGGAATATAAATATCTATCTTGGTATAATTTTTTCAAATGATTTTCATTTACATAACTTAGCCAGTGATTCCATAATTGTGTGTGGTTTGAGTCTTGTGAAGTAGTTTCATTATAGATTTCTATTACTTGGTTTGTGTAATTCAACAAATAAAGATCATTATTTAAATATTACGTATCATAAAAATGATATCTTTATAAAAGAATAAACATTTATTCCCAAACATGAAAATAAATCCATTTGTGTCAAGTTTGGATACATAATCATGTTTTTAGTAATAGATGGAAGATAATAATAATCTCTTAAAACCAATATCATTTCCATCAAAAATGTGAGGTGGTAGTCCCTAATATACATATCATTAAGTTTGGCTATGTTGACTTCTTGTAGTCAACCTTTATTTATGAAATATAATGACATGGGATTTTCATATATAAATATTACATCTTTTTAGATAAATATTCAATACAATTCACAAATACATGACTGAGGATCATATAGATTTAGTGTCTTTGGAGACTAGATACACAATCTTATTATTTTATAAAATATCTTCATTGTATCCCACAAACATCTCCCAATTTATTGCTCTTCATATACACTTAAAAACATTCTTTGTAGCCTAGGGAAAGGAAACATAAAAAGGGTGATCTTAGATTCTTAGTAAGGGAAAACATGGGAGATATAAATTTATGATCATATAAAAAGAATAAGATAATAATAAAGGTACAAGATCATGACCATAACCTTACAAATCTTAGACCTAATCTATCAAAGATCATATACATGAATGATGGAATAAATCTTGGTAGTTCAAAAGACATGTATCGTAAAAAAAATTAATAAACATGAGCCATGAGATGATAACATAGACATAGTAGTGTGGAAAAAACATAATCTCATAACATTATGAACGAGTATAAATAGAAATAGTTTCAATCATTAGGTTAAGGATACAAAATTAGGACCTTACATAAACTTATGAAATGAAATATAGGTCCATGAATAAAATTTGGAACATGAAATCAGGTTTATTCAAAACATAATTAACTCAAGAGTTATACATATTTACCCAATTCATTGGAGAGATATAACATACTCACCTGTCCTTGGTTTATAATGTAACCACCTATCCTTGGTTTTCAATGTAACCACACATCCTTGATTTATAATGTAAACACCCATCCTTGGTATATAACATAACCACCCATCATTGGTTATAACATAACCACCGTTCTTGGTTTATAACAGAACAACCCATAACATAATGTAAACCATACATATCTATGACAAAATATCATAAATAATTCATTATATTTACAAACTTTTGGGGGAGTGGTAGGAGTAAAATGAAAATACTACACTAATTCAATAGGTAATTACTTAGAAAGACTCTAACATGATACCTCATTGAGACCTCACAGGACCGCTACCACTGAGATGGAACCTAGGGGGACTCATCATATCATCACATTATAACTTATGAAAGGGAAACAAGTTTTATAAAAATTTCATCAATTATTCATAGAATAACCCATGAGAACAAATGGGTTTTATAAACATTTCATTTTCACGATCATAAACCATCCAGATAATGAATAAGGATAATACCATTGGATTATATTCCTACTAAAACATAAGAAACACCAAAGGTTGTTGTCATTGATAAATATAAATTCCACCAAAAGTTAATTAAAACATTCTTGATGAAACTATCCTTTCCATTTAAAAATTACTTATTTAAAATCAAAAAAAATATTAAATAAAAAAATATTTTTTGAAAATAACCTTTGAAAATTTTAAGGGAATATTTAAATCATTGAGAAGCCATGATGGAGGAAAATATCATTCATGTCATACAAATTAAATGTAATGTCTTTGATTTCTTGTGTATTATTTTTGAATATTATATAGAATTATTACGAGACGAGACTTTGCGACGGCGCGCGATTCCAGGGCCCAGAGTACCCGCAATAAATGTTTGAAATAAATTAAACCTTTAAATAGAATATGTGAGTAGTATTCCTGAAAAAGTGGAATAACTTTTAAATGGGTTCCTAGAAAAAAATCTGAGGGAACTGTTGTGTTTAGAATAGATAATTTACCTTAGGTGGGGCCTAACATTGACTGGCCTGGGTCAGCTACAAAAGTTAATTTTTTGGAAATTTGAAATGAAATAAAATAAATTAATAAATTATTTTTTTAAATGTTTCCATAACGCAGTGACACTTAAGTTTTTTTTAAATAAGCATAAGTCCAAGTTTAGGCTCATAACCCTAGAAAACTCTCTGAAATTTTGGAGCTTTGGAGAGGATCCACCTTTGGAAAATTCTCCATGAATGCTGACGAACGATGACGCGTTGATCATTTCACAACGAGATCAAATCCCAACCAATGACCAATCTTTATATTCATCAACGATCAAGGTAGGGGTTGTTATTTCAATTCTTCTTTTCCCCATTCTTGTATTTAAATGACGAATGTGGATCAACCCATGAACAGGTTGACTCGTGGACCGTTTGTTCTTGCGGGAGAGTTTTTATCAAGTTTATTTTTGGGAATTAATTCATGGATGATTTGATTTAATTTAATTTTCTCTATTTTATCCTTCTAATGGGAGAGAATCAACCATTTTATGAACAATGGTGAAGGTTTATTCCTAAATTCTTTGTGCGGATTTCTTCTTCCCCTTTTTACCTCGTGTTCTTTGCATTATTCATAGGGTTATGAACAATGGATCATTGCGTTCCTGTTTCACAATGAAATGATCCAAAATTAAAGATATAACATCGTGACAACCTATAAGAGGTGAAACGATGATGGATAACGATGAATCAACAAGGATTTGAAGAAATCGTTCTTCAACAATTTTTCTCATGGATAATCAAAACACATTTTTGGAGCCGATCAAAGGCTTGGAACTTACCGTTTCAGTGTCAGTATGGTGGGGTGACCTAGAATATGGAGTTTCACGGTGATCAGACATCTGGATCAAGGATCGGAGAAGCACCCGATGTGCAATGGTGAAGATATTTCAATTCTAAAAAATCCCAAGGAACAAGGAATGCTCTCTGAAGAATGAGGCATGTGGGGTCGGCTCGATGGAGACTAGAGTTTAATGCTACAGGAAGTGATGACATGTCATGTGACACTATCACGTGATGTGTGGGTCCTTACATGGGACTCAGCATGTATTTTAGATGATAAATGGACATGCGGTGGAGTACAGGGCATGCACTCCACCACACGGCTAGACCAGGCTGGTTACGCGGGTTACCCCGGGTACCGATACACGGCTTGGCATACATGGGTTGAATCTGTGTACGGGAACATGGCTTTCATACATAGAGCTTCCCCTGGATAGAAGGACACGTCATTTCACTCTCTTACACATCGTGTGTACCTCTTTCTACACGATATGCTCTTTAACACGGGCCTTTGTACACGGGAAGTACCTAGGGTCATAGGACATGGTGTGTGACCTTTCTACACGCTGCACCTTTCTATAAATTGCTTGATCTTCTTGTCCACCATTCCTTGGATAGGTTTTTTTTTCGGTTAGTTTCCCCTTTTCTCATTCCCCTGAAGGTCAAGTATCATTTCCATTTATAAGAGTATGATCCCTTCAGTAAGAATTTCTAGATAGAGTCAAAATCCCTCTGAGAGGCCCAGAGCGAGATCCTCTGCCCATTCTTGACCCTAGGTAGAGTCAGGTATCGACGTGAACAATACTATAGTACTTTGATCCTCTACTTATCAAGGGAATTTGGATTAGTCATGGTATACACCAAGGCCCTGGAAGTGATCCTCATCTGTGTGTCATGATCTTTCCCCACTCAAGAATGAGTTCTCCCAAAATAATTTCATATGTTCTCTCTTCAGATCAATCAATGCATCTATCTCTCTCATGACACATCCTGAAGAACGCACTTCTCGGACAAATGTCATCAGATCTATCAGACTTAGGGATTGTGCTCTCCTAGATGAGTGCTTCTTGGAATCTTCAAACTGAATACCTAGCATGGGTGTGCAGTCATTGTGACTTACCTCTAGAATACGGGTTTGGGTTTTGAGTATATGTAGAAATGTTTCTCTTGTTATATGTTCTGTAGGCATATACAATGTAGAGATGACTTTACCTTTAATTTTTGTTTTGGTTTTTGGTTTTTGGGGTCCCCTGCTGAGTATTGTTATAATTAATCATGCACAGTCTTTGCATGCATGTGTCATGTCTTGTCCATACGAGCGTCCTTTTGATGGAGTCTAGGGAGGACTTGGACCAGACTGAGTTTTTCATCTTCATTATAGGATGAAGTGTTTGTACGAATACAAGTAGAAGTCCCAAAACCTATTTCTTGTTTACATGTTGGTATTTGTTGTTTGAAAATTCTTTATTTTTTTATTGTATTCTAGACCAGTTTACTTTCCACACATTACTTTCCATTGTACTCTATTGGTTGAGTTTAGTTATATGCATGAATTTTATTCCTTAGTGGTTTTTACATTTCAGAATTTTTGGTCTTGGAGATGTGTGTGTGTACAGGTACTTAGAAAATGCCTCCCATGTTAGTGATATGCCTACTCGGTGCTAGTCACCAGCCCTTGGCCTATTCGACACGGTCTTGGGGAGTCGTGGAATAGGACCCACTGGGACGGGTTGTGATAGAGTGGTATCATAGGTGGTCAGTTCTACCTTAGGACCAAGAGTCAATGAGATTGGTTTGGGGAAATTGTGTTAAGTGTTTTGAGTTCAACTTTCAGGCCAGGGACACCAGTGTTGGTGTGGAGGACCGACGTATCCATACACCAGGACTCTAACAACCTTCTTTTTGACTCGGTACATGAGAACACTAGTTGAAATGAAAACAATAATGGTACATGAATCATATAGGAATGGGTTGTGTTTTTACATGTCCTTTTATGTCAACTATCCAGTTATACTCTTTGACCATGTTACATCTTGTTTCCTTAAAGGATGCCTCCACGATGCACACCCGCTAGGATTCAGTAACTCGGTCATGAGGATGACTCCCTCAGTGACGAGGCTTCAATTCAGGGACCAGTTCCCCAAGCGTTACCTCTAGGTGGTGGACCAGTTATACCACCACTAGTGGAGAATCACATGGTACCTACAATACCAACACACGAGGATCATAGGCTGAGCGCGCTCCATGAGTTTCATAGATAGAGACCCCTCAGGTTCCAAGGTTATCTCGACCCTTAGGTGGATGAGGGCTAGCTTGAGGCAGTGACCATAGTTTTCCGTCTTGTTAAGACACCATCGGACTCGATGGTGATCCTAGGAGAGAGCCTTCTTCCAGGTTCGGCGGGATAATGGTGGATTTTTACCACACAAAATCACAATGAGGAGACTCTTTTGTGGACAGAGTTTGAGAAAATATTTATGGAGTAGTTCTCTCTGGTTACGCTAAGAGTAGTGTGTATCTAAAAGCTTATTCAGCTCCAGAAGGTCAGTTTAACGGTGGTTGAATATTCATTGAGGTTTACCAACCTCACGAGGCACCCAATGGATATAGTCAGGGATTAGTACTTCAGAGATCGGACCTTCGAGCAAGGACTTTGATGGGATATCTAAGCTAGTTTTGTGTTTCTAGGCATTCAGACTTATGATGGAGTGCTCAAGAGAGCCTTAGTGATCAAGAGATTCTTGGAAGAGCAGATACAACTAGTGGCAGTCAGCAAAAGGCATACAGGTGTGGAGACCTTGGCAACAGGGAGCCAATGTGAGGCATAGGGATCGGGATATAGGAGATGTCATAGGAGGATCCAAGATAGGGGATATGCGGTACAGGGCTCTCAGGCTGGATCCAATCATCCCAAGTAGAGGTGATGCTACTCGTGCGATGGCAGGAGACATCTCACTAGAGATTGTCCAACCCATCGAGCTGCTGACAAGGACCTAATGGATGGACCACCGAGATAGAGGTAGAGAGTGGAGTAGTTAGACCCACCAGGTTGTCGACATGGTAGAGGAGTAGGGAGAGCTGCAGGAGGTGGAAGACGCTTTGACCTACTTCCACCATCACCCCCAGGAGGTTCGCACCAGGCTTAAGGAGCTGGGGGACAGGGGAGGGGGTAGCTACATGCAGTCAAGGCATATGACATAGGGACTCTAGGGATTATCCAAGGTACGATCTGTGTCTTTTCTAAATTAGCTTCCATTTTTATAGACATAGGTTCTATCCATTCTTTCCTCACCACATGTCTTGTGGGAAACCTTAAGATTCTGGTGGAGACATTAACTCGACCCTTATGCTTGGAGACATCTATGGGAGGAGACTCAATAATCATGCATCTTTGTTGATAGTGTTATCTTACCTTGAAAGGTGAGAGTTTTGGTTGGAGCCTCTTGGTGGAAGCAATGAGGCCTTACAATGTCATTATCGATATGGATTGTTTATCTTCAGTCCATGCCCAGATTGACTGCTTTAGGTAAAGAGTGTGGTGTGTCCACAACAATGGAACAAGGATTTCTTTTGTTGGTGAAAAGGAAACCCAGGAAGCACAAAATGTGCTCATGCATAGGAGGGTGAAACCAATCACTCATGAGTTGGCTAGCCTTACCCTTGGAGTAGCAGATGTCGTGAGCTTTCAGTTCCCAGCAGTAGCGGCAGAGTACGAGGAGGTTTCTCTAGAAGATGTTCTAGGATTACCTCTCCACTGGGAGATCTAATTATACATTGACTTGCACCCTAGGATGGCACTAATATCCACACCTGTGTATCGAATATCCCCCATAGATATTCACAATCTGAGGGTGTAGCTGGAGGATCTATATAGGAAGAGATTCATAAGACACCGTGTTTCACCCTGGGCAGCCCCAATTATTTTTCCAAGAAGGAAGATAGTAGTTTGAGGTTTTGCGTGGATTACTGGAGCCTGAACCATGTAATAGTGAAGAACAAGTATCCACTGTCCAAGATTGATGACCTATTCGATCATCTAAGAGGGGAATGGTAGTTTTTGAAGGGTGGCCTTTGATTAGGTTATCACCAGCTACGAGTACGAGGTGAGGATATACTAAAGACAGATGTCAGATGCTGCTACAGTCACTATGAGTAATTGGTGATGCCTTTCAGCATGACAAGCTCCCCTTTAGTGTTAATGGGACTTATGAACCAGATCTTCCAACCATAATTAGACCGGTTCATAATGGTATTCATCAATGACATCCTTGTGTACTTGGCGTCAGAGGAGGAGTACGTGAGGCACCTGCGGATGGTTCTAGATGTACTCTGAGAGAACGATATTTATGGGAAGCTCTTTAATTTCCAGTTCTGGATATAAGAGGTCCACTTTCTGAGACATGTTATATCAGAATATGGAGTAGTAGTGGATCCATCCAAGGTTGAGGCAGTGTTAGAATGGGATTCACCCTAGAGTGCGACTAAGGTGTGGAGCTTCCTTGGGTTGGTAGAATACTACCGGAGATTTATCCCTGATTTCTCCTAGATCTCAGCACTGATTATAGCCTTGACCTATAAGGGGAAACATTTCACATGGATGGAGAAGTCTCAGCAGGATTTCCAGCAGTTGAGGAAGAGTTTGACGAGTGCACCGATCTTGAGATTTCCAGAGGAGGGTATCAAGTACGTAGTCTTCTCCAACACATATGGGATAGGGATTGGCTATGTTTTGATGCAGAGGTAGGAAATGATTTTTTATGGTTCACTCCAACTGAGACCAAATGAGGAGAACTACACAACCCATGATCTTGATTAAGTAGCAGTAGTATTTGCGTTGAATATGTGGTAACACTACCAGATGGGAGAACATTTTATCATCTACTCTGACCACAAGAGCCTCAAGTACATCTTCTCACTGAAGGATCTGAATCTAAGACAGATGTGATGGCTTGAGTTCCTTGAGAATTATGACTTTGAGATCATTTATACTCTGGGGAAGGGGGATGTAGTAGGTGATGCTCTCAGTTGGAGATCGAGTTCACAGCTACTAAGCAAGGAATCAGAGCAGTTGGACTCGCTATAGTTATCCTTCCCAGATGGAGATGATGCATCTTATCTCTAGTAGATGGTTGTCACCCCTCCACTCTTACCGAAATTTAGGGAGTCATAGCTAGGGGATGTTGATTGTGAGACTTTATGTGATTAGTTATCCACGGTACATGCTCCTGATGGATATTCTCAAGGTGGGGAGCATGTCGTCCTTTTCAAAGGACGCACGGTTGTGATAATGGAATTGTGGGAGGAGGTTATGAGGGAGTTTCATACATCCCCCTTGGTGGAACATCTTGGAGTGGAAAAAATGTACCCGGGCCTCTGACGTCAGTTCTGGTGGATAGGTATGAAGAAGGCAGTAGAAAAGTTCGTTTCTCGATGCCTTATGTGCCAACAGGTGAAGGATGAACATGAGGTTCTAGTAAGGTTAGATCACCCCCTAAAAGTGATGGAGTGGAAGTGTGATGGAATATCAATGGAATTCATGATAGGCTTATCACGAATGTCTAGGGGACACAATTCCATCTGGGCGATTGTTGGCACACTTCCTATCCATCGAGGAGCAAAGTTTTGTAGAGATCTTTGGATGCCTCTACATGAAGGAGATAATTCGACTTCATGGAGTTACATAGATGGTCTCATATCATGATGTTAGTTTCATATCCTAGTGTTGGAAGGGATTACAGAAGGCTTTTGGGACTCCGCTATGCTTGAGAATAGTGTTCTATCCCTAAACAAATGGTTAGATAGAGAAAACCATTCATGTTCTGGAAGATATGTTACAGGACTGTATCTTGGATTTTGGTTGTAGTTGGGAGGACCACCTACCACTGGTGGAGTTTTTATACAACAATAGATACCACTCCATCATCAGTATGGCACCGTTTGAGGCTTTGTATGGGATGCCCTTTCAACTACCACTCTTCTAGACCGACCCCGGAGAGTCCGCGCTCATGGGTCCAGAGTTGGTGTGATCTACCACTGAGAAGGTGAAGATCATCCTGGAGTTGATGAAGACTGCACAAAGTTTGTAGAAGTCCTATGCTAACATATGATGAAGACCTCTATAGTTCGAGGAGGGAGGCTCTGTCTTTCTTCAGATCTCACCTCAATGAGTATTGTAGAGATTTTTTCGAGGCGGAAAGTTGTATTCAAGGTTTATAGGCCCTTTTCAGATACTACACAAAGTTGTAGAGGTGGAATACCACCTATCTCTACCACCACAATTGCATTGGGTACATGATTTCTTCCATGTCGTAGTTGAGGAGGTACGTGTATGGCCCATCGCACGTCAATGACTGGGACGAGCTGGACATCGAGGATGGAGTGAACTTTACAGAGTAATCAATGGAGATATAGGATTGATAGGAGAGGATCATTTATCAGAGAGAGATTACCTTAGTGTGTGTCTGGTGTCAGCACAGAAACCTTTAGGTGAGCATGTGGGAGTGGGAGGCTCAAATTCATTCACAATAACCACATCAGATTGAGTAGCCATTTTTTAGCTTTTTAGGGATGTAAAATCCCTAATTTTGGGGTAATGTAATTTCTAATATTTCTCTTGTATTATTTTTGAATATTATATAGAATTATTATGAGACCAGTCTTTGCGACGACGTGATATTTTGGGTCCTAGAGTGCCTGGAATAAATGTTTGAAATAAATTAAACCTTTAAATAGCATGCACGAGTGGTTTTCCTGAAAAAGTACAATAACTTTTAAACATGTACTCAGATCAAAAATATGAAGGCACAGTTTCATTCAAATCAGTGACTTTACCTTAGGCAAGGACTAACATCGACCGGCGTGGGTCAGCTACAAAAGTTAATTTTTTGGACGTTTTAAAGGAAATAAAATAAATTAATAAATTATTTTATTTTAAACATTTCCATAATGCAGTGATGAGTTAGTTTGTTTTAAATTAGAAGAAGTCCAGGGTTAGTCTCATAACCTTGGAATACTCCTTGAAATCCTCTAGAGTTTTAGAGAGGAGCCACCCTTGGAGAATTATCCACAAACACTGATGAACGATGACGCATGGATCATTGCGCAGGGAGATCAAATCCCAACCGATGAATGATCTCCCTCTTCGTCAATGATCTAGGTAGGGGTAGTTATTTCAATTCTTCTTTTCCCCATTCTTGGATTTAAACATTTAATGCAGATCAACCCACGAATAGGTTGACATGCGGATCATTTGTTCTTGAAGAAGGGTTTTTATTGGGTTTATTTTGGGGAATTAATCCATGCATGATTTGATTTAATTTTATTTTCTCTATTTGATCCTTCAAGTGGGAGTGGATCAACACCAAGAAGAATAAAGGTGAAGGTTCATTCCTAAATTCATTGTGTAGATTTCTTCTTCCCCATTTTACCCCCACGTTCTTCTCCTTCTTTGTGGGCTTATTAACAAGGGATCATTTCACATCCGTTTCATAGGAAAAAAATCCCAAATTGACGATTTGAAATCGTGACGACCTAGAGGAGGTGCGACGATAATATAGGAGGACGAATCAGCAAGGATTGGAAGAAATTTTTCTTCGACCGTTTTTCGTACAGATAATAGAAACACATTTTCGGAGCCGATCGATGGCCCAAAACCTACCGTTTCGGTGTTAGCATGGAGGGGTGACCTAGAATCTAGAGTTTCACAGTGATCAGATGGTTGGATCGAGGATTTAACATTCACTTGTGGTGCAATGGCGAAGAACCTATGATTCTGGAAAATCTTGAGGAACACGGTGTGTTCTCTGAATAACACAGCATGTGGGGCTGGCTTGGCGGTGGCTAGGGTTTCATGATACAGGAATCGATGACCTAGCATGTGACACTATCACATGGTGTGTGGGTACTTACATGGGAATCAACTTTTATCTTGAATGATACACGGACATTTGGTGGAGTACATGACATGTACTCCACCACGCGGACAAAAAAGGCTGGTTATGCGGGTTACCCTGTGTACCAATGCAGGGGTTGGCATACATAGGTTAAATCCATGTACAGACACATGACCAGTGTACAAGGGCTGTCCCCTAGATAGTAGGGAATGGCGTGTAACTCTCTTACATGCTGTGTGGACCTCTTTCTACATGACATGCTCTTCGACACGGGTCATTGTACACAGGAAGTACCTAGGGTCATAGTACACAGCGTGTGACCTTTCTACATGTTGTGTACATTACTGTTCATGGCCTGATCAGCTTGTCCACCATTCTTTGGATAGGTTTCATTTGATTAAGTGCTCCCTTTGCTCGTTCCCCTGAAGTTTAGGTATCGTTTCTATTTATAGGAGTATGATCCCTTCAGCAGGACTTTCTAGATAGAGTCAGAATCCCTCTGAGAGGCCCGGAGTGAGATCCTATAACCATTCATGGCCCTAGGTAGAGTTAGGTATCGACATAACCAGTCCTACAAGATGTTGATCCTCTACTTATCAGGTGAATATAGATGTGTTTTGGTATACACCAAGTCCCTGGAAGTGGTCCCCATCCATATATCATGATCTTTCCCCACTTTGGAGTGAGTTATCCCGAAATGAGTGCTTTTGTTCTCTCTTCAGATCTATCAGTGCATCTATCTCTCTCGTGAAACTTCTCCACAAAGGTACATCTTGGTCAGATTTTATCATAGATATTAGACTCATGGATCGAGTTCTCCCGAATGTGTACTTTTTGGAATCTTCAAACTAAATCCCAATCATGGGCGTGTGGTCATTATGACTTACCGCAAGACTATGGATCCAGGTTTCAAGTATATCTAGATATGTTTCTCTTGTTATATGTTTTGTAGACATGTACTGTGTATATATTACTATAAATTTACTACTTTGTATTGCTTTGGGGTTTTCGGGGTACCCTACTGAGTATTGTTATACTCACCCCCACACGGGCTTTGCCCGCATGTGTCGTGTCTTGTGAAGACGAGCAGCCTTTTGACATATTCCAGGGAAGACTAGGACAAGACTGAGATTTCTGAGATTCCTTATAGGATGATGTGTTTCTATGTCTACGAGCAGTAGTCCCATTACCAATTTATTAATTATAAGTTGGAATTTTTAGTTTGCAGACTCTTTATTTTGTTGGGATTGTATTCTAGCCCAGTTTACTTTCCAAACATTACTTGTCGTTGTACTCTGTTGGTTGGGTTTATTTACATGCATTCATTTTGTTCAATAGTGGTTTTTATATTTCAGAATTTGTGGGTTAGGAGATGTGTATCTGTCTGTACACGTACTTAAGAAATGCCACCCATTTTAGTGATATGCCTACTCAATGCTAGTCACCAGCCCCTGGTCTATTGGAGTAGATATTGGGGAGTCACGTCATGGGTCCCATAGGGATGGGTCGTGATATTAAAATAAATATTCCTTTCACATTTTTGGTAAAAATTCAAAAGTATCTTATTTCATCAAATGATAAAAAGAGTCCTTTTAAACAATTTTTTAAAAATTAAAACAAGGGTAAATATTAATTTAAAAAAATCAAGAATATTAAAAAAAATCTTGAAAATATTTTCAAAAAACATAGACATGGAAAAGAAATTATTTTTGACCGAAGAGAGAAATAAATCAATTTTTCATTAAAAATAATCTTTCAGTATCCTAAGTTATTAAATAAAATAAAATTAATGTAAAACATTTAATATCAAAAAAATAAATATATTAGAATAAAATTCATGTTTTTTAGATATGTATCATAATATTTCAAAATCAGAATCATGATTATGGACAATCTTGATAAACAATGAGATTGTATCAAAAAACCCTTACCACTTTGGTAATTTTTGAATAATAAGTCCCATGAGATAAATAAACTTATATGGTATTTAAATCCTCATAAATTTCATAATAATAACCATAATATAAATTCATGGTTAGTATATACACCACATAAAATAAACAAGTGGTTAATATGGAAAGTGTACCATAGAAATAAAAGTGATACAGAAATCCATTACCTCAAGTATCGAATTTCTTCCTACATGTTTGAACCCCCAGTATAATAAATATATATTTATTATAAATATATTCTAGAAACATACTCATATATATAATACCATATAGTATTTATTTATAACCTTTTACCATGCGTTCATTAACAATTCATTATTGAAATAATTGTTTCGAGTGATAACTACTATGTTTTTCATGTATGTTCTGGTTTGGTAGTTTCGGTTTGTAATTTTATTTTTGTTCCATAATTTATATAATTTTAATCATGATATAATATCATATATATTTATTATATACATATTTATATGCATCCATAAAATTTACAGATGTAAAAATAAATTACATCGTTCATGGAGACGGTAGGTCGTACACACGCATGAACGTTGTTTCCATTTTTTTGAAGAATAAAATGAAAGAAAGATAAATATGAATACAAATTTACAGAATAATTTTTATATAATTTATATCATATATATTCATTAAATATATCCTTATTACCATTTATGTAAAAATAAAATAAAAATATGTATCACATGGCTTTGTGGAGATGGTAGTCCACACATACATAAGAGCGACGTTATCATTTTCCAAAATATTGGAAGGTAATATATTAGATGGTATATTATAATTTTAGTATTATAATTATGTAATAAAAAACATTTATATAATTTAAATCCATCATTAAATCTATATATGAGAGTTGATGATGGAAAATGAATTACATCAGTTCAAGAGGTGGTAATTTGCCGTACACACTACTGGAAAACTAACCTATACCAACGGTTTGGAACCATTGGTATAGGCCTCCAAACCGTTGGTATAGCTTATACCAACGGTTTGGAGAACCGTAGGCAAGTAAGTCATTGGGATAGGTCTATACCAACGGTTTTTGGAAAACCGTTGGTATAGACCTATAACAACGTTTTTCAAAACCGCTGGTATAAGTAATATGAAAATCTATACCAACAGTTCCATAAAACCATTGGTATATGTATTTCCAAAAAAAACATTCATTGGTATTTGATCCCAGGACCTCCAGTTTATCATTGAACGACCTAACCACTAATCTAACATGACTTTTGTGAACATAATTTCATAAATATATATATATGTATTATTATATATATTTTATATTTTGATTTATAGAATGTTCTAGTTAAGAGGATCCGATAAAAAATCAAAGGACCTATACCAACGGTTGTCAAAACTGTTGGTATAGGTCCTTGTAATCTGGGAATTGATGTTGATTTATTGGGGACCTTTCCCAACGGTTTGGCCAAACCGTTGGGAAAGCCTACCCTTTCCGAATGGTTTTGTAAAACCATTGGGAAAGCCTACCCTTTCCCAACGGTTTTGGAAAACCGTTGGGAAAGTGTCCATAAAGTGGGATTTCCCAAAGGTTTGGCCAAACCGTTGGGAAAGGGGGTATAGAAGTGTTGGGAAAGGTCACATTTCCAGTAGTGACATATGATCGAAAGTTTTGTTTCCCATTTAATGAAAGATGATATTGATATGGGTTATGACATTAAAATAATAAAATCTCAGTATATGGGATATATTAATGTTATTATATTGTCATAGTTGAAGACTATTTGAAGGATTGGGAAGAAGAAATAAAACAAAAATGCTTGGTTAAGAACGATACCTCTTTATCTAAAAACCTTTTTAGGTTTTCACCAAAATCCTTCTTAGGAGGGATTAATAATCAAAATAATGCATCTATGATGTGATAGTGGAATTAAGGAAGATATTTTGGAAGTCATAGGTTGAACTAAAAGTCTTTGGAAGTGTTAATATGAGAGGAGATGGGATTTACTTTTATAAGTGAGGGAGAGGGCACCCATGGAATTTTTGAAAATAAAAAATATATACCAACATTTTACACATGAAATAAGTATAAAAAATGTCTCATTATAAAACCTTACATTATATAATGTTTAAATATGTCCATAAAAAAGGAATTGGATAAGTTTTAGGTCATTTTAACCCTCAACTTTTAGTTTAACCCTCGATAAACTTGTTTTAACCTTAAACATGGTAATTAATTTTTTTCTATTTTTTATATTAATTATAACCAAAAATTAATCTGGCCTTATTGTAGAATATTAACTATTCTTATTCTATTCATATAATTGATATAATTTAATATAAAATTAAATTTTTAGATGCGATGAAAACAGATTTCCAAAGAAAAATATTTCATAATTATAAAAAAGTTTTTATATCAAAATTGAACATAAAACTGATATTAATGACCTTATTTTTATTAATAATAATATAATTGAACTAATTTTACTTTTAAAATCATCTTAAAAAATTTTAACTAGTAAATTATTTAAAACAAAATTTGTTTTTTAATAAAATCAGTATTTTTTACTACTCATGAAAAAATTAATATTTTTAGAAAGTTTTGAAATATTCAATCTAAGATAATTTTTATATATTGATTTAATAAATTAATTTCATTTTTTCAAATAAATTTTCTAAAATTTTGGAAAATTAATTTTATTAATTGTTAACAAAAATAAATGAAAGTCATTTTTTTGAGAAAAATATATTTTTAAAACATATAAGGACTTCACCAAAAATTAAGTACTTATTTATCAATATATTTTATTTATATAAAACTATAATAATTAATTTTAAAATTTTGTTTATTCATATTCATACTACCAAGTTTAATGTCTAGTCTATAACAGTCATGTTTAAATATTAATATTAATAGTATATTATTGTTCGTTAAAACTCAGTGTTGCGTGTAACGCAAGCCATCGAATGAATTGAATTTATTGGATAGAAAGAAAGAAATTCATAAAATCTCAAGGTTTTTCATGAAATATTCCAAAATCTACTTGTTTCCTATATTTTAATACATATGTGAGAACCACATTCTATTTCAAATACCCAATTTTTCGAAACAAAAAAATTTCACTTGATAACAAATGCGCCTGAAGCTTCCCCTTAATTTTTTTACTGGGTGCAGCTTTTCTTCTTATGTCCCTTATTACCATAAGAAAAATAGATAACATCAAATTCAAATGATTTCCCCTTGTTATTTTTCTTCTTTTAAGGGTACTATTTAGAATACTTTGACTTGGATTTATTCACCTGGTGTTTCCTTTTATTCACCAATAGGATAGAAGGCCTTTCAGGCGTCATCTCCTTATCAACTTGGTTTAGAAATGTAATAAGATCCGGAAGATACATCTCTATATTATTCATATTTAAATTAAAAATAAATCTAAAGAAGTTCTAAGGAAGTGAAGAAATTATGAGATCAGTATATAGTTCTTTAGAAAATTTAAACCCTAGAACCTCTAGGAGCTCAATGTAGATAATGAGTTTGACTATGTAAGGGATGGTTCACTTTCTCCAATCTTACTCTGAAAGAGTAACTTGAATATCTCAAGCCATTCTTATCTATATCTATCTTGATAGAGACCACAAATATTCGAGAGCATGATATAAGAATCCATCTCTTCATGTGACTTCATAAGTTCATTAGGAATGGATGAAAGCATTAACCACTGAACATCAACCATATTGCTCAACTGTTTATCAAGGATAGTGAACCCTTTATCACTTTCCACCTTTATAGGAGGATCGGGTAATGAGGATTCTAGAAAAAAAAAATTTCATTCATGTTGAATCAAAAACAACATGCATCTTAACCATACTTGGAAGTTACTTCTAGTAAGGTGATCGTTTTTCTTCAAAATTGATCATAGGGATAATGTTGTTGATAAACCTTACATTTATTCTATAATTATAAAATAGAATATAATCGACACTTCACTTGATTACAATTTATGTGAGACATAATGAAATTAATTTTATTAAGTATCCCACTATTTTATCAAGCCCCAATATCCCTCACCATTGGACTCATAATTTCTAGTTTCTCATACATTCTAGAAGAAAGGATCCATATTCCCCTTCTCAAAACCAAATAAAGGGATCAGTAAATTACTCAAAGGTAATTAGGTAGGTGGGTATTTTTCAACTATAGCCTTGTGGCTCCTTGATCAATTGATTAGATTCCCCAATCCTAAAATCCTAACTGGTATTTCCTCAAAAATTACCTCTAAGTTATACCGAGTCTATAAAGGACCACTCCTCTTAATGTAAAATGGTTAAGTCAACCTAAATCATTTATAGTAACTCCCCTAATGAAATTAAGTATCCCAACAAGGGTTAGTAAAACACTTAGTTCTATTGGTTTAATTCCAAATTAAGTAATGGGAGTCTTAGTATGACTTAATATTAATTTGAGGGGTTTTTTTCCTTTACATGTCTTGTTAATATTTAGTGATTTTACTTAAGTGATTAACCATGTTTTGATAAAATATTTAATCATAATGCATTTATTTAAATTCCATATTTGCAAATTATTCCATTTATTTATATGATCATGGTCTTTCATCCATAAAATAAATAATTTATAAGACATAAATAAATAAATAACCCAATCATGAGCTTATCTAACAATTGATTTATTGATATGATAGTAAGTCTGCCTATAACTCTGAAAAGAAACTAATTATGTCAGTCTTGGAATGAGTTATAAAATTCCACATGTCTATCTATTTATCACCTAGGTTGGTTTCATCTCAACCCCATATTGAATTCCCTCCATGCACCCTGGGATACTTATTTTATTACATATGTTTATAACTCACACACAGATGATTGGAACCAAATGATTGGTTAATTGAAATTACATAAAAAACCGTAGACATGTATATCTTTCTTAATAAAAGAGGGTGGGAAGACATAAAGACCATCAAGTTTAATTTAATAATAAATAATTACATACCCATGATTTAAAATTAAATTAAATTAAACCAACTCATAAATAGTTCTTGTCAAAGCTCATGACTATACATACACATGAAACAAATACACAAAAGTACACTGGATAGCATTCACTTTAATTAATTCTTAATTATTAAGATAACCCCACTTATATTAATTAATTAATTAATTAATTTCATTTATTGTAATGAACATTAAAATTATCTTATATATATCCATCATTAATGCATTCATGAAAAATAAAAGGGAATAACCAGTCATTATATATAATTATAATAAATCAATTGAGCATTTATTAATTCTTCATAACCCTTATTACATAGTCAAACATATCTGGTTCCAATAGTGTAATTATTTTTTGATGATATAATTAATTATTATAATTTAATATAATTATGTACTTTATTGAGAGACTACACAACATATACTTATGAGCTACACATCTTGTTCCTCAATTTCTATGTATTTGGGATAAACACATCGGGCTTCAACATGTATCTTGGTTGGGCTACATGGTGTGTAATAACTAGATACATGCCATGTGTTCCACTTTCCATGTGTCTGTATAACCCACCACTAACATGACATATTCTTCATATTCAGAACTACACAACATGTACTCTAGCTATACACCATGTGTTCTTCTTAACTTTTGTCCAAACAAAGTATCGAATGACTCTCTGTTCTCCTCAGACATAAGAATAAATGTGTTACACATTGTGTACATCCTCTACATGTTGTGTGTTTCATTAATGATCTAGGTTTTTAGTCTAACATAGTTATAAACAAAGTATTTTACCACATGGTTAGCATGAATTTCACCATTAAACCGTGTATACTACACAATGTGTTCTCCAGCTACACATTGTGTAATCCGAAAAAATATACTAGGTTGGACCAGTCTATACATGGTGTTCAATAAATGCACCATGTGTAATAGATTATTGACATGTAGTATATCCCAAGACGTTTCTAGATGTAGTGACCTTGGTTACACCATGTGTACTCTAGCTATATGTCGTGTAACCCAATCTATCATCCAGAAATAATTGGCACCTCCAAATGGAATCTCAAATCATCATCTATCTGTTCTTAGTATTTAAGAAATTATTAATATTGATTGAATAATATTAAAATTTCAAAATCAAGTTACTTAAAATTTGTATTAAAGAATGAAAAATATGGAAATGAAAGATCTAACCACTATTAAACACAATAGATCAACAATAAAATAAATAATTATAAATTTAAATGTTACCCCTCTAATACCACTTGAAGGTTCTAGATGAAACAAAAAAACCTATTGGGTGAATAAACATTAATATTTTTATCAGATTTGATGGATCATTCACTAATTATGAAATATATAAATGTCATGACCAATGAAATTTATCCATTTAATATTGACATAGAAAGCCTAGAACCTAGAGGGGATCATTTTCACATTAAATTTATAATTAATTTAAATTAGATCAGAATAAATGTCAACTTGTATTATGATATTTATTTAATAAAGATGATGATCACCAAAAAAATCATAAAATTGTAATTATGTAGGGATGACCCATAGTATAGCCCCTCTATTGGTGATCTGCACATGATCCTTTGATCTTCAAACAACACTAATAGAATGTCGGGTGATAGCATAGTGGATCGGTCATCTTGTGTTGTTCGTCCTGATCACTTAAAATTTCTTTAGTCTGTGGAGAATATACTATTATTGAAAAGATGAAAAGCGTAGGAATCAAGAGAGAAATACATTTTACGCAATGATTCTCAATTCTTGATTGACCCTTCATAATAGACATAACAATATATTTATAGAGTTAAGGTTTATGATAAAAAAATTATTTAATTGTAAAATGGAAATTAAATAATATAATAAACCTTATATAACACCATGAAATATAATATTATTATTATTATTTTATGGTGTGTGATATATGGCGTAATGATAAATATTATTTTACCATCTTTAATATTAATATTTATCACCGAAAATGATTTTATTCTGCTCTTCCTCCTTATTATTTATCAAATACCTGAATAAATATGTATTAAATATTTATTAATAAATGAATATTATATTCATAGTTTAGAAAATAAATATTTATTAATTATTCACATAATTAAATGAATTATTTATTAAATAATAAATAATTATTTATTACCTTGTGGTAATCAATAAATCCTGAATAAAATTATTCCTCGATCTTGAGAATAATATTTATTTCAATAAATAAATTCGAATATAATTTAATTGAGATCAATGGAAACACTTAGTGTGTGACCCTTTAGGATTATTTATCATTGGAATTATTTGTGATTGCCTAAATTTCAATATTACTATCTACCAACGGGTCAAAACACCGAAGAGAAAGAAGTTAATGTCACAATTTCAACAACCACACACGAACAGTTATTGTGTCATATAACCCCCTTGTAGTTACACACTCGTTTCACTAACCTATGTGTTTGATATGTCCTTCTTTGACTATCTGAAATAAACCCATTGTTACACTATAGCCATGGAATTTAATTTTATGGTTCCATTTCAATCAAAGGGACGAGGTATGAAAATCTATTAATATGGAGGGGATAAATCCTTCCTCTAATTATTAACTAATAACATTTCATTCTTGATGTACCCAAAATACCCTACTTCCAAGATGGTGACATAGTTTTGGTCAATACATCAAAGTACGTGAATCATCATAAGCACTAATAATAATCTTAAAGACTAAGGACTGTTACACACACTCAAATATAGGAAAATTTGATGTTACATAAACATGTTTAATTGTTATAGGTGGGTCTATTCTTATAATCTTCTATCTTGAAGATTACTAAGTGTGAACTTTGTGATAATAAGTCTCATCTTATTATGAGTACTCGTACCCGATAGTCAACATTCTATGTGTCCTGTCATAGTACTTTATCTGACCATAAAACTATATTTAATAATATCATCAGGGAATTTCAATATTCTCATCATAGAATGGAATTATTATGACTATATCATTGTGAAATAAACTCTAGGGTAATATTATATAAAATTCATGAAGAAAAATGAACAATATTTAACAATATGTTTTATTAATATTCAAATATTTTAATATAAATGTAATCCAAAGTGTAAACAGTTGGTTATAAAACACTAACTATAATAGTAGGATCTTGAAAGAAGTTATTAAAATGGATTTCTATTCTATTATAGTCAGATTGTAATTAATTTAGATAAGAATATAATCCTTCAATAATATACAAATAAAATTGACTTTAAATATAATTTTATTTGGTAGATGCTTGAGGATGGAGGTATAGAGCTATGGAAGATCAATGGAAGTAAAAATGTAGAAGGTATGTTTACAATGGTTTTAGTCTAAAAAAATTATAAGGCAGGGTTGTGCCATAGTGGGACTTGGGTAACCTCAAATGTAAGATAGGGATGTCATTTTCTTCTATGAAATATTGGATAATCATGTTTTATTCCTAAGTATTGGTGTTTTTCATGTTTCCTTGAAATTAATATTCATGTGGGATATTATTAGGAAATATGAAGACTCTTTCATGTTTTGGGGTCTCAAATTCCAAAAGGAGGACCTCTAGAACATTGGATTTCATATCACAATAAAATTATATGGTGTTGAAAGTCTAGAATAGGTATTGGTCCAAAATTTTATGTTCTATAACTAGGGAGTGAAATTTTTCATGTCTAGATGAGGGTTGAGTGGAATATGGGACTTGTATAAGATCCACTAATGAGGATACATAATGGTTCCTAGAAAATAAATAAATTCATGTGTATAAACTTATTAGTTGGTATGTAATTATAACTCACTCATCTCACCCAAATTTTACGGTCAAGGAAGAGAAACCTATGAGTAATCAAAGGTGACCAAGGAAAATTGTGGGGTCCCAAAAATATTGAAAGGTAGTGAGACTAGTTAATTGGATGGACCCCACAACTTGTGTGGGGTGGAACCACTTGTACATGTGATGCAGTGTATATTTATTAGTGATTTAATTAAATGATTTTTCAATAGTTATTTTAATCTTGTAACTTCTAGTCAAATGAAAGGAAGAAATAGTGTTTTCCCATAAATTTAGAACTAATATTTGAACCACATAAATCTTTGTTTTTATTTCTTAGCTTGGGGAAGGAAGCACTGAAAAACTTATCTCTTATACTACCTATAAAACTACCAAAAGTATGATCGATAGACCATAATAAGTTTGATTAACCTAGATTAATAACCAGAAGTAGGAAGTCATTATACCCTACCCTCCCCAATACGTTAACCTCTCACATACATCAGAAGAAATGTTAAATACAATGTAGATTCAAACAAGGATAATACACACAACGGAAATATATAAAGTATTAAATGAAAATAATAAATTTAACGTGCTTCATACCTTTTTCCTATGTGTACAGGGGGAACCACCACGACTTCTTTATATTGCTAGAAGTAAGAAAAGAATACATTCAAATGACAAACGCCATCAATATTATTTCATTATAGAATGATTAAAACTCTAAGAAATGTTGAAGTGCTATATATTCCACTATACAAGAATCATATTCACTTTTCCATGCTTAGATGCCCTTTTTAAGGTTGACAACCACTTCCTTTTATAGGAAACAAAGTGGGTTTTTATGATCACGCTACCTTCCCATATTTATAGAGAATTATCCTAATGGAATGTCACTATTGATCTATCATAACATTGTTGACCTAAACCACTTTCCTCGATAAACACTTTTAAATTCTTCTTTATATATAATTCCTTATAGATATTTCCCCAACATTATATACTTTATGTCGTGTCATTGGATGATATGAACTTTTAATGACCCTACCACCATTGAATAGAGGAATTATTTCTACCTTCACATCAATTTCTTCCAACTACCACTAATCAAAATTTCAATGAATGAAAATATAATTCTTAAACTTATGATTCTATAAACATCCAATGGTCTATAAAACAAGGATTCACATCCCAAAATCTTATATGATTTATTTCACTTGAATATTTTATTTTGTGAGGTGTTCTAGTTTGAATGTGTGGAGGGTTTAGAATCAGTGTGGTCTCTTAGGTGAAGATTGAATTTTAAGTTTTTTTACACTAGTTTCATGGGTTTCTTCTGATCTAGGAAGTTTTAAATCTTTGTTCCATGCTTTAAGATTCTAGAACTTTTTATTTTAGTGATAAGTGGTTTTAAATTCCAATAATTACATTCTATAGAGAAGTATGTAAAATTGTCAACGAGGGATATGTGATGAAGTGGTAGTGAGTTGCGTGGGATCATTCCACATATGCATGAGTTCATGCCACATTCTGGATTTTGAATACTTTTTTAAAAAGTAATATACATGCAGTGGTGTGATTTCTACATGATCATGCCAAATTATCATGGATAAATTCCATATGTAGTAGAGGTTAAATAGGATAATGATTTTTTGATGTGAAGATTGTGGTATAAGATAATAATTTTGGTGGCACACGAGACTAATAAGAAATGTCTTATAATCTATCTAGTGTGAATTGATAGAGTGAAAATGTGTGGTGGTGTTGTAGATGAAATTTCTTGGTTGAATAATTTCGTTTGGAATGTGATTTCTATGTGATGAGGTTTTGATATTTTTGTATACTCAAAATTTTAGGGGTGGTGTGGTGTGGGTATACACTATAGGGTATAAATTATAGTAAACCTAGGTGGGAGCATGGTATATCTATGTGGTGTGATTATATAACCTAGGACCTTTTTATGTGTGATGTATGAGGTGGGGAAATAAATAGATGGGAGGGGTTCTAAATCCATTTTCGATTTATGATAGTGATGTGAAAGTTATTATTTTTTATGTATTATTGATTGTGCTATATGATGATGAGGATAAGGATGGTGGAATGGTTATCTATGGTGGGTATATGATGTGAGGTGATAGAAATGTAGGTCGAGGAGGGAAATTACCTTAATGGTTGGCGCCTAATAATATAGTGAGAGTCACCAAGGGTAGAAACCTTCCCCAATGGCTGTAGGTTAAGGTGGGGAGATTTCCTAGGGGTGGACACCTGGAAACCCATTAAAATTCTATATGATTGGACAATGGAAAAAATAATGATTGGTGATGTCTTGATGAGTTCCATATGGGTGGATAGCTACTTAGTGGTGGTAATGGATGATTAATGAGTTTCCTAAGGGTGGAAAGATACTTGGTGATAGTGATGTAAGATTATAAAGTTTTTTATGGGTGGATAACTACATGGTGTAGGTGATACTACATTGAGGTCCATGTGGGTGGACAACTATTTGGATGTGGATTGGTGATGTTGGTTATTATGGTGGTGGTTATATAATGGAATGTGAAGATAATGTTATTGGGTTCGGAAAGTATGACGATGTGATTTGAAATGGAAGTGGTTGGATGGTTGACCCTTTGGGATATTCTTATGAAGATTATTTTGTTTTATTTATTCCATAAAAGGTTTCATTATTATGATTTATTCACATATAAACCTAATAGTTTCAGGGATAAAACTGTTGAGTATATTTATATTCTCACCCATACTTTATATAAACTATTTTTTATATTGTTTTAATAGAGTTATTTGTAGTGTCAGGTGGACTTATCTCTATACATGGGACACTAATGGAAAAATGGATTATCGTGATGGTTCAATTGTGATGAGGTCCCATTGAAAATAACCCGTCATGGAAAACAGCGTCGCAAATATTAGTTTTTGCGACGGTCTATCGCAAATATTAGTTTTTGTGATGATCTGTCAAAAATATTAGTTTTTGTGATGGTCCATCGCAAAAACTTATTTTTTGTGATGGGACAATGACCTGTCGCAAAAAAAAACATCCGAATTTTTTTTAAGAAACAATTTGCGATGGGCCAGCGACTCGTCGCAAATCGCCTCCATCTTTTTAATCTGTTGTAACGGACCGTCGCAATTAGTAATCACAATGGTCCATCGCAATTAGTCCTCAAAATATAAAAAAAATAAACCATTTTGTGACGGATCGTCGAAATTAGTATTTGCGATGGTCCGTCGCAAATAGTTAAAAATTTTACAAAATATAAAATAATATAAAATAATATTAATAATAATATAATATTAATATAAATAAAATCATAATATTAATATTAATATTAATATCTGTAAAATTTAATTAATTAATATAATAATATTTTTATTAATATTAATGAAATAATAATATTAGTAATATAATAAAAACCTAAGTATTCACTAAAATATAAAAATATATTATTTAATAAAATAATAAATATAATAAAAAATTAAATTAATAAAAAAACTATAATTTTCGATAAAATATAAAACACACACTATTTAAAACTTTAAATAGTAAATATTACAAAAAAAATTCAAATGTTTCATCATAAAATAAAAACACATCACTGATCAAAGGGAGAGTTGTCTGGAGGAGATGAAGGATATGGTAAAGGGAACTTCCTAAACTGCGAGTTAGACGTCGCATGTACTTTATATGTTAATGCTCCTACTCCTGCCACCATCGACCCATCTCATCCTACATCTTCTGTTGTTGTTGCTGCTATCAGAGGAACTCTTCCTATTGCTACTGCTGCCACTGACACATCTCCTCCTGCTCTCTATGCATGGTCTCTATAAGCTCACTCTGAGCTCACAACTACTCATGATACTGTGCATCAGATGATGATGACTTTCCATGAGCTCCTTTCGAGTTGGAAACTGACATCATAGAGGTTCCATAAAAACCCTCAGGGGTCACTCGAGTGTTGATGCCAACAACTTAGCCTTTCTCGAAGCCATATTAGGTCTCTTGCATGAATACTACTTCGTCAAATCGGGGGGGGCACTGGTCTGACCATCGGTCTCGGCCTAACTCTCAACATTTGTCTAAGACGTCACGGCCTCATATGACTCATTCAATTGCAATTTAAAATTAAAATAGTTAAAATATTATTTTTAGTTAAATTTAATACTCAAAAAAACGTATACCGACCATAATCTGATGCTAGGGAGAACCTCTAATCTCTCCAGTGGCTGGATCACTATACATCCTTCTATAAACATCATACTCTGTAATATCAGGTTGTGCGACTACCAATATGAATATAAAATAAACCGTTTACATTTAAAGTTATATATAATTTTTTTAAAAAAATTACTTACCATATTCTCTCTATACATACTAAACGTATCACTACCAGCTCGATGTGTCACCTCCTATCTCCCCCGATTTTTCTGACCTACTGATGATCTAATTTGAAACTGCCTACTCAACCAGTGTGTGCATAATCCATCCCAGACCTAAGATGAAATATAATCAGGTTGGTATATGCAACATGTCTCATCAAACTCCAACACTCATGCTTTCTCCATTGCTTTCCTTTCAAAATTTGCAAAAACTGAGTGCAACGCATACGCATAGCTCCCTACCATACCTTCCAAATAGGCTCATGCATGCTCTCCTCAATGGGATACCATAAACCCTAAAATAATTTATTATATCAATTTGTTAATTAAATTAATTTCAAAATAAATATTATTTATTTACGTACCAACCAATGCTCGAACATGCACTGTTGAATATCGACGGGAATATGATCCCATGATACCCATGCATCAAAAAAATAATTACGCAATATAGCACTCCCCAGTCCAACCACTATATGCATAAATCTATAAAAAAAGAACAATTAATAAAAAAATTAGAAAATAAATAAATTAATGAAAAAAAACTAAAATTCATAGGTAAAAATACCTTTGTGTGTGTGGATCAAACCCAATATGTGGACGTCGCTCGGGTATAAGGTCTAGAATCATCAATTGGGCAACACCATGCCCCTCTAGGTGTCCCATGAACCACCAACAGTCTGAGGATTGGTTGATTTGACCTCATGCCTGTCCAAAGGTAGATTAGACTCTTGAAACATACGAAACATATCATCGTCCATCTAAAACAAAAAATCATTATTATTATTATTATTAAACAATTGAAAATAACTATTAGATATATATATGATTATAAACAGCATTTATCTGTATCAATGTTCATATTCATCCTCGTCTTCAAAGTTTTTGATGTCAGTGTCTTCATCTTCCACCTCAGCATAATCAATTTCTATATTAGTTTCAGTTTCATCATCTATTATCATTTCAAATTCAGTTGTAACATCACTAACATCATCATCACCATCGGCCCTTAACTGTGGGGTGTCATCAATGATATTCATGTCTCTTTGTGTAAAATATGGATTCATAGTAGTATCTTGAAAATTTTCAATTCCTTACACTTCAGCAGAACCACGTTCACTTTCAGTAAATTGATTCTCTTGAGATTTAATTTTTATTATGCTCCACCAATCACCCAAATCCATTGAAGTAACACAGTAAATTTCATAATAAATCTTATGTCTCTAATGAGCCAATAAGAATGGTTCATTTACTGTAAGAAGACTTTTATATTTACTATCAAATATTCCATGGATCAGACGAATAAGTAAGTCTATCTCAGTATCCAACCACTAACATTTAAACATCATTACATAATTTTGTCCCAGATAACACACTTTAATGATTTCTTCTAGCATGTTGTAAAATTCAGCTTCAGTTTCTCTATAATGATATTCACTCAAGAAAAAACCACTATTCATTGTTTTTTTATTCCCCATATGCACTTGTATGAAATCGATAACCATTCACCACATATGAATTATAATATTTAACCATTTTGGATGGTGGGTTACTCAATACAAACAATCAATTATCAATTTTATCACCATGTTGAGATACCTAAAATTTTTTAAAACAATTATCATCATAAAAAGTATTAAATTAATTTTTTATGTGAAATAAAAAATAATTTACGTTACCAGTTTTTGAAACCAGTAGGAAAAAAAATGTCGACGTTCTTCAAGAGAAGCTACTGTAATTTGTGGAAACTATTTATTGATATGATTATTATATAACCTAAAAATAATATAAGATTAATTTACTATTATAAAAATTATAGAATAAGTTATAGGATCACTCACAGTATGAATGGTGTCATTTCTTCACAGTTCAACAGAATATATGTATGATCTCTGTGATGTTCATCATCTGAAATCCATCATTCAGGAACTCCCCCGAAGCCAAGTTCGGGCTGATTGAAAACTGATAATTGATTTCTCATGTCATCATCAATATTTTCCTCATTACGGCTCATATGATTATGTTTTGAGGGATATTTAGATTGAAAGTAATGAGACTAGAAAAAAGAAATTTCCTCTTGTAAATAATCTTCTGCAATTGAGCCTTCAACTAATGCTTTGTTACGTACGTTTGTTTTTCAATTTCTGCATGCATCTCTCAAATGGTTACATCCATCACAACTTTATCGGACCTCCACATTTTGTTTCATGTAGAAAAATTAATATCAAATGTTCCATTGAATCAAACAAACCTGGTAGGAATATTTTTCCCAGTTTACATAAAATTAAAATAACATCTTATTGCAGTTTTCTTACAGCATCATATTTTGTTGTCGACACCCAAATGTCTCAAAAAAATATGATATGTCTGTTATTTCATCCCAAATAATTGGATTTAACAAACATCTTAATGCAATTGGCAGAATTCTTTCCATTAAAACATGATAATCATGACTTTTCAATCCGGTAATATGACCATTTCTGACACATCCGCCCAAATTGGAAGTATAACCATTTGGAAGTCTCAAATCTGCAATCCACTAGCAAAATAATAAATGAATCTCTTTGAACAGTATATAATATACTTTTGGCTTTATCAAATTCTATGATCTGACATTTTCAAACTGTTCAAGTTCTGGTCACTTGCAAATTTGGGCAAGATCTAATCTTCCTTCACATTGTATTTGGTCTCACCTAGTGTATCCAAAACTATATGAAATAAATTTTCAAAATAGTTCTTCTAAATATGCATCACATCCAACATGTTATGGACCAAAAAATCATACCAATATGGAAAATCCAAAAAAATACTCTGTTTTATCCAATTGTGCTCTTTTCCAAACCCATTAATTTTTCTTGGTTTATTGTTGTTCCAAAAGTGATGGGAGGTAATAAAGAGACAATTGATTTTAAATTTTTACCTGAGATCATCATTGGAGCCCCATCTTTTTCAACTATTCCTTTTCTAAAATGAAATTTTTTTTCTTTGAAAAGGATGATCAGCTGGAAGAAATCTCCGATGATAGTCGAAAAAACAAGATTTTTTTGCTATTGATGAGCATAAATGCTTTGTTGTATCTCATACAGTAAAGACATGATTTTGGACCATGTGTACTCCAACCAGATTACATTCCATATGATGAGAAGTCACTAATTTTTCACATCAATGCAGCTTTTAGTAGGAAGTTTTGTTTCGTAGTAACATCATATGTACTAACACCATTTCTCCACAGTAAATTTAACTCATCAATCAATGTATTCAAATAAACATCGATATTCTTTTTTGGATGACCTGAATTAATATGGTCAAAAAGATATATGTCTCCTTCATCAACATCCATGGAGGTAAATTATAAAGAGTTATAAAGAAATGTCAACATGAATACTGACTACCATAAGAACCAAACAGACAGAAACCATCAGTAGAAAGACCCAATTTCATGTTTTCAGTTTCTAAAGAAAACGATGGATGTAATTGGTCAAAATGTTTCCATGAATCACCATCAGAGGGATGATTTAAGATTTTACTGGTTTAAATGTTGGTTTTGTGCCATGACATCAATGATGCTATGTTTTGAGACATAAATAAACATTGCAATCTGGGTGTAAGCAGAGAATATCTTAATTGTTTTACAGGAACAAATCCAGTCTTCCCTGGTTGATCTTCTTTATACCTTGAATTTCCACGTGTAGGAAAACTATCCACCAACTCATTTTCACCATAATAGAAGATGAAGTCATTTTAACATGCATGATTCTTCTGATAACCAAGACCCATATTACGAACCACCCTCTTGCTCTCATAGAAATTTGAAGGCAAAACATTTCCTTCAGGTAGCAGTATTTTTAACAAATAGAATATCTAATCAAAATAGCTATTTGACATTCTATTATCCGATTTAATGGACATAAATTTAGCAACTACTTCAAACTTTCTTATCTTGTAACTAGGATATAAGGAATCCTTAGAGGGCCACAACAACTCATATAAATGATATGGTTCTAACTCAGTAGTTAAATCAATATCATCTTGAGTTTCAGTTTGTTGAAAAGACAGGCCAACCACATCATGTACTAAATTTTGAAACTGTGCTGGATCTGGAACCAAATTATTAATATCTTCTTTGGAACTGTGTTCACCATGTTGATACCAAAAAACATAATCGTATTGAAAACCAAAACATAATAAATGACTTCCAAAGTTTTCAAATGTGACATACATCCTCAGTGCACATTTTTTACAAGGACACTTAATTGTTCCTTCTGAAACAAATTTTGGTTTTGATGACACAAATGATAATTGAACACCTTCAATATATACAGGATTTAAGCCAGAACTATTTGGATTCCTTCACTGAGTTATCCTAGCATAATCATATAATAATGACTATTTTTTACTTTCTTGTTCCATATTTTTCTAAAAAATATGAAATAATTAGTTATATTTTATAATTAGATATAATATAAACACTATCCAAAAAATATAAGACAATTAAATTCTCTTTTCTAGCAATTTATACAATTTTCAAGCTTTATACTAATCTACACTCATTTATAAAAAATTATACTAATTACCACTAATTATTATTAATTTCAGGTACTTTATACTAATTATTATTAATTATTGGCTTCACAATTTCCAACGAATTGGAAAAAGCTCTTTTTCCTGACGACTTATCCCCTTGAAACTTTCTACAACTAAAAGAACTGTGAAAAGTTTGCTCCGATGTACGAATGTACATTTTCATATTCATGAGGATGGAGAGTAGGGAGGCCTTGTCGCACTGCTATACATGCTCTTCTAGATATGAAAATTAATATTCATACGTCGGAGCAGACTATTTAGAGTGATTTTAGTTGTAGAAAGTTGCAAGGCGATGCATTTTTAGAAAAAAGAGCCTCTTTTGTCTGATGTCTCACCTCCTTGAAACTTTCTCGAGCTTAAATCACTATGAAAAATCTACTCCAACATATTTTTGATCAGATCTTTCATATTGATTTCAGTAGAAGAAAGTTGCAAGGAGCAGAGGCATCAATCAAAAGAAATGCTGCCAATTCGCTAGAAATTATGCCAGTTTATCAATGTACTCGAATTTATTATGATTTATTCTTAATTATTTTTAATTATTTTTAGTTATTCCTAATTATTTCTAATTATTCTTAATTATTCATAATTATTACTAATTATTGTAATTTATTACTAATTATTACAATTTATTACTAATTATTTATAATTATTCTTAATTATTGTTAATTATTACTAATTATTCCTAATTTAGTACTAATTATTACAATTTATTACTAATTATTACAATTTATTACTAATTAATACAATTTATTACTAATTATTAAAATTTATTACTAATTATTACAATTTACTACTAATTATAACTAATTATTATTAATTATTACTAATTATTAAAATTTATTACTAATTATTAAATTTTATTACTAATTATTAAATTTTATTTCTATTTATTACAATTTATTACAATTTATTATAATTTATTCCTATTTATTACAATTTATCCCTATTTATTATAATTTATTCCTAATTATTACCGATTTATTAATAATTAGTCCAAATTATTACTAATTATTACTACTTATTCCAAATTATTACTAATTATTACTACTTATTACAACTTATTACTACTTATTACAACTTATTACAACTTATTACTAATTATTAAAACTTATTACTATTTTTTAATATTTTTTACTATTTTTTACTATTTATTACTAATTATTACTAATTATTACTAATTATTACTACTTATTACTTTTTATTATTAATTATTACTATTTACTACTAATTATTACTAATAGTTACTAATTATTACTATTTATTACTAATTATTCCTAATTATTAATAATTATTACAAATTATTTCTAATTATTACTAATTATTACAATTTATTACTAATTATTACTTATTATTACTTATTATTACTATTTGTTACTAATTATTACAATTTATTACTAATTATTACTATTTATTACTAATTATTACAATTTATTTCTAATTATTAAAATTTATTACTAATTATTACTAATTATTACTATTTATTACTATTTATTACTAATTATTACTAATTATTACTAATTATTAAAATTTATTTCTAATTATTACTAATTCTTACTAATTATTACTAATTAATAAAATTTATTACTAATTATTACTAATTATTACTAATTATTACAAATTATTACTAATTATTAAAATTTATTACTAATTATTACTAATTATTGCTAATTATTACAACTTATTACGACTTATTACTACTTATTACTACTTATTACTAATTACTACTTTTTACAAGTTATTACAAATTATTACTATTTGTTACTATTTGTTATTATTTATTACTATTTATTACTATTTATTACTATTTATTACTATTTATTACTATTTATTACTAATTATTACAAATTATTACAATTTATTACTAATTATTACAATTTATTGCTAACTATTACTAATTATTCCTAATTATTACTAATTATTACAATTTATTACAATTTATTACTAATTATTACGAATTTTACTAATTATTACAATTTATTACTAATTATTACAATTTATTTCTAATTATTAAAATTTATTTCTAATTACTAAAATTTATTACTAATTATTACTATTTATTACTATTTATTACCATTTATTATTAATTATTACTAATTATTACTACTTATTACTACTTATTACTACTTATTACAATTTATTACAATTTGTTACTATTTATTGCTATTTATTGCTATTTATTTCTATTTATTCCTATTTATTCCTATTTATTACTATTTATTACTAACTATTACTAATTATTACTATCTATTACTATTTATTACTATTTATTGCTATTTATTACTTTTTATTACTATTTTTTACTATTTCTTACTCTTTTTTACTATTTTTTACTGTTTATGTCAATCTAGTTATATTTATATCTATTTATTTCTATTTCTTTCTATTTATTTCTCTTTATTAGTAATTATTAAAATTTATTACTAATTATTACAATTTATTTCTAATTATTATAATTTATTTCTAATTGTTACAATTTATTACTAATTATTACTAATTATTAAAATTTATCACTAATTATTACTAATTATTACAATTTATTACTAATTATTTCTAATTATTACTAATTATTACAATTTATTGCTAATTAACACTTAGATATAACTATTAATAAAAATAAATACTAAAAAACAAATATCTAATTCTAATTTAATTAATTTACATCTAATTTAGAAAAAATATAAATAATTTAAAAAAATAAATTGACTAAACAATAAAAAAATAGATAAATACATTAAAACTGAAGCTTTCGGAGTATTAAAGTCGTAATAATGCTTTGATTTGATGGTTTAAACTATGAAAAAATTTAGAAGAAAATTTTTCGATATAGATAAAGAGAGAAGTTGAGTAAGAGTGAAATGAGAGGAAATTGATGATGGTATATATAGGTTAGAGTATTTGCGACGGGTGGCCCGTCGCAAATACCACAGCATGCATTTATTGGAGTGGTCCGTTAAAAAGGTATTTGTGATGGGCCTTATCGCAAATACCACCTGCCAACAATGTATTTGCGATAGAGATTGTATCCCGTCGCAAATACTAAAAAACAATTGTCGGCTATTTGCAACGGGAAAAGGAACCCGTCGCAAATAGCCTTACCCGCGATTTGGCACGTAATGCACGCCAAACCTTTTGCGACGGGGTAATCGACCCGTCACATATATCCCATCGTAAATACTCATTTTTTCCGTAGTGGGAGACTTATCGGTGGAAGGAATTTCATTACACCTTGCCTAAGGTATAGTGGAGATTATTGTATTATTGTTTTTTTCCTATGTGGCTATCTTTGTATGACATGACATGCATTTTTATACATTATTCCTCTCATGTGGATAATAAATGAATTATATTATTCATTGTGTTGTGGAGTTTTCTTTTATGAAGGCTAATTCCTTTTATAATTGTGTTATATTATGCCCTTAGTGAAAGTCGTCAACTCATGGCCTACTGATGGTGGGTTTTCAGTGTAATACTCTAACTTGTTACCAACTCAAGTGGACTCCAAGTAGAGGCAGATCATGTCAAAAATGGTATCATAGTGATGGTTTTAAGATTCAGTTTAGATTAAACACTAGCGAGGATTACATGGGTGTTAAGGTGTTATTATTTCATAAACCTAGTATGTGGAGTAGACCAGAGAAACCATTCTAGAATAGAAGGGAAACTCTGATTTAAGTGAGGACTTTGTAACCTATGGATCAATACTTAGAGAATAATATATTTACTGTAGTGTACCTTGATAGGTATAGATTCATGAAACATATAGTTACATGTCATGATGATTGTGTTTGTGTTGTGTTTAGGGTAATTTCCATGTGGGGTTCATAATGTGAGGAATTGATTAGGTTTTTCGTTGATGTGGTAGTGTGGTTAGACATTCCTCATGTGCATGTGTGTTTTTATGTGTGTGTTTTCGTGTCCTTAGGCTAAGGTTTTCTTTTCTATTTGTAGTTATTCTAGTATTTTTATAACACCCCAAGTTGTTTTTAAAATGTTTATATTATTTAATTTTTGGTTAATTTGATCTTCAAATTTTTTTAGGTCTTTATTTTGAAATTTTAGAGATTTTTTTGTGTTATGTGGTGTGTGCACAGTTAGTAGTGACTGTGATATAGTTGTTCAACATTTTTTCAACTCTTGACAATGTAATTTTGTATATTTGGAACATGATTTACCAAGTCATGTGGAGTTCTCCCGGAAACCGTGTGAGTTTGTTTGTGTGAGGGGTGGGCCACACGATTGGAACATGGTAAGAAGAAATGGTTAAGCCTAAACCATATGAGTTGTGGTGTTTTAGTCAGTGTCTCTCATATAATTAGCACATAGTTTGGTAAATTGTGCATCTAAACCATCCAGCCTGACCAGATTCACTTAAAATGTGAATTGTTGATAATTCCCCCTTTGATTTTCATGTGGCTCTCCCCTCCCTCCCTCCCATTACACTTGATTGGTCCTCCTTGGAGAAAAGTGAGGATTTTATCTTCCTTTCCCTTTAATTCTTGGCTCTTGCTTCTATATTTCAAGAGGCTCCCAATGTATTTATCCCTCATGTCTCTCTTTCTCTTCTTCCCTCTTCCTGCTTTTTAATTTCTCCTAGATTCTTCCTCCTCCTAGAACCCTAAATCATTGTGTATAATAAAGTTTTGGTTTAAGATTGTTCTAACCTAGGTTTTTTATTATCTAGAACCCATATAGGGTTTTTCCTTACTCATTTGGGTGTTCTCCCAAGAAATCAACACATTATGATATGTTTTTTATTATTATGAGGTGGGTGTTTCTATATAATTAATTTTTTGTAAATTTATGAAGTCATTAATGTTTATAAATCCATTTTTTATGAAATTATATCCATGGATTACATCTATGGTGAATTTAAAAATTGTTTCATGGGTTTTTAAGCATGTCATAAATGGTTTTCCTTATGAAATTCATGTGTTTCTTTGAAATTAAATGGTTTCTCATGCTAGGTGTTTTTAAAATTTCCTAAGAGGCTCTTTAAAATGGTTTGGTGAAAAATGAAGGACTTAGGACATGTTTTGGGTATTCAAGGAAGGTTTTTAGATTAAAAATGGGTGTGTGTTTTTGTGATTTCTAAACCATTTGAAATTGTGATATTTAAAATATATGGTAATGGATCAGATACTCGAGTCATATTTGTTTTAAAGTCTTTTTTAGAACTTTATAAAATAAATGGTTTGATATTGTGAGACCTCCATTACTTGACCCTTATACTTATTTGACCCATTATAGGTTTTTTATAATTATATTATGGATGTATTATTTGAAAATGGTTGTTTCATGCATGGGTCCTAGAGGTGATGTCACTACTAGAAAAATGGCCTATACCCACGGTTCAAAACCGTGGCTATAGCCCCTAAAACCGTGGGTATAGCCTGTACCCACGGTTTTGGGAACCGTGGGCTGGAACGGCGTCGGTATAGGTCCATAGTCTATACCCACAGTTTTCCAAAACCGTGGGTATAACTGTCCTACCACCATGTCACCGAAACATAGCCAATTTCCACGGTGTCAACGGCTTTTACCCACGGTTTCAAAAACGTGGGTATAGGTACTAAAATAATGCAGGCGCCGAGTTTCGATCCCGCAACCTCTATACTGCAAACACCACGTATAACCACTACCCTAACTTCACCTATATGTATATATATATATATATATATATTTAGTTAAATATAGTTATAAAAACTATGGGTATAGAGGGAAGAACCGTGGGTATAGGGTTCCCGCCAAAAAAAATTCTTTCCTGCAGAAAAAAAAATTTCCCGCGAACACAAAAGTGACCTATACCCACGGTTTTTCATAAGGATATTTCGTCTCACTGAATGAACAATGCTCTGCTGTTGTTCAGCAGAAAATCCTCCCAAAGATGAGAGACCCTGGATGTTTTTCAATCCCAGGTGCTATTAGAGAGTGTAAATTTGGAAGAGTTCTCTGTGATCTCGGAGCAAGAATCAACCTAATTCCAATTAGTGTATTTATCAAGTTGGTACTTCAAGAGATTAAACTAACTTGAGTATCAATAAAACTGGAAAACCAATCATTGAAGTATCCTAGAGTAATTATTGAGTATTTTCTATTCAAAGTTGGAAAATTCATCTTTCCAATAGACATCCTATTTCTATACATGGAAGAAGAAGGTGACATCCCCATTATTCTTGAAAGACCATTCTTATCCACATGAAAGTATCTAATAGATGTGAATCAAGGGAATCTAATATTTTGAGTCATAGAATAACATGTAGTCTTAAACCTCATCAAGGATTCTAAATAATTATATGATGCCATTGATTATAATGCCATCTATCTTACCTAAGAAGGGAATGAATACATGTCCATAGAATAAGACAGTGAAGAATCACTCCCTAATGTAGAAGAAAAATATGATTTTGAGGAAGTTAGCTTCAATGAACCTCTCAAAAGGGATACCTTTCCACTATTCACACTCTCAATCATTCAAATATCAACAATGGAGTTGAAGCCTCTACCCAGTACTCTAAATTATTCACACTTAGGAGATTCATCCTCTCTTCCAATAATCATCAACTCTGAACTATCTCCATTATAAGAAAAAAAATTGGTTGAAGTCTTGGGAAGACACAAGCAATCAATTGCCTGTGGAGTAATTGAAAGAATTAGTCCTACCATATGCACCCAAAAAATTCTACTCGAGGAAGATGAAAAACCAAAATTTCAACCATAAAGGCAGCTCACACTACCAATAAAGGAAGTTGTTAAAAAAGAAGTAATGAAACTTAAGATGCTGGAATAATATTTTCAATCTCAGATAGTTAATGGGTGGGCCCTCTATAGGTAGTTCCTAAGAATGGTGGACTCATGGTGGAAAAAACTGATGAAAATTAATTTATCTCAACACACACCATCATTGGATAGAGAGTTTCCATAGATTATAGAAGTTTAAATGTAGCAACATGAAAAGATCATTTTCCTTTTCCCTTTATGGACCAAATATTGGAAAAACTTGCAGAACATGATTTTTATTATTTCCTGGATGGATATTTAGGAGACAATTTGATTGCCTTCGACCCAACTTACTACTCAAATACAATATTCACATGTCCATTTGTCACTTTTTTCTATAGGTTCATGTCATTCGGTATGTTTAATGCACTATAAAAATTTCAAAGATGCATGAAGCATATATTCCATGATATGGAAGAGGAATTCTTAGCAATATTTATGGATGATTTTTCAGTTTATGGAAGATCTTTCAAAGTCTTCCTGAGCAATCTCGAGTTAGTCTTATAATGTTGTGAAGAGAAATGCCTGGTTATGAATTAGGAAAAATGTAATTTTATGGTTCAAGGATGCATATTCCTCATACATAAAATCTTCAAGGATGGCATAGAATTCAACCTAGTTAAGATAAATTTCATCAAGGACTTACCTAAACCCTCAATAGTTAAGGGTATAATAATCTTTCTAGGCCATTTTGGATTCTGCAAGCAATTTTTAAGACTTTTAAAAAGTATCCCGCTCACTAACTCACCTGTTATCAAAGGAAGTTTCATTTGAATTCACTAAATAATTTCAGTAGTCATTCAAAAATTTTAAGAAAATCATGATAGTAACCCTTGTAATCATTTCACCTGATTTGAATAAAGAATTTGAATTAATTTGTGATGCTAGTGAATTTGTTATTTGTGATGTCCTAGGACAATTAATTGTTCACATATTCTATCCTATATAATATTACATCCACACATTTGTTAAATATCAAGTAAACTAAACAACTATATATAAATAACTGTTAGCATTTTTGTATGCTTATGAAATTTTTTGTTCTTATTTGGTCTTATCTAAGGTGATTGTGCACATTGATCATGCTGCCCATACATATTTAAAGAACAAGAATAATGCCAATCCAAGGCTGATAAGGTGGATCCTCCTACTCTAATAAATTTAAATTGTCATCAAAGATACTAAAGGCATGGAAAATGTGATCTCTGATCATTTATCCTAAATACCTTTTCTACTCATCAAGGACGGTGACGATACTGACATCGAAGTCGATTTTCATGATGAAGTCCTTTTTAGAATTAAGGTATAACTATGGTTCTATGATATTTCTAATTATCTATCCATTGTATTTTTACATCAATACCTCTCCTTCCAACAAAGAATAATATTTTTAGCTGAAGCAAAACATTACTACCGGGATGAACCACTACTGTTCAAGCGTTGTACTGATGGCTTGGTGTGATTTTTCATTCTCAAAAATGAAATCCCAAATGTGATAGAAATGTTTCATGCATCACTTATTGGAGGACATCGTGGACCCAAGCACACTATATAAAAGATTATACAAATTTTACTTTTCTATACCACGTTGCATCAAGATGCAATGGAATTTTTTCAAAGATGTGATAGGTGCCAGTGAATAGGGACCATTGAAAAAAGGAACGAAATTCCTCAAAATCCAATCATAGAAGTTGAAATCTTCGATGTATGGGGAAAAGAATTCATGGGTCCATCTATCAATTCACATGGAAAATCTTATATTCTTATTGGCATTGACTACGTCTCGAAATGGGTAGAAGCTGAAGCCACATCACCTGAAACAGAAAAAGTGGTCATGAATTTTCTGAAAAAGAATATGTTCTTAAGATTTAGATTTCCAAGATTACTCATTAGTGATCGAGGAAAATATTCTAAAAATCAATCTGTTAAAGGATTTCTGAAAAAAAAAATATGGAATACGCTATAACATAGGAACTCCCTACCACCCACAAATAAGTGGGAAAGTGGAATTGTTAAATCGGGAGGTTAAAAAATCTTAGAGGAGATGGTGAACACCATTATAAGTGAATGTAGTTTGAAACTAGATGATGCACTATGGTCATACCGTACTACATACAAAACAACCATTGGTACCACATCATTCAGATTAGTTTATGGGAAACCATGTCATCTTCCAGTTGAACTAGAGCACTGCTCGTATTGGGTAATTAAGAAACTAAATTTGGATTCTGAAAAAGATAGAGAATCTCAGATGCTACAGATGGACAAATTGGAATAAATTAGAAAAGATTAATATGATAATTAAAATATATACAAGGAAAAAACTAAGAAATGGAATGATCAACACATTTCAGGACGTCTCTTTATTCTAGGAAATATGATCCTCCTATTCAATTCAAAATATAAATTGTTTCCTGGGAAGATGAAATATGGATGGTTTGACCCTTTCTAAGTCACTCAACTTTTCCCCTATGGGACCATTGGAATTCAAAGGGAGGGTGGACCACCTTTTAAAGTTAATGGTCAAAGACTTAAAATCTTTCAAGAACCCTTATATGAATGTTGTGTCATCATCCTTAAGTTAATCTAACCATTAAAGGATTCAATCTCTTGAAATTAAAGGAATCACTAACTAGGATGAAACCCAAGGTAGGTCATCTTATACTAGATTAGATTAGTATAGCCTTAATAAATCTTAGTATAGTCCAGGAGTTGAAGGCTAGGGTTTGAAAAAAAAATGAGCTAAGAAATTCAACTACACTTCATGTAACCCTATTACATGACGTGTACCTTTTTTCTAAAAAATAAATAAATAACATCATTACATGACATGAAACAAAGTTACACATTGTGTACCACCTCAGGAAATTTTTTAAAAAACAAAAGTCATGAACCCTAGGTTCACAACCCGAAGTCGTCCCCTCCCTTGACCCTTCACCTTCCTCCCATCACCTCCCTCTCCTTCATTTCTACTCCTGAAAAGCCCCTCCCCTCCCTTCCCTATCTCTACCATGAAACCCCAACCTACCACCTCCCTCCTAGCCAAAAACATCCCCTATCACCATTTTTAAACCCTCCTTCACAACTTATTCCACCCCCTCATCCTACATGACATCGCACCACATTCCTCCCTCTCCTTACTTCCTACTCTCGAGAACCCCCTCCCCCAACCCTTCCTCTTGGACATAAACACACCCCCTCCCTTCCCCTCCCACTATTTCACCCTCAACCGCACCCCCATCATCCTGACATGTACTTTCACCACTCACCTCTACTCTCGGTATACTGTGGAACAAATCCTTGTGCCATGCACCTTCGAAGTCATCTTCACATCATGATGAATAGCCACTAGCCAAATGCCCACATGATGTTGCACCTCCCGCACCTTCAGCACCACCCATAGTAGCCTGCGTTGAACACGCTACTCAAGTCGAATCCTCAACTTGATCTAAAGACACATCTAGCAATGACAACCTCTATCCATACCCCATACTATTCATATTCAATCCAAAACATCCCATAAAACTTGATCAGCTATAGGTAAAACCCATGAGAACAAACAAGACTTTGGACATGGCTATTCTTGCCCACCTGAACGTTAGTAATGATATACTTGACCTCCTCGAAAGACTCAATTTATCCTGCATTATTGAGTTATGAGAGTAGACATACTAAGAGCTATTCCTGGAGTTTTTTTCTACATTTGAGGTGGTAGTGGATATTCTTTGATTCTATCTGGGAATATGACCACATAATATCTCATTTTTTGAATTTGGCATAGGCCTGGGTATCTGTACATATTAGATTTTCCATGTATGATATTTTTCCAACACATCATCTTGAGCCTCCCTAAACTGATTTGAGGTAATTTTGGGAGATGATTTCCCGTGATGTTCATTCAATACATGACCCTCAAATCACCAAGTCCACACAGTTTTAGTGCCCAACACTACACCGAGCATTGACGCATTCCTGGTTCACTAGAGAATATTTACATGGGAGTGTCATCTAGGTTGACATCCTTATTTTAACAGCATCCATGGGTGGCCCTACCATTAATATGGATGCCCATTTCACATACTACTATCAGGCTCATGCATAGTGGAAGAGAGGTAACTTGATGGGAGGATCTTTCATTACCCACCTCACCCGCTATCTCAAAGTTTTTGATGATGCTCTCCCACTTATATCACTTGGAACTATACAGGACATTGATTTCCTGATGCTTCACAAGATTCAACTCTTGGTGAGGGAAGATGATACATACCACTGGGCACCAGGTGTGCATGTGGCAACACCATCAGTGGAACCACCACCACCAGCAGACCCACCACCAAAAGGTGGTGGGTCTGCTACTAGTGCTGCCTTATGCACGCTTAGTGCCCTGAGGTAAGTATCATCTTCCCTCGCTAATAGTTTCATATTGTGCAGCATTAACAAATCAATGGCCTCCATAGTTCTAAGTGATGTGAGGAGGAGAGTAGCATCAAAAACTTCAAGATGGTGGTCGAGGTGGGTAATGAAAGAGATTCCCATCAAGGTACCTTTGTTTCAATTTGTATGAGCTCGGTAGTAGTATACTAACTGGGTATCCATGTTGATGGAAAGGCCACCCATGGATACTGCAAGAATGAGGATGTTAACATGGATGACACTCCCATGTGACTCTGCTCGAGCGAACCAGACATGGGTCAATACTCGGTGGAGTATCTACAGTGTTGGGCTCCGAAACTGTGTGTACTTGGTGATCCAGGAGTCATGTACTGAATAAACACCATGGGAAATCATCTACCACAATCACCTTGAATCAGTCCAGGGAGGATCTAGGTGAAGTGTTGTAAAAAACTCAGACATGGAAAACTACTCTGTATAGATACCCAGGCCTATGCCGAATTCAAAAAATGAGATCTCATGTGGTCAGCTATCCACTTCCACCTCAAATGTAGAAAAAAACACTAGGAAGAACTCTAGGTATTTCTCCCTTATACCTCAATAATGAAGGATAAATGGAGTTGTTGAGTCAGTCAAGGATATCATCGTTGATGTTTAGGTGGGAAAGAATGGCCATGTCCAAAGTCTTGTTTGTCCTCATGGGATTTTCTTATATCCGATCAAGGTTGACATGATGTTTAGGATTGGAAAAGAATAGGATGGGGTGAAGATGGAGGTTTTCATCACTAGGTGTGTCTTCAGATCTAGTCGATGATTTGGCTTGATCAGTGGGTTCAGCATGGCCTACTATGGGAGGTGATGAAGGTACGGGAGGTGTGGCATCTTATGGTCGTTTGGATAGTGGTTTTTCATTGTGCTATGATGATGACTCCAAAGGTTCAGTGGGTAAGGTTTTGGTCTGCACAATACCAGGAGTAGAGGTTATAGGTACAGGTATGTGGCAGGATGATGGGGGTGCGGTTGACAGTGAAATGGTGTGAGGGGAAGGGAGAGGGTGGTTTCATGGCCAAGAGTAAGGGTCGGGGGAGGGGGTTTTGCGGTCAAGAGAGGTAGGAGGGGGGTTCACAAGAGTATGGAGGAATGAGAGGGAGGGAGGTGGTGTGGCGTGGTGTAACAGGGGAGAAGGGGGTGGTGTAAGTCGTAAAGGAGGGAGAAATGATGGGGATAATGGATACATTTGGTTGGGAGGGAGGTGGTGGTTTGGGGTTTCATGGTTGATAGAGGGAAGGGAATGGAGGAGATTTGTGGGAGTAGGGAGGAAGGAGAGGGAGATGAATAGGGGAAAGTGAAGGGTTAGGGGAGGGAGTGGCTTCAGGTTGTGAAACTAGGGTTCATGACATATGTTTTTTAAAAACTTTCCCGAGGTGGTACACGATGTGTAACTTTATTTCATGTCATTTAATGATGGTTGTTATTGATTTTTTTTATAGAAAAGGTACACATAATGTAATAGGGTTACATGATGTGTAGTTGAATTTCTTAGATCAAATTTTTTTCAAAGACTATCCTTCATCTCCTAGCCTATCCTAAGCTTTATTAAGGCTATCCTAATCTAATATAGTCTAATATAACCTACCCTGGGTTACCTCCAAGTCAGTGCTTCATTTAATGTTGAGATCTTCACTCCTTTAAGGCATAGATGAACATAAGGCTGATGACACAACCTTCAAAGAAGGGTTCTTAAAATATTTTCAGTGTTTGAATATTAAATTTAAAATTTGGTCCACCCTCCCTTTGAATTTCAATGGTCCCATAGGGTAAAATTTGATTGAATTTGAAAGGGATATGCCATCTAGATTTTCACCTCTCAATAAATAATTTCAATATTGAATTGAATAGGAGGACCTTGTTTTCTAGAATAAATCAACGTCTTATAATGCATTAATCATTACATTTCTTAGTTCTTTCCTTGTAGATCTTTGAATTGTCATACACATCTTTTCTAATTTATTTTAATTAATCTAATTGTAGCATCAGAGCTTCTACATATTTTTTGAAATCCAAATTTAGTTTCTTAACTTCCCAGTACAAGCGGTGCTCTATTTCAACTAGAATATGACACAGTTTCCTATAAACTAATCCGAATGGTATGGTATTGATGGGTGTTTTTTATCCAGTGTGGTATACCCATAGTGTATCATCGAGTTTCAAACTCCAGTCACTTCGATTGGTGTTCACTGTCTTCTCTAAGATTTGTTTGAACTCCCAATTTGAGAATTCGACTTTCCCACTTGTTTGTGGGTGGTAGGGAGTTCCTTTGTTATAGAGGATTCCATATTTTTTCAGAAATAATTTAATATATTTATTTGTAAAATGTGTTCCTCAATCACTAATGAATATTCTTGGAAATCCAAATATTTAGAATACATTATTTTTCAGAAAATCCATGAACACTTTTTTTGTTTCATGTGATGTGGCTTCAACTTCTACCCATTTTGAGATGTATTTAATGATAATAAGAATATAGGATTTTCCATGTGAATTAGAAAATGGTCACATGAGTTCTATTCCCCTTAAATCTAAGATTTCAAATTCCATGATTGGGTTTTGAGGAATTTCATTTTTTTTTCAATGGTCCCAGTTCACTGTCACCTATAACAATTTTGACAGAATTTCGTTACGTCTTGATATAGAATGGGACAGAAAAGTAAATTTTGTATAATCTTTTCTATAATGAATTCGGGTCCATTATTTCCTTCATTTGGTGATCTATGGTACATTTCTATCACATTTGGGCTTTAATTTTTGAGAATTCAACGTCGCAACAAGTCATCATCTCAACGCTTGAACAATAGTGGTCCATCCCAATAGTAATTTTTTTCTTTAGCTAAAAATATTCTTATTTATTGGTAGGAGAGGTCTTGATGTAAAAATATCGGGGAGAGATAATTAAAAATATCAAAGAACCATAATTGGACCTTAATGTTGAAAAGGGTATCATCAAGAAAATCGACTTCGATGTCAATATCATCATTGTCCTTGATGAGTGGCAAAGGGAGTCAGGATAAATGATCAGTTATCACATTTTCCATGACTTTAGTATCTTTGATGAAAATAAAAAATTCTTAGAGTAGGAGGATCCACCTTATCATCCTTGTATTGTCATCCTTTATATTCATTAAATACCTAAGGTCAGGATGATTGGTGTGCACAATCACCTTAGATAAGACCAAATAGGAATGGAATTTTTCAAAAGCATACTCAAATGCTAAGAGTTATTTATTTATAGTTGTGTAGTTGAATTTAGATTTATTAAATGTGTGTATGGAATATTATATAGGATAGAATATGTGACCAATTAGTTGTTCTAGGACCATGCCAACAACAAATTCACTAGAATCACATATTAATTAAAACTCTTTATCCCAATCAGGTTAAATGATTATAGGGATTGATATCAAGCATTTCTTAAAAGTGTTTAATGTCTATTGACATTATTTAGTGAATTAAAATGGAACTTCCTTTGACAACAGGTGAGTTAGTGGGTGGGAGACTTTTTCAAAGTCTTTTAAAAATCACCTTTAGAATCCAATATGGCCTAGAAAGCTTCTTATACCCTTAATTATTAAGGGTTAAAGTAAGTCCATGATGACCTTTATCTTAGATAGGTTTAATTTTATACCATATTTGGATATTTTATGTCTAGGGATTATGCCTCCTTGAACCATAAAATGAAAAAAAATTCCCAATTAAAAACTAGGCATTTCACTTCACAGTGTCATAAGACTAAATCAAGATTTCTTAAGAGGACTTCAAAAGATCTTACATAAAATAAAAATCTTCCATGAAGATTTCTAATAATTCCTCTTCCATATCATGGAATATATGTGTCATGAATCTTTAAAATGTTGCTGGTGCATTACACATAATGAATCAATTGAGACTGTAGGAAAAAGTGCCAAATGGACATGTGAATGTTTTCTTTGAGTAGCCATCTAGGTCGAATATAATCTGATTATATCCTGAATATCCATCCATGAAATAATAAAATTCATGTCTTTCAAGTTTTTCCAACATTTGGTCCATAAAGGGTAATGGAAAATGGTCTTTTCATTTTGCTACATTTAAGATTCTATAATCCATGAAAACTCTCCATCTAGTGATGGTGTATGTTGAGATCAATTCATTTTCATTGGTTTTTTGCACTGTGAGTCCACCTTTCTTGAGAACTACATGTATCAGGATCACCCATTAACTTTTAGAGATTGAAAAGATTATGCCAGCATCTAGAAGTTTTAGTAATTATTTTTTAACAACTTCCTTCATTGGTGGTGTGAGATACCTTTGAGGTTGAAGTTTGGGTTTTTCATCTTCTTCAAGTAGAATTTTGTGGGTGCATATAGTAGGAATAATTAATTTAATGTCAAATAATCCTCTAGAAATTGACTACTTATGGGTGCTCAATACTTCAACCAATTTTTTTCTTGTGACTGAGATAGTTCATAGTTGATGATTATTGGCAGTGAGGTTGAAGCTCCTAAGAATGAATGCTCTAGAGTAATAAGTAGAGGCTTCAATTCCGGTGTTGGTGGTTAAATGATTAAGGGTGTTAATGGTGGAAAGGTATCCCTTTTGAGAGGTTCACTGAATCTAACTTCCTCAAAATCATATTCTTCTTCTGCATCAGGGAGTGATTCCTTGTTGCCTTATTCTATGGACATGTAGTCATTTCCTTCATGGGTAAGAGAGATGGCGTTATAATCAATGGAATCATCTCATTTTTTATAATCCTTGATGAGGTTAAAGACTACCTTTTCTTATGTTACTAAAAAGATTAGATGTCATTGATTCAAATCTATTAGAGCCTTTACTGTGGATAAGAATAGTCTTTTGAGAATAATGGGAATGTCACCTTATTCTTATATGTCTAGAACTAGGAAGTCTGCTGGAAATACAAATTTTCCAACTATGACTAGAAAATCCTCAATAATTCTTCTAGGATACTTTACTAATTGTTCTACTAGTTTTAGTGATACTGGAGTTGGTTTAAGCTCTTAAAGTCCCAAATTTCTAAATACAGTCATTAGCATTAGCTTGATGCCTTTCTGAGATCACACAGAGCTCTTCCAAATTTACACTCTATAATAGCACATGGGATTGAAAAAATATTGGGGTCTCTCATATTTGGTGGTATTTTCTACTAAACAACATTAGATCATTTTTCATTCAGTGATATGACACCAGGATATTTTATTTTTCTTTTATTGGAAAAAAATCCTTAAGAAATTTTTCACAAACTGACATTTGATCAATAGCCTCTAAAAAGGGTATATTAATATGTATTTATTTTAACATTTCCAAAAAATATATTGTAAATTGCCTTCTGTCATCCTTGTATTTCTCTTTCTGGAAAAGGAAGAGGTGGATTATACGGTGGTGGGGCAACATAAAATGGATCTTTTGGTTGCTCAGGTGTTTGGGTATTTGTTTCTAGTGAGGCTTCCTCGGGTATCATGTGAGTGGTTTTATCAACTTCTCTTTCTTCTACTGGTGAATGCTTCTTTGGTTCCTCAGTTTTTAATTTATCTCTTCCACCTGATTTTTGATAATATAGTACTGTTCCAATTCTCATAACTACAACCTTAGTTTCTTCCCTTGGGTATGTATCTATATTACTAGGTAGGGTACCTAGTAATCTGTTTGATAGAGTCTTTGAGATATATCCAATTTGAACTTTGATATTGAGAAAAGTAGATCATTGGTTCTGCATTTTCATCTCTTGAGTAGTCATTCATTGTTCTAATTTTTGAACAAAAGTTGCTAGGAGTTTCTATAAGTTATTTGGGAGAGGTACAGTTTGTGCCGGAGATATTTTTTGAGCTGTTTGAAACTTATCTATGATATCTAATGGAAAGGTTTTTGTTTCATTAGATATTGTGGTATTGGTATAGGTTTCATGGGTGGATACCCTGTTGGTCCTTGGTAACGAAATGGTGCTTGACCACTTCTCTATTGATAATAGCCTTGGTTGTTTTGAAGTGTCATTGAGCCTGACTCTACTGATAGTACTCATGCTGCTATTGGAATGGTGGGTTATGCTGATTGTAATTAATATAATTAAAATATTGATATTTTTCTTTAAATCCTACCTTGTAGTCTTAGTACAAGTGTGGGCCACTGCACAATTCACATGACTGTATCTCCATTACAGGAGCAGGAGGGGGTGGTGTAGTAGGCAGCTAAAATGATTCTAGATTCTTTTTGAGTGCTTCAACTTGCGCTGCTAGTCTAGTGTTCTCTTCCACTTGGAGGATGACACGTTGAGGTGGTCCATGATCACTCTACCACCGACAAGCATTGTGAGAGACTTCATCCAAAATGGCTCTTCCATCTTCAGGTGTCTTGAATATCATTCTACTATCTACTGCAGCATCAATGACTATGTGTATAGCTGGTTGGAGACCTTGGTAAAATATATGGAACTGGATCCACATGTCTAGTCCATGGTGTGAGAACTTCCTCATTAGTTACTTTAATCTATCCCAATCTTCCCATGCAGACTCTCCATCAATCTGAGCAATGTTTTGAATATTGTTCTTGAGTTTCCAAGTCCAGATTGGTGGGAAGTATTTATCTAGAAACTTCTTGGCTAGATCATCCCAAGTCATGATTAACTCAAGAGCATGACTTTTAATCCAATCCTTGGCTTGATATCACAAAGATAAGGGAAATACATAGAGTCTAATTACAATGGATGATACTCCATAGTTATGAAAGGTATCACATAATTCCGGGAAGTTGGGGGTGTGCTCATGAGGGTCTTCACTTTGAATGAAAGTTCTCTTTTTTGATTTTGAAATAAAGCGCTCATGCGCGGGATACAGATCATTCAAATCATCCAAAAGAGATTTAAAATTCAAAAAGTTCACATCATTCAAGAGACCTCGAGCCACGAGAGCCCCAACTACCAAGGACGCGTCATGTCGCCTACCATACCCACTGTCGTCATGCCATCCCGTCAACACCGTCGACATGCAATCCCGTCATCACCGTATTCTTTATCACTACACCCGTTGTCAAAGAACATCACCACTGTCCATAAGTTTCATCACCATATCCGTCCTTAACACCGGTAATCGTAATCTTTCAATGACATCCACATCATCGAAATCCACCGCCACAACCACGTAACTTCTAAACTCCAACTTCATCATCATCGCCGGCCGTCGGGAAATCACAGTAACTAGGAACAAACGAAACCAAAAACCAGAGATGAAAAACTCTTTTCTGGAAAAATTGAGAAAGAAAAGTATAACAAAATCTGTAGAATAAGAAACAATCCACATTTTCATAGCCATTGCCACCACTGAAAGTCACCATCCGCAAAAAGAGAGAGAACCATAGACATCGTCATAGGAGAAACCCGCAAGAACATAGAGATTATAGAAATCCACCACCATTCACACCGCTCATGGACTCATACTTCTCCCTAAACACATCCCAAAATCTTCATGAAATCCATCACACTCGACCGACCTGGAAGGAAGCAAAGGACCAGGAGGCCAGGGCAGGAAGGAGTGGTAGAGAAGGGGCAAGGGTGAAACTAAGCCGTCATGGGACAAGGAGGAACACTGGGACTAAAACCCTAAGGGAAACCTGAAAAAAGGGATTGATGCAAAACCGATGAAAGAACCACCGAGAAATGGGGGAATATGAGACTGGGGATAAAACCCTAGAATAATGAACCGAAAAATCCAGAACCGAGAATATCGAAGGAGCATCGTTGCAATAATCAACTAACACCTTTCAATAGATCTTGCTTACCATTGTGCCAGACCATGAATGGAGTCAAGCGCGATGGAGAAGATCAAAAGAGCATCAGAAGAAACTCATAACAGCAAGGCTGGAGCGAAGATAATTGAAGAGGAAGCTCCAATAGCTGAAAGAAGAGAAGGAAGAAGCATCGGCCAGCAACGATCTCCAATGTCAGGCGGAAGAAGCCCTAGGAGGAGAGGCTCTTAAGAGAGAGTGGACCGGGAGATAGCGAAGGCATAGGGTCTTCACTTTGTATTCCACTAAACTGAACCATGTTCTGAATCATGTGAATGAGTATAGGTTTTATCTCAAATGTATGGTCTTGAATGGGAGGATGCACTATGCTTGGAGTAGTACTATGGATTTATGGAAAACCATATTCCATCAATTGGGTATAATATTTTACCTATCCAAAGGTATCTTTAATTACTAAAGTCATGGATAAAATTATAAATTTTTATTATCCTGAACCGTACTAACTAAAAAGGCATAGTATAGCAGAAGTGTGGGGTAGATCCCATAGAGAGCGGGGAACTCAGTAATAAAAACTCTTAACTAAAGGTTATATCGCTTCAATTTATGTGTGATTTAATTAAACTAATGGTGCAATTAAAATAAATTAATTCAAATAGAGAAACAGAAGAGAGGGGAACATGTTTCCATGGGTGGTTTTGCTAAATAAATTCATAATTGCTTACAAAATAATCATGATAAATGTTTGTGCTACCAAACAATTTTATCAGTAAAAGAAATGGTCATTCCATATCCAGTTACCCTAGAATCCCAATTCATCATGGTCATATGAATAAAAATACTAGTATGAATTAATTTTAGATTACAAAAACCAGAAGAATAATTTTATTAAATGGTCACGAATGAATCATCTCAATCCTATTGGAGTTTGTTCATTATTGAAAACATATGGTCAAAGATTCAAAGATGAATAAAATAATTGTACATGAAAAATAGGATATTATCATATAAAATTACCTTTTAATGAATATCTAAATTGAGATATGATGTTATGCACCCCCTTTAACTGATTTCCCTCTCCCCTATGGGGTTTAACCAATCATCGTCAGGTGGTCTTCGATGATGAATAAACCAATACCCATAGTAGAGATATTAGAAATGAATGAAAAAGAAAGGTAATGAATAAAGGAAAGATATTGGAATTAACATAGAAATCATTCAATGATTACATCAAAGAAAGAAAATAAATACATAAACAAAAACCTATCTATGAAGAAATCTGGGTCAAAACCCTGCAATGACCTCCCAGTAGTCGATCCTCAAGCGTGTAATGCCATGATTTTATCTTATCTAGAATCCCATTTTTATAATCCTCATGGTCGTCTATAGGGTTCCACCAGGTCAATTATGGAATTAAATGGTCATCTGGGACAAAATATTTTAAGAAATACCATCAAAAGATACGCTGGAAATCAACATTTTTTATTGTATCTGGTTTTTACATGGCGTTTAATATTCTACAAATTGTTTAATATTCATAATTTTTTCTTCTTCTCATGACCTGTATGTAGATCATGGTTTGTAAATTCATGTCATGTAATGATGTTACATGATGTGTAAAATGAGATGTGTTCACCAGAATCATCATTTTGTCCTGCATATTCATCTTTTTTCCTTGTAAGTTCTCCATTATTATCATCAAAATCTAGTGTCATGCCAGGAGTGAAGTATGTGGTGCTAAGTGTCATTTTCTTCCTCAATTTCCATGATTTCCTTCAAATTGCTCCAAATTTTAGTCCCGCATAATAATTTTAAAAACATTAATATTACACATAGATATTATATTAAATCAATTAATATTCAATGAATTCATATATAAAAACCCATCAAAGTATGTATAAAAAATAGAGTTATCAGTGTAAGGTCTGTAAATTCATGAAAATTTCTCTAGAAAACTATGTGACTTGGTTTGTGTGTGCCACATGGTTATCACATGGTTAAAGGAAACCATATAGCCAAACAATGTTGAGTGTGGTGTGTTAGTGAATGTATCCCACATAGTTATTGCATGTTTTGGAAAACTACGTGGAAAAATCATGAGGCCTTCATAGATTTACATAAAATGTGAATTATCGATAATTCCCCCCCCCCTTTAATTTTCATGTGACTCTCCCCTCCTATCCCATTACACATGGTTGACCCTTCTTGGATCCAAGGGAGAGTTCCATATCCCATCCCATTTTATTATTGGATCTTTATCCCATATTTATTTTTGGTTTTCATGGTATTTCTCCCCCATTTCACTCTTTATATTATTCCCTCTTCCTTTCTTCTATTTATCCTATGTTCTTCCTTATCTAAGAACCCTAAATAACTTTGTATTCTAGGTTTTGGGTTTAGGATTGTTCTAACCTAGTGTTTTGATTCCCTAGGACCCATAGAGGGTGTTTCCTTTCTCATTCGGGTGTTCTCTATAGTATTCAACACATTGTTACTTGTTTATAATTATCGTCAGGTAGTTTTTTTTTGTAAAATCACTTTATTTGGAAATTAATTAAGTGATTTATGTTTATAAATTCACTTTTTATGAAATTATATCCATAAATGAAATCTATAGTGAATTTAAAAAAAATCAGGGGTTTTTAATCTTGTCATAAAGGGTTTCCTTATAAAATTCATTTATTACCTTGAAATTAAATGGTTTCTCATTCCAAGTGTTTTTAAAAATACCTAATAGGATCTTTAAAATGGTTTGGTGGAAAATTTATGCCTTATACCATGTTTTGGGTTTTTAATGAAGGTATTTAGATTAAAAGGGGGTTTGTGTTCTAGTGGTTTCTAAACTATTTAAAATAGTGATATTTAAAAGACATGGGAAGGGGTCATCACCTCAGGCTATATTTTTTTTAAAGTCCCATTTGGAACTTTATAAAATAAATGGTTTGATATTTTGATACCCTCATCACTTTCCCCTTGTACTTGTTTAAATCATTATGGGTTGTTTAAAATTATTTGATGGATATATATTGTAAAAGAGGTTATTTCATGTGTGGGTGATATAGTTGAGGTGAGATTTATTGTTTTTCTTATAATGTATGTATTTACCATGGTTTTATTATTTTATCACCTCCACTTTAGATTGTTCATAAGAATCCAGGTAACTAAGTTGGTGATCTTAATTTATGTTACACTAGTTAAAAGCACACCTGGTCTAGTGTCCCCTCTATTTTGAGATAGGGATAAGTGGGGAGTTCCCCAATAGATTATGGTTTGGGATAGTTATGTTCCTTGTTTATTTATTTAGGATTCAATATAAGTAATCATTTGTTCAGGTCGTTACAGTGTTGTTAACATCATCTCACTTTAGGAATAAGGGAATTTCATGTGAAACTTCTTCATTGATTTTTGGTTCTTGTAGGGGATTCATTGTGTGTGTGTGTGTGTGTTTGTGTCCCATTGTGCTTGTTTATCTTATGGAATCATTATCATTGTTTATTTTATTGAATCTCTAAAGTTTAGTGGTTCCTATCTTGTTTTTATTTCATTTATTTATAGTTTGATTGGTTTCTTAAATGGATTTGAAAAATTATTTTGAAAGTTTTTTTCAAATATAGTATAAATTTATGACTTTATGAATGGGTTTTGGGAATTTTTTTTAAATGTGTACAAATGGGTTTTGTTTTATTTTCATCATTTTAAATTTCCTTCTTTAAGAAATCCGAAAATTGTATTCAATTGTTTATAAATGAAACTAGACTTTGCTTACTTATAATTAAAGGAATGTTTTTTAGTTTTATTTGTATTTATTAAATTTTAAACCTTATTTTATATTATATTTAAAACTAGAATTTATAATTTTATTTATAAAATTAATTGCATAGAATCCTTGGTAAGATCCTACTAGGCTTGTTAGCTCACACCCTATATACACATTCATGTATGTGTTTGTAGTCCTTATGTTTTATATAGGTTCCAAGTTTTTTTACATTGGTTAATATTTCTCTTAGGCCATCGATAGTGATTTGGGATGTAGAGAGAAAATTGTGGTTTCATGGAGGTACTCGGGTAGTTTGGTTTGGGTTTTGTTTCATTTTGGGATGTATTGTATCAACCAAGATAGCCTCTCATTTATCTATATTTTATTTCTTCTAATTGTTTCTTATTATGTACTTTTTTTGTATATTGTGTGAATATTTATACAATTGATTTGAATCATAATTTTTGGTTATGTATGGAATGTTTTTTTATCTATTTTGGTTTTTCTTATTTAGTTTTTCATGGATGGTTGATATAGAGACACTTTGTGCCGAATTTTTGGGAAAGTGATCTATTATCCATTAAATATAATCTAAGATGGAAATCATACCAAAAGGTAGTTTATTTAATGATCGGGCACTAGTTACCATCCCAGGGGGTTAGTAATTCTCTTTAGGCCTAGTGGAAAGCTAGTTTGGGTGATGTGTCAGGTCATCCTAGGTCATTTCGTTGCATGTGCAACACCAACATGAGGTTAAAAAAGAGGATGTGAAATAAGAACTTGATTCTATTCATTGAATAAGGAAATTATAAGATATTAAAGCTTGAAACATTACCTTGAGTGAGTTCCAGATGCATAATTTTTTGATGTATGAGGGCCATATTTCCACTCATTAGACTAATCATTGATTAGAGGTGGTTGAGATAGATTTTTATTTAAACTATAAGAGAGATTAATAACATGTTACCTTAGTGGTGATATTGTTAGGTTGTTCATCATGTCAATAAGGACCCATAATTTACATACATTGTTATTACTTCAGAATTGAATCATACTTATTACAATATATAAGAAAACCCTAATAGGACCGTATAGGTATAGTGTATTTAGAAACATGGAAACATCAACAACTGGTCCATAAAGCATCTACATTGTCTCCAGTTTATTTCATCATATCTAGAGTCCCTTTTGGCATATCCTACTTAATACCCTTCTTCTTGACCTGTGGAAAAAACATACAAAAAATGGTGATATCAAATGCTCAGTAAGGGTAAACAAAGGAAATATCAATCATATCATATTCAAAAGAACATAACATTTTGAAAATCTTAACCTGTAAAAGAGATCATAATATCATGACATGGGATAAATCATAGTAGTGAAATGTAATCCTAATGATAATAACATATAACATGAAACTTTGTGGCATTCACACATAATCATATAAAATCATTTCTTATTAGTCAAGACTCATTTCCAAGACTTTCTTAGTGGACAAAGTCCATTTCTGAACCGAGTTCACTCCTCGTTTTAGTCTTGTATCACTGAACCAAATTAACTTTCCATTCCAGCCATGTCTATCTCATGAGATATAAATCTTTACCCAATTAATTGGAGGGAGATATAGGTCCCACCCATCTCATAATGAAACCATTCTTATGTGTTCCACAAAATCATAAACCATACATCATAGCATAACCCATGTAATAAAAATGGGATTCTTAAACATCGTGACATCACAAAACAATTAATATAAGATAAAGGACTTCATAAAAATAATTCCATCACAAAATAATAAAATCAATATAATAATAGGGATAGAAACAGAGACCTATATTTTCTTAGATTGAAAATAATTTTGATAAAACACTTGAACTCCATTCTTGAGGAAAATATCTTTTCTAATTCAAAACATTTTTCCTTTCTTAACATGTCATCATATTTTAAACTAAAAGAAGTTAATTAAAAATAAACTTGAAAACTTGTAAAGTAAGATTCATGGAAATAATGTTCTATGGAATCATAAAAATCCATTCATGCCGTATAAGTTAAAAAAACATTCTTCTCGTACTTTGGCCGAAAAAGTCAAAAAGTATCTCGTACTCAAAACGACAAAAGATTCTTTTCATATCTTTTACTAAAAAATAACCAATAGGTAAAATTGGATTTAAACAATTGGAGGAGGATAGAAATAATATTACATATTGAGGAAACATGGATGTGGATGATAAATATGCCCCAGTAAATTCTGAAGTATAAACAATCTCTGATAAAAATGAGATTGTGAGATTTTCCCTTAACTTAATTAGGTCTGATATACTTCGTACGTATCAAAACCTCCTGTATAATGATTTAAATAATGTCATTGACTTATTAAAGAATAATATTCATTTTTATGATATCATACATGGTCATATTATTATCTTCTTATTATTAGTATTTCATTTCTACTTGTTATTCAGGTGTTCATTGCTTTATGTTCTTATGCATGTCTTGTCGAATAAATTATTATTCCTCTTTTTAGGTTATAGATACCTTATTTAAAGAATGGTATTAGTGTAATATATATCATATTTATTCATTCAATTCATTTATATAATCATTATTCAATGAAGATCATGAAGAACGAGTCGCATCACATCGTGGAGACGGTAGGCCGTACGTACGCACAAGCGATGATATCATTCCCATAACTATTGAATGGTATTGGAGTGGAAGATGGAATGTCTCAGAATTAGTATCATGTTATAATAATCATATATAGTTATTCTTTACACCATTATACCCATCCAAGTAAGGTGGTGGTGGAAAATAGATTACACCACGGCGTGGAGATGGTATTCCGTACGTACGCATGCGCGGTGATTTAATTTTCTGTAGGATGGATAGAAGGTGAAATAGGTTTGTTTCATATTTATAATAACATATAAGTATATTATTGATACTGATGTTATTAATTCATGATGAAACAAATAAATAAGAAGAAGTATAAGAAGAAATAAATTGGAAAGAATCGGTAAAGGATATTACCACTTCTTTGACGCGCCTCTTCTTAACCTCATCTTAGGGCACTAAAGTTGGTCTTTGAAGAATACCAGGACCTATAATATGTTTATAGGGAAGTGGAGAAGAGAGATTGTCAGGTTTTGGCCGAGATTTAAGGCTCAAAGTGGTGTGAGGAGGAGAGGGAGGATGTGCCCTTTTATAAGGGAGGAGAGGGGCACCTTTGGAATTATAAGAAAAATTAATTTATAATAAATTCCAACCCCACTTAAATACCTCCAAAAATGACTCCATTCGAATATTAGATGATATATATTTTTAATCTCATCAACTAATAAAATTATACATGTTTTTAATTTATTTTAAACCTTATCAAATTGATGTATCCTTATTTAATCTATTTAATTTTATTTGTGGTAATAATATTCTAAATTTTAAATTGATATAAATAATTACTTATGTGCTGTGAATTATCCATAATTAGATACTTTATGAAATTTTAGACCATATAAATTTAAATTTATAATTTTTAAATATTTTTATGATTTTTAAACAATTTTATAATATGTTATTTTTATAAAATAACAATAGTGTCAATTTTGACACTATTCATTTATTTGAATTTAAATAAAATCTAAATAGAAGATATATTCAAAATAAAAGAATTAATATATTTATAACATTTCATATTTATCAATAAAATTAGTGGATCACATTAAATAGTTCATATAATATTTATTTTAATATTTTAAAACCATTTATTTGATATTTCAATCAATAAAATAATTTCAACATCACTATTGTGTCACCTTTAATGATAATTATTTAATACCTAAAAATTATAAATAAATTCAAATGATGTAGCTAATTTTATTATATTTCTGTAGACTATTCATGTTAGAATTTTCATGAAGTTTATCACTAAATTAAAATTATTATACTTATAAGATTTAAGAGAGTGACATGTTGTCACTTTCTTTGGTTTTAATAATAATTAAATTATTTTCATAATAAAAAGACCATAAAATTAATATATTATAACCCTTAGGTGATATGAGTCTACTTTTAGTCATCCAATAGAATTTTGGCAGGTGTTATGTTAATTTTATAATATTATTTTTACACTTAATTACCCGATTTACCTTTAATTGCAGTAAATAAAAATTACCGTAGTTACTATTCATAATATCAAAAAAATAAAAGTAAACTATTAACATATTTTGGACCCACTGAATTAAAATATGGAATCCATTTTTCAAATTTCAAAACACAGAAGTTGTAGTAATTAATTTAAAATTAATCCCGTTGTTAAGAAAACGGGTTTTAAAAGATAAAACATTGCCAAAGATTGAAATGTTTTTACTTATGAATTCAATGTAAAATTAATGGTAATGACATAAATTATATTAAATGGTAAAAATATATTCTATTTATACTTTAAAACCATTAAATATTATAATTTAACCATATAAATTATTGCGATGAAAAAAGTTGTTTTTAATTAAAATATAGTGTGTTTTTACTATTCATTAAAATATGAAAGTTATCAGAATAATATGAAAATTTTATCCAAAGTAAATTTTTATATAATGATTCCAAATAATAATTTTATTTTGTCAAATTGAACTTATAAACCTGTCAAAACTAGATTAAAAGTTGGTGTGCCATCAAAAGGCGGCAAAACTGCATTTTTTGGAAAATACTTATTTTACCCAAAAAAATTATTTTGTTCACATACCATGTTTTAAAAAATGTGTAAGATTAATAATAATGTTCAAAATTTAGTTAATACTATTCATAACAGCTAGTCCGTAATAATATTATAACAATATATCGTTGTTTAGTGAAACCCGGTATTGTGTACTACACACGCTATCGAGGAAGTTTGTGATTGCGTGTAACGCAAGACAAGCCGGTGTTGTGTGTATTGAAAGATTCATTTAGTGTTGCGTATAACATAAGTCATAAAATATATATATATATATATATTTCTTATAAAATCTCAAGGTGTTACATTCTACCCCCCTTAAAAAGAATTTCGCCCTCGAAATTCGTTACTTCGTAACAAACAGATGAGGATACCTCTCCCTCATCATATCCTCAAGTTATCATGTAGCTTCTTCTAATTAGTAGTTCCTCCATAAAAACTTTAACCAAGTGAGTGGTCTTGTTTCTCAGAACTTTTTTGCTATGATCCAGAATCTCTATCAGTTGTTCTTCATAAGAAATATCTTGCTCCAGTGATACAACTTCTAAGCTTAGTACATGTGAAGGATTAGGTATGTACTTTCTCAGGAGAGATACATGGAATACATCATGAACTTGAGAGAGATTCGGTGGAAGCGACTATCAGTAAGCTACCCTCCCAACACGATCCCGTATCTCAAAAGGACCAATATACCTAGGGCTCAGCTTTCCCTTCTTTCCAAATCTCATTACTCTCTTCCAAGGAGATATTCGCAAGAACACTTTATCACCCACTTCAAACTCTAAGTCTTTTCTTCGGTTATCGGCATAACTTTTTTGTCGACTCTGAGATGCTCTTATGTGTTTTTGAATAGATCGGACATTTTCTTCCATCTCATCAACAAGATCAGTTCCTAATAGATTTCTTTTCCCAACTTCATCCCAACATGTTGGAGTTCGGCATTTCTTTCCATAGATAGCTTCATAAGGATCCATCTGAATACTGGAGTGAAAGCTACTATTATAAGAAAATTCCACCAAAGTTAGGTGTTGATCCCAACCACCTTTGAAATACATAGAGAAAGCTCTCAACATGTCTTCTAGAGTTTGAATTGTCCTCTCAGACTGACCTTCTATCTGAGGATGATAATCAGTGCTGAAGCTCAACTCTATATCTAGAGTATGCTAAAGACTTCACCAAAACTTCGAGGTAAACCTCGGATCCCAATCAGATATAATGTAAAGTGGTACTCCATGCAATCTTACCACTTCCTTCACATATATCCTGGAAAGCTGATCAAGAGAGAAATCTTCTCTAATAGCAATGAAGTGTGCCGACTTCGTAAGATGATCAACTATAACCCAGATAGCATTATTTCCTTTGGATGTTTTAGTAAGTCTAGTGAAAAAGTCCATAGTGATGTTTTCCCATTTCCATTCTGGTATGGGTAATGGTTGTAACATCCCCTTAGACTTTTGTCTCTCAGCTTTAACTTGCTGACATACCAAGCATCGAGAGACATATTCGGCAACATCTCTTTTCATTCCATCCCACCAGAAGTACTTCTTCAGGTCCCTATACATCTTCATGCTTCTAGGGTGAATAGAGAATGAAGAACTATGAGCCTCATCCAATATTTCCTTCTTTAATTATGGGATGGGAGAAACACAAACCCGATTCCTAAACCTTATTATTTCATCACAATCAATGTAAAATTCAGGAACATTTCTCACCTTATTTTGTAACTCTACATCTTCTTCTTGTGCCTCTTTAATCTTCATATATATAGATGGTTGAACATTCATTTGAGAAAGATAATATTTTTCCCCTTCCATTATAATTCCAAGATCCATCCTTTGTAAATCCATAAATATTGGATCTTTTCTGATCCTCATCATGGATAAGCTAGCATGGTCTTGTCAACTTAATGTGTTTGCCACCTTGTTTTCTTTCTCAGGGTGGTAATCAATTGAGCAGTCGTAATCCTTAATCAGCTATAACAATCTTCTTTGGAGCATATTCAGCTCATTTTGTGTGAAAATATAATTTAAACTTTTATGATCAGTATAAATATCACACCTTTCACCATAAATATAATGCCTCCAAATCTTTAATGCAAAGATTACCGCAGCTAACTCCAAATCATGATTTGGGTAATTTTACTCATGGATTTTTAACTGTCGTGAGGCATAAGCTATCACCATATCGTTTTTCATGAGAACACACACCAATCCCTTCTTAGATGCATCACTATATATCACAAACCTTTCTCCACTACAAGGCAGTGTGAGCACAGGTGCACTGGATAACCTTCTTTTCAACTCCATGAAATTATCTTCACACTCCTCCGTCCACACGAACTTAACTCCTTTTCGAGTCAACCTGGTGAGTGTATTAGATAATTGTTAAAAATCTTTCACAAAACGTCTATAATATCCATCCAAACCAAGAAAACTTCAGATCTCGGTTATTGTTGTTGGTCTTGACCATCTTTCGATAACCTCTGTTTTTGCTTGATCCACATATATCCCCTCTTTTGAGATTATGTGACCCAAAAATAAAACTTTTTGAAGCCAAAATTTACACTTGGTAAATTTGGCATAAAGATTCTCCTTTCTCATGGTCTTTAATACAATTCTCAAGTGATCTTCATGTTCTTCCTTACTCTTTGAATAGACAAGAATATTGTCTATAAAGACTACCAAAAACTGATCAAGATAGTCTCTAAAGACTCTATTCATCAGATCCATGAAGATAGTAGGGGCATTAGTAAGACCAAATGGCATCACTATAAATTAATAGTGTCCATACCTTGTATGGAATGTCGCCTTTGGTATATCCTCTTTTTTGAACCTTAATTGATGATACCCTGAACTAAGATCAATCTTGGAAAAGTATTGAGCTCTGCGTAGTTGTTCAAATAAGTCATCAATGCGTGGGAGAGGATATTTGTTCTTGATAGTGATCTTGTTAAGTTCTCAATAATCAATGAAGAGTCTCATTGATCCATATTTCTTCTTAACAAACATAACAGGTGCTCTCCAAGGTGACTCACTATAGTGTATGGATCCCTTATAAAGATTCTCTTGGAGTAACTTCTCTTGCCGTCTCTTTTTCCAAACAACATGGCTGGAACAACATCTGGATTGAGATTGATTCGACCACTATTGTGAAAGCCGTTTGGAATGGTGTGATACATCTGGCATGTTCGATCACCACTTGCTGGATGGACTGCATCTGTGCTCTTCACGACACCAACTACATCATCACTCACATTTATCGTGAAGCTAACATGGTTGTTGATGGTCTTGAAAACAAAGGAGTCAATCAAGACATTACCTGGCTTGATGAACTCCCTGATGACTTACTTCCCTTTTATAATAGAGATTGTAATGTGCTTCCATCTTTTAGACTCTTGTAACTCTTTTATTTAATTTCTATAGTGCCCTGGTTTTCTGGCCAGGCACCATCCATTTTTAAAAAAACATAACTGGTGCTCTCCAAGGTGATGCACTAGGGCATATGAATCCCTTATCAAGATTCTCTTGGAATAACTTCTTCAATTCCAGCAACTAAATTGGGGTCATTCTATAAGGTGTCTTTGAAATGGGCATAGCACCCGGTATGAGTTCTATTGAAAACTCAACTTCACGATTTGGTAGAAGACCTGGCAATTCCTCTGGAAAGACATCATCAAAATCTCATACAATGGGCATATTCTTAATCATGAGTTTATCTCCAACCATTTGAGATAAATAACCTTCATTTATTGGAATCAAGACCCATAAGATGGAATAAATTTACACTAAAAGGTTATATTCATCCTTACATCGATAGATGATCATAGATTGATCAGGAATATGAAATGTGACTTCCCTTATTTGGAAATCGATATGAGCTACATATAAGGAAAGCCAATCCATGCCAAGAATCACATAAAATTCCACTATATGAAGGATCACAAGATTTTCAGGAAGCACTTTCCCACAAACGTCAATTGGATAAGAATTATAAACATTTGATGCAATCGTTGTGCCATTAGGAGTTGTCACGGCTAACTCAATAGCTAATTGTTGAGGTAGTATGGAAATGCCCTTGGAAAATTCTTCAGAAATAAAAGAGTGGGTGGATCCAGAATCAAATAAAACATTTGCTACTTTAGAGTGGATGGTAAGTATACCTTTCACCACTTCGTTATCGTACTCCACGTCGCCGATAGAAATTTCATGTGACTTTCCTTTGTATTTGGCCTTAAGAATTTGTTGACATTGATCATCATCAACAACCCTTCTATTAGGGAATTGATTAGCATAATGAACCATTTCCTTGAACTTGTAACATTGAAGTATAGGAGGTGCATTCTGTGTAGCCTTTTCTTTGTTCGCATCACTAGACATCTTTTTCCCATCATTGCGGCATTCAAATGCCCGATGACCTTCTTTTACATATTTGAAACATTAACTTGTCCCTTTAAGACAATTCCCTCCATGTTTCTTTCCACACTTTGAGCATAAGGGAAAACTCATCTTCTTTTCAGTGTGGTCTTTAGATTTCCCTTTGAATTCCATTTTCCTCTTCTTATCAAACCCATATGACTGATGGCTTACTCCAATCTCCATCTCAACCTTGAGAGCACATCGAACAATTTCCTCATAACTATTGAAGTCTCTTATGGCTAACACCCTTCGAAAACTTGGTTTTAAGCCACTAAATAATCGATTGATCTTACTCTCAGGTTGGATAATAATTCCTGAAGCATACCTTGAAAGTCTTGTAAAATTTGCTTCGTAGGTACCAACTGATTCATCATCCTTTATCTTTAGTTCAAGAAACTCCTTATCCATATTTGTTTGAAGAATATGAGGGAAGTACTTATTGAAAAATAAGTTCTTGAACTCATCCCATTCCACATACTCAATTTCGTCTCTTTTCCTCGTATTCTTGATAAGATTCCACCATTGATTAGCTTCACCTTCCAAATGATATACTGCTAAGATGACTTTATCATGTTCAGAACATTGCACGACTGAAAATATCTTTTCAGTGGTATTAATCCATTGTTTAGACACTAATCGATCAGAAGACCCGCTTAATGAAGGTGGACGCTGCCTCATGAAGGATTCAACAAAATGTTGCTCCTTCTTTTGCTCATTTGGAAGTCCTGCATGATTCATAGCTTGAGAAAGTTGTGTGAGCATGGCTACAAGATTTTTCATTCCAGCTCCCATAACATTTGGTTGCTCAGGGGGACAATCATTTCATTTCCCGTCTCATTCAGTATTAACACGATTCATTCGGGTTCCAGCCATTGACTAAAACCAATAATCATAGTGTGAGAAACACTAATCATAATAGGAAAAACACATAATCAAGAATAAAATTTTACACTTAAGGTATTATCATAGGTTATTCATGGCCATTTCTAAAACACTAATATTGTGTTCTTAGACATATCCTTAGGGTTTTTACTAAGGATTTCACATCCTAGTTTCCAAAGGTTGACTATACCTTTCCCCTGATACCAACTATAATGACCCATAATTTACATACATTTTTATTACTTCAGAATTGGATCATACTTATTACAACATATAACAAAACCCCGATAGGACCGTATAGGTATAGTGTCTTTAGAAACTAGGAAACATAAACAACTGGTACATAAAACATCTACATTGTCACTAGTTTATTTCATTATATCAAGAGTCCCTTTTGGAATATCCTACTTAATAACCTTCTTTCTGACCTGGGGAAAAGAAAACATACAAAAAAGGGTGATCTCAAATGCTCAGTAATGGTAAAAAAAGGAAATATAAATCATATCATATTCAAAAGAACATAACATTTTGAAAATCTTAACCTGCAAAAGAGATCATAATATAATAACATGGGGTAAATCATAGTAGTGAAATGTAATCCCAATGATAATAACATATAACATGAAACTTTGTGGAATACACGCATAATCAAAGAAAATCATTTCTTATTAGTCAAGACTCATTTCCAAGACTATCTTAGTGGAAAAAGTCCATTTCTGAACCGAGTTCACTCCTCGTTTCAGTCTTGCATCACTGAACCAGATTAACTTGTCGTTCCAGCCATGTTTATATCATGAGATATAAATCTTTACCCAATGAATTGGAGGGAGATATAAGTCCTACCCATCTCATAATGAAACCATTCTTATGTGTGCCACAAAATCATAAATCATACATCATATCATAACCCATGTCATAAAAATGGGATTCTTAAACATCGTGACATCATAAAACAATTCATATAAGATAAAGGACTTCATAAAAATAATTCCATCGCAACAAAATCAAATCAATTAAATAATAGGGATATAAATAGAACCCTATATTATCTTAGATGGAAAATAATTTTGATAAAACACATGAACTCCATTCTTGAGGAAAATATCCTTTCTACTTCAAAAACATTTTTCCTTTCTTAACATGTCATGACATTTTAAACTAAAAGAATTTAATTAAAAATAAACTTGAAAACTTGTAAAGTAGGCTTCATGGAAATAATTTTCTATGGAATCATAAAAATCCATTCATTCAATATAAGTTAAAAAAACATTCTTCTCGTACTTTGGATGAAAAATTCAAAAAGTATCTCGTACTGAAAATGAAAAATGATTCCTTTCATATCTTTTACTAAAAATTTACCAATAGGTAAAGTTGGATTTAAAAAATTGTAGGAGGATATAAATAATATTACATATTGAGTAAACATGGATGTGGATGATAAATATGCCCCGGTAAATTCTGAAGTATAAACAATCTCTGATAAAAAATAGATTGTGAGATTTTCCCTTACCTTAGGTCTGATATGCTTCGTACGTATCTGAACCTCCTGTATAATGATTTAAATAATGTCATTAACTTATTACAGAATCGTATTCATTGTTATGATATCATAAATGGTCATATTCTTATCTTCTAATTAGTAATATTTCATTGCTACTTGTTATTCGGGTGTTCATTGCTTTATGTTCTTATGCATGTCTTGTCGAATAAATTCTTATTCCTATTTTTAGGTTATAGATACCTTATTTAAAGAATGTTATTAGTGTAATATATATCATATTTATTCATTAAATTCATTTATATAATCATTATTCAATAAATATCATGAAGAACGAGTCACATCACAACGTGGAGACGGTAGGTCGTACGTACACACGAGCGATGATATCGTTCCCATAACTGTTTAATGGTATTGGAGTGGAAGATGGAATGTCTAAGAATTAGTATCATTTTATAATAATCATATATAGTTATTTTTTACACCATTATACCCATCCAAGTAAGGTGGTGGTGGAAAACAGATTACACCACGGAGTGGAGACGGTATTCCGTATGTACGCATGCGCGGTGATTTCATTTTTCATAGGATGGATAGAAGGTGAAATAAAGTTGTTTAATATTTATAATAACATATTAGTATATTATTTATACTGATGTTATTAATTTATTATGAAACAAATAAATAATAATAAGTAGAAGAAGAAATAAATTGGAAAGAATCGGTAAAGGATATTACCTCTTCTTTGACGCGCCTCTTCTTAACCTCCTCTTAGGGCACTAAAGTTTTTCTTTGAAGAATACCAGGACCTCTAGTATGTTTCTAGAAAATTGGAGAAGAGAAATTTTTAGGGGTTGGCCGAGCTTGAAGGCTCAAAGTGGTGTGAGGAGGAGAGGGAGGAGGTTCCCTTTTATAAGGGAGGAGAGGGGCACCTTTGGAATTATAAGAAATATTAATTTATAATAAATTCCAACCCCATTTAAAAGCCTCCAAAAATGACTCAATTAGAATATGAGATGAGATAGGGTTGTAATATCATAAAACAATAAAATTTAGACATGTTTTGAATTTATTTTAAACCTTATCAAATATATTTATCCTTATTTAATCTATTTAATTCTATTTGTGGTAATAATATTCTAAATTTTAAATTGATATAAATAATTACTTATGTGTTATGAATTATCCATAATTAGATACTTTATAAAATTTTAGACCATATAAATTTAAATTTTAAATTTTAAAATATTTTTATGATTTTTAAACAATTTTATAATATTTTATTTTTATAAAATAACAATAGTGTCAATTTTGACACTATTCATTTATTTGAATTTAAATAAAATATATATATAGGATATATTCTAAAAAAAGAATTAATAGATTTATAACATGTCATATTTATCTAGAAAATTAGTGGAGCACATTAAATAGTTCATATAATATTTATTTTAATATTTTTAAAACCATTTATTTGATATTTCAATCAATAAAATAATTTCAACATCACTATTGTGTCACCTTTAATGATAATTATTTAATAACTAAAGATTATAAATAATTTCACATGATGTAGATAAGTTTATTATATTTCTTGATACTATTAATTTTTGAAATTTCATGAAGTTTATCACTAAATTAAAATTATTATACTTATAAGATTTAAGAGAGTGACATGTTGTCACTTTCTTTGGTTTTAATAATAATTAAATTATTTTCATGGTCAAAAGTCCAAACAATTAATCTATTCTGAAAATTAGGTGATATGGGTCTACTGTTAGTCATCCGATAGAATTTTGGAAGGTGTTAGGGTAATTTTATAATCTTATTTTTACCCTTAATTACCCGATTTACCTTTAACTGCAGTAAATAAAAATTACCGTAGTTACTATTCATAATATCAAAAAAATAAAAGTAACCTATTAACATAATTTGGACCCACTAAATTCAAATATGGAATCCATTTTTCCAAATTCAAAACACATAAGTTTCATTAATTAATTTAAAATTAATCTCGTTGTTAAGAAAACGGGTTTTAAAAGTTAAAACATTGCCAAAGATTGAGATGCTTTTACCTATGAATTCAATGTAAAATTAATGGTAATGACATAAATTATATTAAATGGTAAAAAAATATTTTATTTATACTTTAAAACCATTAAATAATATAATTTAACCATATAAATTATTACGATGAAAAAAGTTGTTTTTAATTAAAATATAGTGTGTTTTTACTATTCATTAAAATATGAAAGTTATCAGAATAATATGAAAATTTTATCCAAAGTAAATTTTTATATCATGATTACAAAGAAGAATTTTATTTTGTCAAATTGAACTTATAAACCTGTCAAAAAGTAGATTTAAAGTGGGTACGCCATCAAAAGACGACAAAACTTCATTTTCTGAAAAATACTTATTTTACCCAAAATGTTTATTTTGTTCGCATAACATGTTTTATTAAATGTGTAATATGAGTAATAATGTTCAAAATGTATTTAATACTATTCATAATGGCTAGTCCATAATAATATTATAACAATATATTGTTGTTTAGTGAAACCCGATATTGCGTACTACACACACTATCGAGGAAGTTCGCGATTGCGTGTAACGTAAGCCAAGCCAGTGTTGTGTGTATTGAAAGATTCATTTGGTGTTGTGTATAACATAAGTCATAAAATATATATATATATATATTTCTCATAAAATCTTAGGGTGTTACAATGTCAGTGGTGGAAACTTTTCATGGGGGATCGAGATGAGGTTATGATTGGATGGAATTGGTCTTGGGAGTTGTTCAGGAAATATTTTCTATTGGATACTCTAAGTATCAAGAGGAAGTATAAGTTATTGGTGATATAGTAATTTAATTAATTTATTTGAGAGTTTTGTGATTAGTTTATGGATTTTTTATGATATTATTTTGATTTTATGATTAGAGAGAATCTATGATATCTCTATTTTCATAGGGATTTGAGGAATGATATTAAAAGGTAATTGGAAACCTTTTCTATGAGTTCCTTCATGGAGATACTAGAAAATGATAAGATAATATAGAATTTATTAACAAGAATTGGATCTTTTCTAGTAAGTACCTAGTCGGGTGTAGTTCATAGAGGAGAGAGAGGTTAAAGTTATCAATTTTTGAAGTAATTGATGTTCAATTTAGGATATGGAGTTCGACTTTTAGTGTGATCTCATTTCAATAATATGGTAGTACACATCCATCTGGTGGGATCCAAGGATTTTGATGTTTCTTTTATGAATTTATGGTTCATATTTGGTCTATATTCCCATATTTTTATAGATAACATAGAAGATATGAGTGGAGTGTGACTGTTGATGTACCACCCCATCATCCTCTTTAGAAGTAGTTTCCATAGTAATAGTAGGATATATAGCCATTGAGACAGCCAATATAGGGTAGTGTTAGAAAATTAAATCATAGTAGAGATCAATAGAGATCTTACCATAGAGGGGGTATAGTCATGCGGTATGGACGGTGAGGATGAGGAATTGGTAAATTAAAACTCTAGGTCATGAAATGGTCAAGAAGCGAAGGGTCCTGAGGTGGTTATAAATAAAATTTCCAATTAATCCAATCTTTATTCTAATTTTATTTATTTTAGTGCCTTGAAATATTTTATCAATCCTCTAGATTTTGGGTTATAGATTCCATTAGAACATCTTTAGGGTCCATTAGAGTTGATTAATCTAGTGATAGGTCAGATGAGGTTGGATGATATGTGTAGTTCTAAGTTAGTTATGGGGAGATATTTATTCTCTTTGAACATAATCTTATTGTAAATACAAAAATATGACTCTATCCTAGGGATGTATTGGTTTTATTTTATAAAATCATGTATCAATTGTTATATATAGAGGGTAATTTTACCTAGTTTGGATGGTGATTGTGTAGTTTTAGTTTGGGAAAGATATTTCTATTTAGGGTAGAGATGGTTTTAGTAGTAGAGTATTTCATCATAGTTAGAGAGTTTTATGCTTGATGCATCTAAAGTAGATATGGAGAAATTTTCTTGAGTTGTGGGGGATTATGTTGACGTATTCCCAAAAAAAATTATGAACTTTCCATTGAGGCAATAGATTGAGTTTGGGATTGATTTTTATACAAGTTTTTATCATATTTCTATATAATCTTATTATATGGTGACTTTTTAGCTTAGGTAATTTAGAAACCATAATGATGAGTTATTTTAGTAAGGTTTTTTTGGGAATACTGTTTCACCGTGGGATTCTCTAATGTTGTTTGCAAAGAAGTTTGACGGAAGCTTAAATTTGTGTATATATTATAAGAAATTGAATCAAGTTACTATGAAGAACCAATATCCTATACCTAATATATATTATTTATTTAATCAATTGAAAGGTTGTCTTTGGTAATGAGAGATTTATTTATGATCTGTATGTCACCATATGAAAGTTATGGATACATACATCCCTATTATATCTTTTCTATGATGGTATGGAAATTTTAAGTTTATTTATGTCATGTGGGGTTTAAAATTAAATGACCATATTTATGGGTCTTTAGAATAGGTTTTTTCAACTATATCTTGATGATTTTATGGTTGTCTTTATTGATTATATTTTGGTTTATTCAAGGATGGAGGAGGATCTATTAGAATATCTCAGTAAGGTGTTAGAGTTACTCAAGGATCATAAATTATATGGGAAGTTATTTAAGTGTTTATTTTGGACATGTGAGGTAAATTTTATAGGTCATGTTATTTTAAATTTTGGTGTCGTAGTGGACTCAATGAAGATTGAAGGTTTGAAATGTGTAATCATATAAAGAATGTTTCTAAAGTGAGGAGTTTCTTAGAATTAGAAAGTTATTATAGGAGGTTTATGCCCAAGTTTTCTCATATGGGGACTCCATTATCATCTTTAAATAATAAATTGAATGCTTTTGTTTAGATGGAGGAGTTCCAAAAATCTTTTTAAATCTTGATGGAGAAGTTGAAGCATGCTCTGGTTCTCTAATTTTATGAGGAAGGTGTTCTTATAAATTTTATTACGATACCTCTCATAATAGTTTTGGATTTTTATTGATGTATGTGAGTGGTCATTTATTAATTATTCTAGGTACTTAAACCCCCATGAATGTAACTATGCAATACATGATTTATAGTTTGTATTGGTGGTGTCTCTACTTAAACTTTTGAGGCGTTATTTTCTTAGAGTGTAATTTGTGGTTTATTTTGATCATAAAATCCTGAGGTATATCTTTTCTCCAAAGGATTTGAGTTTTTAACAAATAAGGTGATTTTAATTTATCCAATATTATGATTTCAATATAATATATACTTCTAGAAATGGTGATGTGGTGGTTTACAAGTTCATTTGAAAGTATTATGGTGAGAATTTTTATCAGATGAGCAAGAAATGGAAAGAGATAGAGTTATTGGCATATATTTAGCTTGGTTATATGGATATGGATTATGGATCTTTCCTTTATCATATGATAATGGAATATTTTTTAATGTATTAAGTATAATATTCTTGGCTGGGAGACCCAAAAGTGGAATTATGGAAAGATTGGATCATGAACGGTGATACTTTGGATGGTTGGTCTGAGGATAAGATCATCAAGTGTTGTTTCATGGAATGTTTTTTATTCCCCTAGGTATATGGGAAGTAATTATTCATGAGTTATATATTATATCCTTGGTATTGAATCTAGGTATTCTATAGATGTATTGTGCTTTGAAGAGTCATTTTTTGTGGCTTTGGATGAATATTGTGGTAGACGAGTTTGTTTCTTGATATCCTATGTTCCAATATGTAAAAGTTTAACATCATGTTCAAATGGTATCGTTTCATCCTTTAAAAATTACTCAATATAAATGAGAAGATATTTATAAGAATTTTGTTTTAGTTTTTCCTCATACCTTGAGAGGTTTTGATATCATTTGTGTCATTATGGGTAGATTTATAAAGTCATCACATTTTCTACCAATTAAGGAATCATGTTTGGTGGATAGTTTAGTGAAGTATTGTGTGTTGTAAGTGGTGGATCCACATGGAGTTTTGAGGATTATAGTGTCTAATTGTAATGATCAGTTTACATCATGGGTGTGGAAAGGATTACAGTGTGCCTTTGATTCCTTGTTTTGTCTTAGTATTGTACTTAACCCATAGACTGATATTCAAGTAGAATGAACATTCCAAACATTTATAGGATATATTGAGAGCATGTATCTTAAATTTGGTAAGATCATAGGTAGACTATTTATCATTGGTATATTTTTATTATAATAATAATTTCTATTCCACCAATGGTATGGTACCTTATGATACTTTCTATGGTAGACCATGTTGTTCACTGTTGTGTTATTTTGATGTTGGTGAAGTCATTATATTTGGTCCAAAGATGGTTCAAGATATGTCAGATCATGTAAAAATTATTCAGGATCATATGAGGGATGCTCAAAGTAGATATATTTTTTATACAAATTGAAGGAGGAGGTCATTGGAGTTTTCTATTATAGATCATGTGTTCCTATTAATTTATCCTCAGTGTGGAAATTTAAGGTTTGGTAAAGGAACATTTATCATCAATATTTGATAGTCCTTTTTAAGTGTTGAAACATGTTATATAGGTAGATTATGTATTGGTTCTATCTTTGTTGTTGAAAAAGCTTCATGACATGCTTTATGTGTCATATATTTAAAATTATTATCATGATCCTTTTCATCTGATAATATTTTGAGATGTGTATATCAAGGATGATATTATATTTTTGGAGTATTTTATAGAAATTTAGGATCATGGGGATAATTTTCTATGATTATGAGTTATTTCTTTAGTGAAAGTTCATTTAGGACATGGTAATGTTGAGGAGACCTTTTGGTAGAGGGGATCACATATGCTGGTGTAGAATCCTAAATTGTTTTGAGTTTTTTTATTGTGTTTGATATAGAATATTGTTTTATTAATGAAAGTTGAATGAAATTTTCATGTTATTTTTTTCCAATTTTTTTTATTATGGTTAAAAAAACTTGATAATGAAAAGTTTTTAAGGGGTGTGTAATATAGTGAACTGGATTTTGAATTTTTAGAAGTTTGAGAATTTTTATTAGTTTTTTAAATTAATAATAGTAAAATGATAAATTTTTTTGGTTTTAGAAATGAAATTTTAAGTATTTCATTGGATTCGGGATATAGAGCTTACTCTTGGGCAGTAGTTTGCTAATTTTTTGGGGTAATGAGATTTTCCAGTGAAGTGTCAGGTGTCAAAAAAAGATAATTGTTATTTATTTATAGGAGTAATTCATATTTTTATGGATAATTTCTACTTAAATAAATATTTTAGTATAGGAAATAGTTTTTTCAATGGCAGTGAAATGGAGATATTAGATGAATTAGAGGTTGGATATTTTGTTATGTGTTGGCATACCTTATTAGTAGATTAAATATAGCATTATGAGAAATGATTTGGAGAAATTAAAGAGGATGTTTATATGGTAATAATTAAATTTAAAGTAATGGAAGTATTTATGGATGTTTACGCATGGAATTTATGAGGGGAAATTATGGGAGCTGAAGAGATTTTAATGGAAAAGAATGAGGAGAATGAATTTTCCACCGGTGACATTTCATAGAGATTATCTATATTTTAAAAGTAAAGAAAACCCTCAGTGATGGTTTCCTAATGGATTAGATGAGGAAAAGTGAGGAATGATATTGTGGAAGAATGGTTAATGATAATCATCATAGGATCGAGATATAGTGTTCATCGTGGAATCGAGGTTAGTGAATAAAATTATCATCAATTCTATAATCCTTGTGAATATTACATTATTATGATATTTCATGTTCATTATATAATTGATAATATTATGTATGAATTAATATGTGGTAAAATGAAATTGGGATGATTAATGAGCATGGGTTTGGTGGAATAATTATTATTATTGAATAATTTAATTGATATGGGTTGTGAAATCGATGGATTATTAATGAAATTGGTAAGAAAATAAGTTATGTAAAATGGTGGAAAACATAATTCATTTATTATATAATGTGAATTGTTATAGGTTGAAAATTATGAACAATGGAAATGAATATTAAGTGGTAAATTTTTTTGTTGAATGTTGATTATAATTCACATTTTTTATTATTTGGCATGTTTTTGTGGTGAAATATAGATGTTGATATTTGTTTATGATTATTTATGAAATAATTTTCAATTATCTAATATGAATTTAGAGACTAAAATAGTGTAAAATAGTATAAAATATATTGGAGATGAGATGGTTCAATTTACATGATTTGGAATAGGTTCACTCCAATTTAAAATGAGGGCCATGCCATTATCGGGAAAAGTGTATAGAATTTTCGGTGATGGTTGGGGTATAAAGTAGATGTTTGTTTCATGAGATCATTCCATAAATGAATATATCATTCCACATTATAGATTTTGAGGACCTTGCAGGTATTAAGATATATGAGGTGGTTTGATTTTTATAGGTTCATTGGTATGAGGTCATGCAATATATAGTAGGGTTCGTGCCTGTTAGTTTCATCCATGTGAAAACCATTTTTATCTAAGCTATTATAACTAATGTAAATAGAGGTTTTGGAAATATAATATTCAATGCTTGGATAGAGAGGAGGAGCGGCAGCGACAAAGTCCTAAAGCCTAGAAGCGGGAAGATCAAAATATGGTAGTCGAATGAAAGAAATCAGAACATATCATGAAAGGTATTAAAGATACAAGTGTGGACATGAAAACTTATCGCATAAAGTTTTATCTATGGATACTTAATATTTTCTTCTGATATTATGTAATTTTCTGTCTCCTTTGGTGTATTTTTTGTAAAAGGGTTTATGTAAGGGTCTTCAGAATTTTATATAGGAGTAAACTCATGGAATTCCCAAAATATTTCAATATTCAACAAATGGGTAAGTTAAGGTGGTGGATGTATTTAATGGAATAAAGTTATTCCTTTGAATATAAGATCCAAGTGGGAATTCTCTTCATGGATATTAAAAGGTGGTGAAACCAATTGCACTATCTAAGATCTACTACAGTTTTTTTAGTGACGAAATTTTCTATGATAATGGTTCAATATTGTAATCATGTTCTATATCTTAAATAAAAGAGTTTGAATCATTCCCCCATGGATTAATAATATGTATAAACCATGTAAAATTCTTGTTTTATTATTTTCCTATTGTTTCTTTCTTTCATTTATCATTCAGAAGTTCTTTTTTGGGTTATTTAAAAGTGTACGGTATGATGTAGTGACTTGGGTGTTGTTTTTATTCTATGTTTTGGTATATCGTTAGCATGGGTTCACTCTATTTCTTTATTGATACTATGTAAGTTTAGTAGGATAACTTTTGGGTGTTTTTAAGGTTCATCGGACCTAATAAGTGGTATCAAAGCCTCAGTTCAAGGGTGAAAAAAACTCGAATAAGGTGTTTCAAAGCTCAGTTCAGTAGAACCATTCTTCCCTTAAAATTGTAATCTAATTCTAATAAGTAGTTCTTGATCCCTCTTCCATGTTTCGTAATTTAGTGGAAGTTCATTGATTCCAAAATTAATGGCATTGGATAATAGTAAGGTTCATGTGGAGAAGTTTGATGGAAGGGATTTAGAATACCTAAATATGGATATAGAGGATTGTTTCTGACACTTTACATCAGGTAACACTGCCTACACGTGTGCTAATTTGTTGATGATTCATTTTACCCTACAATCCCTCTTTCCAAATGTGGGTGGCATTCATCACCTTCCCAGTGATGTTTTCTCCTTTATCGTAATGGGATGATCGGATGTTGGTCCCTCCTTCTGTGAATTCCTCCTTAGAATTATTCTCCTAATCCAGGTATTCCTTGAAGATTAAGACATTGTTTGTGAAACTCATTCATAGTTCCATCCCTTTTCTAGAATCTGGTTAATTATGCTACTTCTATCTAGACATTCCAAGGTTTCTAGTCAGGGTAGAAACCTTTAGTTAGAAAAGTAGTCACGTTGGGAATCAGTGGCATGTCTGGACACTAGAACATTATAGCACTTGTGTTCTACCACATAAGAGGGCTTCTCAATGGTGCGTAAACCTGAGGCATCCTGTGTCGATTACAAGGTATCTTATGTCAGAGGAATTTCTTCCAAATTTTTACTTAGGCATCCCATGTTTAACATGGGGTGATCTATGAGTTTAACTTCCTGTGGGGACATAGAGTCGCAAGTTTAAAGGCTTGTTGATATGAAGGGTTTCGAGTTTAATGTCTTTCAAAGATGAAGGGTTGTGAGTTTAACATCTTACAGAGATGGAATGGACTAATCAGAACACTTGTGAAGGTGGATCAGATGGGTACATCCCTAAGAGGGAGCACCTAGAAGGTTTACTGGATGGATGGGTCACAACTCCCAATGAGAGTGGACCTGAGGTGGTGTGTCTCCTAAAGAGAAGGTTTCACACCCTGAAGGATGATATAGATGCCATTGAGGGTGGATTAGAGAGGTATATTACAATGATGAGGACACCAAGGTTTACCATTGGTTGGGATTGAACCTCGTGGAGGCTTCATATATACCCTTTTTAGAAGACAGGGATCAAAACCCACACATTTCAGAGTGGTGATGTGGGGATTACAAGACTTTCCATCACAAAAGGATTACTCTTGGTTGGATGGATATGGATTATATGGGGTTTAAATGATAAGGCTTCCCAGGTGCATCTAGAATTAGTGATGATGTGGATGGTACTTACATATTGAGATGACCCAAATGGATATCATGATCTCACCAGGATGTGGCGGCCCAGGTAAGAATCGGGATGGGGGTGGATGATGTGTTGACGTAGAATGGATGGAATGCATGGGGTGATGAGATTGAACCTCATGGGGGATTCCTATATATCCCAGTGGATAGGAATCAAAGTCTACATAGTTTGGAATGGTTTGGGGCTTACACACTGAGACTGCATGGGTGCTGCTAAGAGTAGTAATGATGTGGATGGATATTGCGCAATGAGATGGATCAATGTCACATCATGAGGGTACATCCCTGTTAGGGGGAACTAGAGTGTACCATTCGTTGGTATTAAACTATGTGAATGAATCCTATGTATCCTTTTTAGAATATAGGGATAAAAATTTGTGTAGTTTGAATATTAGGTGCATGGGGATTACTTCAAGAGGGATGCCTGAAGAGGAAGGGGTCACAACCACTATTAACCTCTAAGCTCACATGAGTCATGATCGATGTGAGAAACAATAGGTAGTAGTAGACCTGATGATCATGTTAGAAAGGTGCATCCTTGAGAGGTGATGTAGGGCTTACACACTAAGACTTTCTAGGTAGATGGTTATTGGGGCTTACTTTAGGAGGGATGTCTAAGGAGTATCTCATTCCATGCAAGGAGGATCTCTTTCCCTGTGAAGAGGGTGAGTCAGATATCACTCCCATGGATATGAGTGGGTTTGGAAAATTCTTGAGGCATTTCACCCCAAGTGCATTGCATATGGAAAGACTACATTTTAACATTGGGCACTAAATATGATGGGTCTTGGAAGTTTAATTTCATGTAGCTCGGATGATTAAGTCTCATTCCTTACCCACTTGTACTTACATAGTTGTAATATGTGACCTTTGAGTGGTGCATATCCTAAATAATGCCCGATGGGAGGTGGTGGAGGAGTGTTCAGTTGAGGGGTCCATTTTAGCATGGCTATGACAAAAAGAAAAATACATTAGAGTGTCTATTCCAAAAATCAAGAGGTAGGGTAATTAAATAAGAAACACCGCATGAGGGACCAAGAAATCACTACACACAATCCTATAGGGTCTCATGGAAGAACGTATCGTGAAGAAAGGGGATTCACTAAGAGGATATGCGTGAAGCTATGGTGCTTAGAGGAGAATTGGGGCTTCGTAAAGGAAAGGGATTATCAAATCATAAGGCTCATGCCTTATCATGGATACCTAGATTAATATAAGAGTGTTTCGTGGAGGCCTAATGCTCTGCGAAGCCTCGAGTAATCCAAAGGGCCTCCTTCCTTCATGAAGTGAATAGGATTTCATGAAAGTCATCCTTACCATAGGTATGGGTAAATAAGAACAAGGGGATAGGTGGATGGTGATTCTCAAGTACCTCGGGTGATCTATTTTTTGGGTCAGGTTCACGGGGCTCAGGAGCTTCATGAAATAGGATCTCAAAAGCTGGAAAGTCAGAGTAACCATCCCTTTTAGGGGGTGACCCACATATTTATAGGAAAGGGGTCTCATGATGCTCAGTGTCTTTCCACGAAGGGAAAAAGGGCTACGCAAATGGGAGAGGATCCTTCGGACTCACAGATCCATTCAATAAAATACGTACATGTAGTCATAGAGCTATGTTGGACTCGCGGGAGTTCCATCATGTATCTTGGTTCAGTAATGGAGAGAATACGACTCATGGGAGTTCCATCATCTCTCTTGGAATGGTCACAGAGGGTGTCAGACTCACGGAAGTTCCTTCAGCACCTCGCATGGTCATGGAGGGAATTGGACTCACGGGAGTTCCATCAGTGCCTCTTGTGTTTGTAGTGAGGAGGGGATTCACATGGGAGCTTCGTGAGGTAGACCACTTTGATGGTATTTGGGCCCTTTAATCTTTAATTTCATCCCAAAAAGTTGGTGGCCTCACTCAACTTATCCTGGGATATGGATTTTGGCACCAACAAATGCCCCCCCCTCAAAATGGGACCTGATGTAAAAAAGGAGGGTCAGATTTTGAGGTTCAATTTCCAAAAAAACCGGTTGATTGTAAAGTCGTCTCATAATGATGGGGTGCATAACACACATATGTGAGGTATCCATGACGCTTGGGGGGTGAATGTCATCGCGAATCTTGATTGGACACTACCTATAAATAGGGAATGAGGGGCACATTATCCATACTAGATCTCTGCGAAAGACTACACCTGAGCTCTCATTTCATGAAGACATTCACCCTGTGAACATGTCTCTGTGAACCAATTTCCATAGTCTTTTTCTCTATGAATGCTTATTTAGCGAACCAGGGCTTCAAGATCTGCTAATATAGCTTTACTAATGAACTTATCGAGTGAGATTTGCAAATAAGACCATAAAAACAACTAATTATGGACTAGATGGCTACTCGGAAAGCTTCTCGGGAGGTCATTGTGAATGTTTCTCGATGAGCATAAATAGATAACAATATCATGATTAGAGAGTATGGTCGTAGCCATTCATACCATGAATCGTTGCTCGAGTTTCAGTCTGAAGATCGAAAGGACTACCCCCTTTTTAAAAGGTTGAAACTATATGGATTTAGTCTAAGGGGTGATGCTTTCATCCTAGAGGCAAAAAGATATGAACTGAATTACTATTTCGAGGGTATACTAAGACAATATCAATGGTATAGGGATACTGATGGCCTCATCAGGAAGGACCCACATCCATCACTAGTGATTTCCTTTACAACCACCTAAACAACATTGATGGAAAACCACTGGAGGAAGAAGTGTCTCATCCACAATATAATACAATCTTAAAGGTAGGGCTTGAGAATCAGAAGAAAGGGTGGATTGATGATTGGGATTTTTTCTAGGGAAAAACATTCATAGAGGAATGGTATTGGGCCTACTGGGCATGCGCGTCTTGTGTAGAGTTCGGGATGGTACTGAGGTGAGTGTGTATAAAGTGGTGTTGGATTCCTAGTTCCATGTCTATCAACTGAAGGACATCATGCTCGAGCTACTGAGATGATGGTCACTATACACCAACACATTTAATCTTCACCAAAGGGAGGTCGGCATCAGCCTCTGAAATCTCCATCAAATTTCTACAATCTTGATCCTAGGGGACATGTATGATGGGTTTCTATTTATAGAGAATTCATGGGAGGATGAGGAGAGGATTCCACATCTAGCAAAGGAGCTACTGGATTTGGTGTCAATAATGAACAATGAAAATCACATGAAAAAGGACATCAACTTAAAGAAATGATTCGACTACTTATTGAATTTTCCAATAGAGGAGCCTGTCGAGGGTGGGGAGAGACCTAAGAAGATTCTATCGAGACCTTGTACCTGTCTGAGAGGCCTCCAACAAGAAAAATATGACTCTTACTAGTAGATTCTGTAGGATGTCCAGTGGAAACTATGGGGTTACAACATCAAATATGATCATCGACCGATAATCAAGCTGGCTGGATTCATTTCAGCACTCATATGTCAGTGGATACTGCCAATGAGAGATGCGAATATGGGGGTGAGGCCAAGCATGTTTTCAACCAGAAATTCTGAATATCGTCGGGATTTTTTCACTTAAGTCGGGTGTGATGGCAGTGTTGAGCAAGATAGGATGAGCAGATCAGTTCATCTTTCACATGTTCCATTTGTCAATGGGGGTAATAACTGATGATGGAACAAAAATTATAGATAGGAGGTCATATATACTAGCCTTTCTAGGTGGATTGATAGTGGAATGGGTGGACTGCAAGCCGGTATGTGAATCGTATACCCTACACCGATTTGTGAGGAAATTTAGGTATATGAAAAGGCTAACTCAACAGGTATACCTAGGATTATGTTATGAAGATCACCCATGCGTGATGAGGAAATTCTAGTTCATGTTCACACATGAGGATGAAAAATTAAGAATGAGATACTTCCATACACTACTATATTCTGACTGCTTCATATGTATGCACATAACTGGGAAGCTACCTATCCAAGGGAAATGCTGAAGTAGTGGACAATCTTGGCTAATGAAGGAGTGTCCCCTCTACATCAAGGCTAAGGTCAAACAATGAAGAGAGGGAATCATGGGGGCAGGGATGATGTACATAATGGTTACAAAGCTACAGTAGTAAGGCCAATGGTCCGAGAATCTACAACGATTGGAGTAGAAAGAAGAGAAGTAGCAGTACTAGCTGAGAGGACCTGGGAGGAAGGGGATCTATAAAGGGGGTTCTGTGGGATAATTTTCCAAGATCCTAGTAAACAATTGCATTGTTTAGATATTTATAATGATTTCATCTATCTCAAGGCTTAGAAAACCAGGGATACATGTAGATATTTCATCAACACCAAAAACTTATGGAATCACCTGAATAGGTATGGGATGCAGTTGTTAGGGATCATATTTTCTAAGGGTGGCTTTCTTTCATCCCAGGAATAGGGGGAGAAATTTTTTTTGGAACTAGAGGAACTAGTGTATTTCTAAGGCATGGTGTTTCCATTTATAAATCAAGTGTGGGTGCTACTAGACATGACCTCTCCCCTGGTTCTGTCGGCGACTTAGCTGGATGAACGCTTCTATTTTCCCAATGGATTGGATGGAACATGGGGGAAGAATCCAATGAAGGAATCCCATAGGAGGACATTAAGGACATAGCTTCTAAGGAAGTCTCTCTAGATGAAGGTGGTATAGTATCCTCATAGGATACTTCCTTGGAGGGATTCTCTAAAGCTCTTGAAGTAAGATTTAATGAATTTCTTTATGTTATCACATATCCTCATGATTTCCCTAGATTAATTGACTAAAATTTTTCCCATATGGTAGAATCTTGAACAAGATACCCCCTCTCATAGGAATGAAGATATGACCAATGTGGAGAGGCAGGTCACGAGTTTTGTGCCCAAAGTAGAAGAAATTGGTAGGCCGGTTGGAGTCGAGGAGGCAAGAATTATCAACCTAGAGTACCTAGATCCCTCTATTGTATATGGGGTACCATGAATTGGTATCCCAATGACGACAACCCAAGATCATGAGCAGCCATTTCTTGACCTTTGAACGTTTTCTTTATCACAAATCCATACGTTTTGCTTACTCGACTATATTGATTGATATTATCCTCGTATGAATAGTACTAAGATTAGAAGGTGATTTGATAGTGATAATATTTGGAGGACCCATGGCTTCTTTCCTGATAGGAGTTCCATTCCATGTGGATCTGGGTGTCTAAGACAACCAGGCCATGGTTTCTAGTGAACAATCAATTGTGATTGTGGGTGGCGTCATTGGTGGGACGGAACCTAGTTCTGATAAGGACAAACTTATCGAGGTGGAATAAATTGATGAATATCAACCTCATGATATGGATCCTAACCCATATAACATGATTCCAGAGGAAAATCCTTTTTCTGAATTTCCGGCCGGATTTCCAGAGTACGAACATGCTGATCCGAAGGAGCTGGATGAGTCTGATTCTGATGTGGTCGAGTATAGCCAGGATACCAAACACTGGGCATATAATTTGGTCAAAATATTCACCAACAATGCTGTAGAACCATATTAGATAGTTTTAATGGGATCACTTTTCAATTGGATACACGATTTGTGTGCTGGAGGGGTGGATGCGTGAGGTATGAACATGCTGATTTAGGACTACCTTGCCGAGAAAATATGTGAAAGTAGTCGCCATATGGATTTCTCCTAGCATCAAGAAAATTTTGTTAGTACTCAGAATTATTAGGAGGCTGGGAATTAGATTTATCATCTAGAAGGGTAGCGGAATGAACATTCTTCCTTTACTACCACCCAATCGGAACTGGTCACACAATTGAGGGTCCAGCTGATAGAATCCCAAGAGCAACTGAGGTAGGTATCTCATCAAATGGATGATCTTTGGGATGAGTATAACTGAGTGTTAACCAGGGATGATGATCTCCATTTGGTAGAAAACAAAGAGGAAAGGTATCTTAAGTGGTGATAGTGGATCTTGGAAGCCACACACCAAAAGGTGGCAGAGCTGAAGCGCTCCATCGAAGGGGTGAATCCATAAGGTCTTTGTTTTTTCTAAACTCATGACACATAATTATTATTTGTTTTCTTTGGATTTAATGTATGGACACATTCTTGTTTGCTTCAATTATCATACTTTTACATACTTTTGAAACAACCAATGACTGATCCCTAAATTCACATGGTTCATGCTCAGTGTGAGAAACAAGGGAAGACCACATAATTGTTAACTTTTTATGAGAGTGTTGGATAGTCATAAAATACTCAGGGTCTACTATTTTTGACTGGCCACTCATATTGTTTGGTTCAAGAGAGGATATTATTGGATATCAAGGTTCTTGGGATAGCCAATTTTCTTTTCCCAATGTGCACTAGTGCACGAGCGGGATAATGCCAGGGGCATTGAAATCGATTCAAACAAAGGTAAATGAAAAGTGTGAATCGTAATGCCCAAAATTAGGAACATGGGGAGGATGTAATGTTAGTATGGGAAAACTTTTAACCATGTTCAAAACACATTATATTCCCCACTATCCTAGAATGGGTAAATACAAGTGAGGGTCAACCACTGGACATGTTTGAAACATGGGACCTAACTTGAAATGTCATTTGATGTCTTTCGAAAGGTTGGACCAGGGTGGTAGGTGAGTCGAAGAATCATGGGACCAGACCATTAGGGTGTCCCTTAAGACATTAAACAGGATGAGGATCTAAATAAAGGGGTACACGAATCATGGTAACGGAGTGAGGGAATGTTTAAAAGGATTCCAACGCACTTGAAGTTACACCACCGTGACTTAGATCTCATTGGTGTGGGAGCATTAGTTTGAACAAAGCTCAAACCAATATTCTAGGGTAGAATTGACTGTGTTATCATGACACATCAAACTTATTATGATTTTAAGATTGATTTATAGTCTAGGGAATACCCTAGGTCGTCTCTCAAGGAGCATTAATAGGTTTTGAGTGTGTATTTTTAATAAAATTTAAAGAGGGGGTGGTTTTGAAAACAGTTTTAAAAATAAAATGACTTAATTAAAGAGTTTAATAGTTGATAAATAAAAGTTATGTTTTAGAATGATGATATAAGGATATCATTTCAAGTTCACTACACATTGCGGATAGTTCATTTCTCTAAAAATTTCACATAGTTTTGTTTAATTCTTTTCTTGAAGATTGTCAAGATCTTGACTACCCTCTTACCCCATAAAACGATGCACAAAGAAGTAGCCCTTGACACAACGATCATGTTTTAAAGGTTTGGTTATCAATTATAGAAAAAGTGATACCAAATCATACTAAAATATCATATATGTGTGAGATAGAAAGGATGCTTGTGTGGTCCAATCGGAACAACCCAAGATTCCCACTAGAAATTTCAACCCAATCGGTATTAAAATAAAAAGTGTTTCACTTAATTATATCAAAAGAAATGAATTCATGGGAGAAGTATTTCAAGATACAAAATAAGTGAAATATTTAACAGAAAAATTATACAAACCCAGTAGAATAACTAGTGTCGTAACTCCCTCCCAAATGTGTGTAGCTCCCTCGAAATGGCCATCCACCGTTTAGCTCGCCATCAAGAGGAGGAGGCTCGGGTAGAACTTCGCCTTCATATTTGATCCCAATATGAGAATAGAGGCCTCCAAAACTCCTAGGATGAAAAGGAGACTCCTCTAGGACTCCAAAATTCCAGATATTCACTTTTGTTTTGAACTCCCAAATGGGGTTCCCAAGGTACCTTTTTATAGACAAAATGGGTAGTGGTTTTGGGAACCCAGATTTTGATAAACCACTTGAAGGATGGTTTTTGGCTAATAGACAGTCTAATATCCCTTTTGAAAAAATAGTAAAGTTTTATCCCCACGTCTTTAATATCACCAATGAAAGTTTGGCATCATTTGGAAAATCACAGCTCGAGATATTGACATATTACAGAACGCCACCTTTGACTTTGTGCATATTCAGAGTCTTGGACAAATTAGTTCAGATGGGCCCCATATAAGCCAAATCGGGATTGGGTTCCTTGAGATGAAATGTATCCTATTAATTTTTGGACCATTAAAAAAAAGTTCATCCCATTTGGATGCACTTTCTAGTATAAGTGTGTGGATTAATCCACTGGTGTTCTTGGATCCTCCACAGTTTGGCACATATTTCTTAGACTTCATCATGGGTCCTCCAAATCATCTCCACCTTCAATGATATTATCAAAACAAGTAAAATTTCCCTTTATAATAGTGATAAACATAAAATAACTGAATCAAACATGAATTTCATTTTTTTATTATATTTAGAATTTACAATACAAATTTGGTTTAAACAATGGTGTAAGGGTGAAAATGACACATTGAATCATGGTACGGTCACATCCCAACACCTAAACATTTTCACTCTTGGGAAAAGTTAAATTTTCAGAAATTATGCATATAGATATTACCAACATCATTAATATTTAACATCTAATGAAATTTTAATTCATTAAAGTAATGTGATAAATTCTCAAACCACACCAAGGAGTTATTTTTATTGAAAATGGAAAAAGATGTCTCATAAATCATATCACAATGAAATTAAAAGAGAACCATGATACCAAATTGAGAAAGGAATTCAGAATTCAACCATGCCACTAACTCTCCATGTGTGTGTGAAAATCATTCCATTCTATTCTTTCCACTTTTTATCCAATAAAAATAGGTTATTTTAACTTTTTTCAGTTTAAAAGATTTTTTCCTCCAAACCTAACCTACATACTTTACAATCATATTTCAAGACCCACACACTTAATAATTCCCATAAGTCAAACCATAAGCTCCTGGCCTAGATATCCCCATATGTTTCACATTTCATCACTCCTCTCATTTATTATTTTTTTCAGAAGTTTCATTTGGAACAAATCTCACACTCATCTCTCAATCCTTATTTGATCTAATCATGACACTAATTGTAATAGTTATAACAAGATCAAAGGTTACGGAGGAGTGTTTTTTGACCTTCCCAAGACACTACCCAATTTTGTTTTGATTTTGATCTCTTTTTCTTTTTTTTCTTTTTTTAAGGGCATACAACAGTCGGATATCAGGTACACACGCATAGGTCAATCTGGTACAGTAATGAAATAGATCGAATAAGGAATGAATGTATGGATATATCACTTTAAGATGAGAAATATTAACTTAACATATATTTACTTTATATTAAGTAAGAAATATTCACACTTTGTGGTTTGGTGCGAAAATGTGTGGAGATACTGGTGACACAGTTTTCCCAAAAACTACTCACACAAGGGGCATCAATCATCTCAAAGGTTTCACAATGATACAACTATTTATATCATTGACAGAAAACAAATTCACTAAAAATCACTTCCTAATGTTAAATTCATACAAACATTCATTCCATAACAGTGTCAGGTTTTTATCAAATGTTAAATCAACATGGAATAAAAAATTTCAACATGCATTTTTAGTAAGTTCAATGATTTTGGGACCATAAGGGGGGTAGGAAGTAAAAATACCATAAAGAAGGTGAAAAATAGAAGAAGAAAAAAAGACGATGAAAATCCTAATAAACTAAACAATATGGGGAAAAGTGAAAATACCATAAATAATGCAAAAAAAGAGAATAAAGAAGAAAGATGATGAAAAATCCGAACTAAACCAGGAATGTACCCATCCCCCCAAACATAAAGTGTGAAGTGTCCTCACTGTAATAGAATAAAATGTGGAAAGGAATGATAAAACCTATTGAGTGTCATTCATATATTTCTTCTTGAACATAGAGTTCCTCCATCAGGGACTCTGAAATGGATTCATGGAAGTGCTTTAGACGCTACCCATTGACAGTGAAGGTTTGCTTGGTTTCTTCATTTTGAACTTGGACAACACTGAATGGAGAGACATTAGTAATAGTGTATAGTCCAAACTAATGGGGACGAAGCTTACCTAGATGCAACTTCATCCTTGAATTTTAGAGGAGGACCTTCTGACCAATGTGGAACTTACGATGAAGGATAAGACGGTTGTGGGCAGCCTTTGTTCTCTCCTTATAAATCCTGGAGTTCTCATATGAATCTCTTCTCATTTCCTCTAACTCCTAAATTTCCAACTTCCTTTGAGCACCTACACCAGAAAGATTATAATTGGATTGTTTGATGGCCCAGTAGGCCCATTACTCAATCTCAATAGGCAGGTGACAACTCTTTCCAAACACTAGCCGATATGGTGACATGCCGATGGGAGTTTTGAAAGCAGTACGGTACGCCCATAATGAATCATCAAGTCTAAGACTCTAATCTTTTATATTGGGTTGAACCATTTTTTCAAGAATCTATTTTACCTTTCTATTTAACACCTCGGCTTGACCATTGTTCTATGGGTGATAAGCAGTAGACACTCAATGCCCAACCCCATACCGACACAAAAGTGATTGCATTGTTCGGTTGCAGAAATGAGAACCCTGGTCACTGATGATGAACCTAGGTAAGCCAAACCTACATAAGATTTGGGTTCTCAAAAATTCTACAACTACCTTAGAATCATTATTCCTTATAGCTCATGTCTCTAACCTTTTTGACATGTAATTAACTACCATAGGAATGTACAAGTTGCTAAAGGAATTGGGAAATGGCCCCATAAAGTCAATACCCCAAACATCAAAAATGTCATGAAAGAGAAATGTTTGTCATGGAATTTTGATTTCTTTTAGAGACATTACCCATTCTTTGACAGTGAGAACAATATTTACAAAAATCATGGGAATCCTGAAAAAGTGTTGGCCAAAAGAAACTAGAATCAAGGATTTTGCAAGCAGTCCGTTGGGGACCAAAGTGGCCCCCACAAGCAAGAGTGTGGAAAAATCTAAGGACAGGCTGAAACTCGCTATCGAGGACACCACACCTAAGGAATTGATCACTACATGTGTGTTAGAGGTAGGGGTTATCTCAAATGTACCAACGAGACTCATGTTTTAGATGATTGGATTGGTTTTTATTGAAATCAGTAAGAATAAAAGATGCTGCCAAATAATTTACAATTTCAGCATACCTAGGAATAGCATCTTGCACTCGGTACAATTTCTAATCAGGAAACATGTCATGTATAGGAGTATAGGGGGATGATTCAATGTTTGAGGATGGGAGAATCTTATTGATATGTTCAGCCACCACATTATATGCTCCTTTTTTATCTCTAATTTCTAGATTGAATTCTTGAAGGAGGAGCATCCAGCGAATGAGATGTGTTTTGGCTTCCAGTTTCTTAAGGAGATACCGGAGGGCTGCATGGTCTGAGAACACAATGAATTTGGACCCTAAAATATATGACCTAAATTTATCCCAGGCAAACACAATGGAAATGAATTCTTTTTCAGTTGTGGTGTAGTTTTCTTGGGCAGGGTCCAAAGTATGTGAGGCATAGGCAATGACATGTGAAGCTCGATTGACCCTTTGTGACAAGACTGCCCCAAATGCATAGTTAGAGGTGTCACACATGAGATCAAATGGTAAATCCCACCGAGGTGGTTGGATTACCGAGGGTGATGTTAGACTCCATTTTAACTTATTAAAAGCTTCCTCACATTATTTATCAAAAACAATTTCTTTTTATTTTTCGAGTAATCGGGAGAGGGGGAGTTCAATTTTACTAAATCCACAAATGAAACAACGGTAAAATCCAGCATGACCTAGAAAATACCACACATCTCGTACATTTTTTGGGAATGGTAGGGTATAAATGACATCCAATTTTGATTTATCTACTTAGATGCCATCCCCAAAAATGACATGTCCCAAAACTATACCTTGTCGCACCATGAAATGGAATTTCTCATAATTTATTACAAAATTATTTTCAATACAGTGACGTAGGACTAAAGAAATAATACTCAAACATTCATCCAAATAAGATCCATATACAGTGAAATCATTCATGAATACTTCCATGCAATTCTCCATGTAATCTGAAAAAATACTAATCATGTATCGCTGGAAAGTACCCGGAGCATTGCACAGACCAAATGGCATCCTTCTATATGCAAATGTGGCAAAGGGTCAAGTGAAGGTCATCTTTTCCTGATCCTTGGGGGCAATATGGATTTGAAAATATCCATAATACCCATCAAGAAAATAGTAATGGGACTTACCCACTAGCCTCTCTAGCATTTGTTCAATGAATGGAAAAGGGAAATGGTCCTTCCTAGTGTGTTGGTTTAGTCGGTGATAGTCTATGCAGACACACCAACTATTCTGCACATGAGTTGGAACCAATTCATTATTTTCATTTTTTATTACAGTAAGGACATTTTTTTAGGAACTACTTGAATGGGACTAGCCCATTGGCTGTCAGAGATGGGGTAAATGATTCCAACAACCAATAATTTTGTTACCTCATTTTTTAGAACTTCTAAGAGGTTTGGGTTCAGTTGATAATGTGCTTGCCTCACTGGTTTAGCCTCATCATTTAACAATATATTATGTGTACAAATTGATGGGATAATACCAGGAATGTTAGAAAGTTTCCATACCAAATATTGTTTATACTCCCTCAAAATTTCAAGCAGTCGCAATTCATGCTCCATGGGGAGTAAACTAGCAATGATGACAGGAAAATTGTTTCCATTCTCAAGATATTAATATTTTAAATCTTGAGGTAGTTGTTTTAGTTCCAATTCAGGTGGATTTTGGATTTATTGGAGTGTGTGTGAAAATGAGAGGTCACTAATCTCATATAACTGCTCAATGGTATCATCCTCATATGAGGAATGAGCTTTTACAAGCTTAGCAGTATCATTGATGGTCAAGTGATCCCTAATGTTCAAGAAATCATCAATCAACAAACATGCATTACATTTCTCGAGACCAATACAACAATAAATGCATGAATCATTTCCTAGCATTTATATCAATGAAGAAAACTCAGAAAGAGGATTAGGGGAATGAAATGATGTTTTTTAAAGGGAATGGAGTACATCAATTGAATTAACAGAGAGAGAGGAATGTTCTTCTGAGGTGTACTTCATGAAATCAAGGATGTTGAAATGGACTATGTCACCACCAAATTCCATAGATAATGTATCATTATGGACATTAATTATGGTTTTGGAAGTTTTTAAGAAGGGTATCCCCAATATAATCGGGGCATGTCCATTCATCCTATCATTCTCCATTTTAAGCACATAAAAGTCAGCAAGAAAAATTAAAGTTTAAACCCTCACAAGAACATCCTCTAACACACCAGAGGGGTGTGCGGTACTCTGGTTATCCAGTTGAACAATAATTCTAGTGGGATTCAGTTCCCTGACCTGAAATATTGAGTAAATGGAGTGATACATCACATTTATAGAAGCACCTAAATCAATCATATCACTAGAAAAAAGAATACTCCCCTATGGTGCATGGAATCGAGAATGTCCCAGGATCTTTTCACTTGGTGGGAAGTGATGGCTCTATTAATGTTGATATGTTCCTCCCCAATCTCACCTTTTCATCTCCACGAAGTTGCCTTCTGTGTGTACACATATCCTTCAAAAACTTTGCATATCTTGTAATTTGTTTCACAGCATCAATCAAGGAGATGTTTACCTGCACTTTTTTGAAAGTTTCCAATATTTCCTTATCTGGTTTAGTTTCCTTTTTTTCCAAGGTTGGGTGTCCATTTGGGGAAATAGAAGAGGAATGGGTTTTCTAGGAGACTCATCAACATACACACTATTTCCTTTGTAAGGGCTTCTCTCAAGACATGGTTTTTCAACATTTGGAACATTTTTAATGGTTGGGATGGAGGTTTCCTCAGGAGGGGATGACTCTAGTAGAGGATTAATTTGACTTTCTAATTGTTTTCCACTACTAAGGGTGATGGAACTAACATTTACTTTATCTCTAGGGTTGACTAATGGTTGATATGGTAGTTTACTCAACCCATGACTTTGAATTTATCCCACTGAGTTAACTAGTTGGCCTAATTGGGTTTTGAGGTCATGTATGACTACCTGGGTGGTTTTCTGGAATTGAAGATTGTTAGCTGCCATTTGTTTCATCATATCTTCTAGGCTAGGCTCGAGTTTTGGAGGGGGTTGTTGGAATGGCCTTTGGGCTGGATAAGGATTTTTGGGTGGTGGTGGTGGATGACTACTCTGACCCTATTGGTTCCATAGTTGTTGAGGTTAGTTTGAATACCCCCCTTGCCTATAGGCTTGGTTGTCTTTCCACCCAGGATTTGATGGATAGTATGGTTCTTGCCTGAAGGGTTGGTTATAGGGGTGTCCTAGAAATATTGCCTCATAACTCTTAGAAGTTTCTCTCAATTAGTTTCATTGGTCAGATTAGTGGTGTTAGATGAACATATACCACAATGGATGGGAGTAGGATATTGGGATTTCCCTTGGGAAAGAGCAAGTTGTCTTAGAAGGGTACTTACCTCTTCAAACTCTGTGTCCACCTTATTATCAAATTTGGTACTTTTCACCTCATGGACACCTCAAATGGGTACACTAGACCTTGTACCAAATTGTTGAGTGTTCTGTTCCATGTTCTCAATCAATGTTCTTGCAGAAATTGGGGTCTTATCCACTAGTGCACCACCTGCAGCAACATCAATCATATTTCTATCAATAGGGATTAAAAATTCATAAAAATATTGAATTAAAAGTTGTTTTCTTATTTGGTGGTATGGGAAACTTGTAAAAATCCTTTTAAAGAATTACCAATATTTAAGTAGTGTTTCCCCTTGTGATTTTCTTAAACCACATATTTCTTTTCCTATAATTTCAGTGCGAGAGGCTGGGAAATATTTTTCAAGAAAAAGATGTTTTGTGTTCGCCCAACCTCTAATTGGTGAATTAACATAGTAAAGCCAATCATTTTTAGTGTCTTATAGTGAGAAAGGGAATTACCTTAGCTTTACTTATTATTCATCCAAATTTTCAGGTTTTAATGTAGAACACACAGTATGAAATTGTTTTAAATTCTTGTGTGGTTCTTCTCTAGGAAGTCTATGGAATCTTGGTAATAAATGAATTAAACCCGGTTTTAGTTCAAAGTTGGGTGCCTCGCCTTGAATTTGAATATAGGTGGGCTGGATATCAACATCAGGTGAGGTTAGTTATTTTAATGTCTGATTATTTTCAGCCATGTTATGCAAGTTTATTTCAGTTTTGATTTTGGTTCCGGAAGAAGAAGAGGAAGGATCAAGAAGAGTGTCGATGTTTTGTGTGTCCTCCTTTAAAGGGTTCTCTTCTGTGTCTTAGTGTCGCTGACGTAGGATCCTATCCGGTTCTGGTTTGAAAAGAGGTAAGTCTCCCGGATTAGAACACATCATGCACCAAACCTACACAACAACTAGATCAGAATATAGAAAGATAGGTAGAGGTATAATATAAAATAGATAAATATTCACAAAATTTACAAAAAACTTATAAAAAACACACACTAAAAACCAAAGTGATCCCCAGAAACGATGCCAAAATTTGACCGCATTTTCATGACACATCAAATTTATTATGATTTTAAGATTTATTTATAGTATAGGGAATACATTAGGTTGTCTCTGAAGGAGTTTTAATAGGTTTTGAGTGTGTATTTTTAATAAAATTTACTAAAAGAGGGGGTGGTTTTGAAAATAGTTTTAAAAATAGAATGACTTAATTAAAGAGTTTAATAGTTGATAAATAAAAGTGGTGTTTTAGAATAATGAGATAAGGAGATCATTTCAAGTTCACTAAACATCTTGTATAGTTCATTTCTCTAAAAATTTTACATGGTTTTGTTTAATTCTTTGGTTGAAGATTTTCAAGATCTTGACTACCCTCTTACCCCTTAAAACGATGCACAAAGAAGAAACCCTTGACACAACGATCATATTTTCAAGGTTTGGTTCTCAATTATAGAAAAAGTGATACCAAGGAATACTGAAATCTCATATATGTGTGAGAGAGAAAGGATTCTTGTGTTGTCTAATCAGAACAACCCAGGATTACCACTTGAAATTTCAACCAAATCAGTGTTAAAATAAAAAGTGTTTCACTAAATTATATCAAAATAAATTCATTCAGGGGAGAAGCATGTCAAGATAAGAAATAATTAAAATATTTAACATGAAAATTATATAAAACTAGTAGAAGGACTAGTGTTGGAACTCCCTCCCAAGTGTGTGTAGCTCCCTCAAAATGATCGTCTACCATTTAGCTCACCATCAAGAGGAGGAGGAGGCTTGGGTGGAACTTCGCCTTTATATTTGATCCACATATGAGGAAAGGGGCCTCTATAACTACTAGGATGAGGAGAAACTATTCTAGGACTCAAAAATGGCAGTGCTTCACTTCCGGTTCAAACTCTCAAATGGGGTACCCAAGGTGCCTTTCTATAGCCAAAATGGGAAGTGGTTTTGGGCACCCAGATTTTGATAAACCACTTGAAGGATGGTTTTCGTCTATTGAACAGTCTAATATTCATTGTGAAAAAACTGTAAATTTGTATCCCTACATATTTAATATCACCACTAAATGTTTGGCATCATTTGGAAAATCACAGCTCGAGATATTGACATATTACAGAACACCACCTTTGACTTTGTGCATATTCGGTTTCTTGGACAGATCAGTTCGTATGGGCCCCTTAAAAGCCGAATCGGGATTGGGTTCCTTGAGATGAAATGTATCCTATTAAGTTTTGGACCATCCCACAAAATGTTAGCCCATTTTAATGCACGTTCTAGTAGTAGTGTGCGTATTAATCCATTGGTGTGCTTGGATCCTGTGCAGTTTGACCCATATTTCTTGGACTTCATCATGGGTCCCCCAAATCACCTCCACCTTCAATGATATTATCAAAACAAGTAACATTTCCCTTTTTAATAGTGATAAACATAAAATAACTTAATCGAACATGAAGTTAATTTTGTAATCATATTTTGAATTTACAATACAAATTCAGTTTAATACAATGGTGTAAGGGTGAAAATGACACAGTGAATCGTGGTATGATCAAGCATCATCTCGGATGTCAAGTGATAGCTGAGGATTTAAACAATGCAGTGAATGAACAGTATATAATAAAAAGACCACTCGGTCAAATCCTTTGATGCTTTTCAACTTCACGTCATGTAGGGAAGGATAAAGAACATATATTTTAACATCGTATGGTGAGGATGATTCATGGAATAGTTTAACATCATGTGATCAGGATGAATCTCACAGTTTAATGTCATGTGACTGGGACGTTGCACATAGTTTTAAATTCATACTTCCTAGACCTTGGAAAACAATTTTGAAGTTGTGTTTCATGGACTATGAAAATTTATACTCCTATAACATTTTTATGGAATAGAGATACAATAAACCCAATGTTAATGAGACAAAATAGGCTTACACACCACACAAGTATTAGGGAATGGATGGGAAGGAAGCACATGTGATATGGCAAGAGGAGAATATCACAGTGTAGATCTAAGTTTAAGGTCGTAAATTTTAGACCATAATTGAGGTCGAAGATCCCAAAAAGGTTGATGAACCTATGGATGGGACCAATAAAAAAATGTTTGGGAATCTCTACATATCCCATAAATATGAGAATCATGTCGTACATAGTTCTTGAAACATAGCATAGTAGAAGACCAACACCAGTGGGGGAAATCCTTTCTAACAAGGAAGATGAAACACCCCATAATTATCATGGTGCATCCTAAACTTTCTTAGGGTATGGTGTCAGTTTAATGTCATGCATTGAGGATGATGGGTTCTTAATTTAAGATCATAGAGTTTGAACCTAAGGGGAGTCTCAAATGGGTACATATTGCATAGTGTCCTGAAAAACCCAATGTGAATGAGGAACAAGAAGTCCACACCACACAACATATCCCAGAAGAGGCTTGTGCACATTTTAAATTCATGGTGTCTAGAATTGTGTGTCTAGTTTAGGGTCATATATCTTGGACCATGGGGGAGGTAATCTAATAGAAATATGTGTAATTTAGTTTCATAACAAACCTGGCGTGAATGAGGACCAAAGATGTCTGACATGCACCACACATTCATTATTGGGGATGCTTACATACAGTTTAAAGTCATGAATCCTAGATTATAAGAAGGAACGCTCATCCCAAGGGTACACATGCGACATGAAAGAGAGAAAACCCAACACGAATGATGGATAAAAGAGACCATGTGTCACATAGATGCCTCAATATGAACTGTATATATTTTAAGTTCATAGATCTTGGACCATGGTCGAGGCCAAGGGGCTGAAGGTTTGAGGGAGTTTATGGATGGTCCCAAAGGTGAAGGGGTCAGGTGTCTCTACATATCCCATAAGTATGGGAATCAATCCATGCATAGTTCTTTAATTCTATGTAGTTTAACATCATATGGTAAGGATGGAGATGAATTGATGTAAAAAAAGGGAAATAATGTTACAGCTGGACTCGGTATTGATGATCTGAGAATCACTACATATCCCATAAAGATGGTAATCAAGTCACACGTAGTTCTTAAAGGTAAATTTCACTATACAGGTATGACCCATACACATAGAGGGGGCATTAGATATTTATTGTTTGTTTGTTTGTTATTATCTTTTTTTAGCGGCTAAACCAGGATGAAAAGTCCGGGTGTCACTACAAGAATCAATCCATGTGTAGGTCTTGATTGGTGGAATGGTAGATGACCAGTTCCAAGGGTTATTTCCTCTCAGGAAATAGAACCACAATGTTGTGTCATTTTTCTTCATGCACCCAGGACAATGATGTTGCAGTTTAATGTCATGCGACAGGACCGGTGTAACACCCCAAGGTTTTCTAAAAATAAATTGAAATGCATGAAACTTTGTTTAAAGTAGATATTTATAACTATCCTTTAAAAATAAATTTACTACCACAATGTATTGAATTTCAAGAAATTTTCATCTACAATTGTGTTCAGTAAATTATTTGGGGTCTGATGAAACCAACTTGTTTTTTGTGAATAGTAACATACCCTTATGAATAGTAATATGAATAGTAATATGACCCTAATGAGTAGTAAATTTTATTATTATTTTATTTTCTTAAGGCTAGAAGATAATAACATCTTGGTTAATTTTTCATTGTGATAAAGAAGTAGTTGTAGAATTAAAACTGTTAATTTTTTAATTAAGTATGCTTTTATTTGAAAGTTAAACCAATAATAATTAGAAAATTATTTTTCAAAAATGGACTTTATTTTTTAATTCTACATGTCGAAAAATGGTTAGGGTAAATTTTTGGGATTTTTTAGAAATTCAAGAATTTTTTATGAATAGTAAAATACGATAAAATACGATAAATGCTAAATACTTGATTTACTGCATCATAGGTGATGCAAGGATGATGAAAGCCCAATTGGTTTGAAATCACATGCCATTATTACTATTTGGGGTCACATTAATTAAGATTATTCAGTCTTTAGCAAAATATTATAATAATGATTAAAATAATGAAAAATACCCCCTCCCCTCCACTATAAATACCACCCTCACTCCCCTCTTCCTCCCACACCTCTCAAGCCTTGATAATTGTCTAATTTCTGCAAAATTACCACCCCAATATTATTCCCCATGTCCTAGAGATTCTGTTCTCACCAAAATACCAAAACCAAATCCCTTAAGGAGGATCTCAAGGGTAAGAGATCAAGAGGTAAACATCCTCTTTTATTTTCTTTCTTTTCTTTCATTTTATGTTATTCTCTTCCATTCCCTTTGAATTATGGGGGGATATTTCATTAAATATCCCCCCTTACTGTAAATATTATGTATGAGTGATTATATATCCCCTTCCTCTTATCAAACTATTTTTATGAAATTTTAAGAGACGTCGTTAGGCTGCCGAATTTTCGTGAGAAATTTATCAAGTTTTCTTTTATTTTAAGATTCCTTTATTTTATTCTTCTTTCCTCGCCTCCTATTAACCAAGAGGAATGAAAGATACAGAATATTGTATATTCTGGATGTTCTCAGGTTCATGGAAAATTCATTATCATTATTTTTCTCTCCCCCACTTATGCAGGGAATTAAAAATATTGGTCGTGATGTGTCGAATTACCGACATCATGGACGATGTGATTTCAATTTGCATTAATTACTTAAATTCTAGTTATAAATTAATTTTTATAGTTGAAACAGGTTATAATATATGTATTATTACCCATCCATGGTTCTGGAAATCTTTTGTACTCATGGTTCTAAATTATAAGACAAAATGAGGTTGTTGTTATCGAAGAACCACTAAAATGATCTAAACAAACATCATTAATGTTTAAACTTATGAATCATCCTCATATAAAACATCAAAATGATAAATGGTATAATTTATGGTAATTTAAATATGTAAATACCATTTCATTACAATTCTGGAGTTTCACTTCCAATCGACAAGAACATCCATCATGAACCAGTCATGGAAATCATGTAAGGAACTCACACAAAACAGTGCAAGGAACAAAATACTAACAATTAAGGGGTAAAATGATGTTATTAAATGATCACATAAGATGTTATAAACATGAACTTGTTTATTTAAGATATTAATAAAACTCTTTTAAACATTATACATTAGGTTTAAACAAGTTTGAAGTAAGACAAGCCCGAGGTAAGGGAATTCTTAACCCGATTTCCATTCTTTGGGTTAACCTTCTACTTCATTTTTTATGTGATATTTAAATTTTTTGTGTGATTAATTATGTTCATATTATGTTTAATTATGTGTATTTATAGTATATATACATACTCCATCCACCTTATTAAGTCTCTCTTCAATTGTATGATATTTATAAGGGGCTTTTCTTTAAAAATCCTCTTTTTTTAAATTCGTTTTTACGAAATTCCAAAGTAATGTTTTTATAGAATTATTCATGTTGTATGATTATGTTTTGGTTATTGGGAATTATTTATGATGAATGGTGTGACCTATATTTCCCTCCAATGTATTGGGTATGAGTATGTTTTAGGTCGGCCGTATGGTTACTCCAAGTGTAACTGCGATGGTTACACAAAGTAAGGTAGCTGTGAGGGTTACAAATTATAAGGTAGCCAAGAATGGTTACAAGATTATGTAAGTAATGCCCCAAGATACCTCTATGATTATATTTATGTTCTCATGTTTTTTTGGATCTTTTGTAATCTCATGTTACATGAAGTAAGTATATATGGGTGACAAGCATGTCTTTTGAAAATGTTTTCATACATTACGAGTATTCATGGACTAAAGTGCTACTTCCTTCTTTTTCATCCCTTACTGAGATTTTTTCCCATCCAAGTTTTTAAATGATTTTTCATAGGTTAATGGATGTGTAAGACAAGTATGGAAGCCATGTTAAATGTTGAAGAATTTTCAAGGAGTCTTGTTTTAAGTTTTAATGTTTTATATTTTTTTTAAATGGAAACTTTTTTTATGGTATCTACTCTGTAATAATGTGTAATGTTATGAATGTATTGTTCTATTTCCCTAAAGCTCTAAACATGAAAATGTCTTCAATGTAAAAGGAACTATTTTCTTGACTAAATTCAATATTATGTATGTAAGAAGGATGGGTCCTTATAGTTGGTATCAGAGGATGGTTTAGATAACTTTAAGGGTTAGGGTGATGTTAATAGAATACTATAAATGATTTTCAATCTATGTTTAATTTGAAATGTTTTGGAATTTAAAGATTACCATGTTGATTTATCTAAGACATGTTTGTTCATAATGGTTTCCTACATAAGGCACAGGGATACTGAAGATGAGAGGCACCGACAGAATGACATCCTTCTGGAACTATATCCCGGAATGGTAGGGATTGGAATCAAGCAATTTGTGACAGTAATGGCTCAGCTAACACAGGAAATAAATGGTGGTGGAATCCATGCAAGAGAACCAATAGAGGTAACACAACGGAACATGACAGTAGTGGAACATTTTATGAGACAACATCCTCCTGTATTCAATGGATCTTTTGACCTAGTAGCAGCCGAAGGATGGATCAAAGCCCATGAAAAGATATTATATGTTATGGGATGTTCTGACAATCAAAAGGTAAGTCTTGACATTTATCATTTCAATGGGGAAGCTGATCATTGGTGGTCAATGGTAAGGTATATTAGGGGTAGGGAGGATTTTTATGCCTTAGAGTGGGATAAATTTAAAAGTCTTTTCCTTGAAAAATATTTTCCTAAGGTGGTGCGAGTTAGAATGGAGAAGAAATTCCTTGAATTGAAACAGAAGGGGGAAGATGTAGTGGCTGTGTATGAAGCGAACTTCACTCGACTGGTGAGGTATGTTCCAAATCTTATTCTGGATCTTGATAGCAAAATCAACCGCTTTTACTCAAGATTGAAGCCAAGGTATCGAAGGGTGTTGGCCTCCCGTGAATTCAAAAGTTATGAGAAACTTGTCTGATGTGCTGAGAGGGTAGAGATGGAGTTTGCTGATGATCACATGAATTTTGGAAATAAATAGAAGAAGAGGTCCATTTAGGAAGCAATGGGTAAGAATAAACTAAAGAAATCTGATGGTAAGAAAATCCAATTTCCAGTTTGTGAAAAGTGTGGTAAGAAGAACCCTGGGGAATGTCTTAGAAAAACTGGGAAGTGTTTTAAATGTGGAAAGTTTGGACATATGTCCTGAGATTGTAACAAAAATGATCCAAAGACTAATCCTGATAAGAAGACTGTAAAGTGTTTTAAATGTGGTGAGATGGGTCATTATGAAAATGTATGCCCAAAGAGAGATCTGAATGATGCAAAGAAGCCAGACTACAAGCAGAAAGGTGTAGTGAGATCCTTTGCGACCACGTTAGCAGATTTCGGGCCATACAATGAAGTTGTATTAGGTACTTTGTTTGTTCACTCAGATTTTTCTAAAGTTTTGTTTGATATGGGGTCTACACATTTCCTTCATCTATGAGAAATTTTCTGGTAAATTGGAAATATCACCTCAACAAATGATACCTGAACTTGTTGTTAAAACACCAGGGGGAAATATTATAGAAAAGAGGAATTATAAGAATCTTTCTATTGTGGTATGTGGAAATACTTTACCTGCAAACCTTGTTTTTTTACCCCTAGTCGAGTTTGATGTTATTCTGGGAATGGATTGGATTTCTGATTATCATGCTAAGATTGACTGTAGAGCTAAAGAAGTTGTTTTTCAAAAATAGTTTCAGTTTTTATACAAGAAATAACCCATACAATTGATAACATATCAGGAAGCTAAAAAACTATTGAAAGATGGAAATGAAAGTTATCTTTCCCATATTGTTCAAAACAAGGGAACTATTCAAATTAATGATTTTCCAGTGGTAAATGAATACCTTGATGTTTTTTCTAATGAGTTACCCAGTGTCATACTTGATCGAGAAGTCGAATTCACAATTGAATTAGTTCCTGATGCTAATCCAATTTCAAAACCCCTATATCGTATGGCTCCAATAGAACTTCTTGAATTGAAAAATCAGTTGCAGTATTTTCTTGAAAAAGGATTCATTCGTCCTAGCACTTCACCATGGGGAGCCCATGTTTTTTTTGTCAAAAAGAAAGATGGTTCCATGAGACTTAGCATTGATTATAGAGCTTTGAATAACATCACTATTAAAAACAAGTATCTTTTGCCTCATATTGATGACTTGTTTGATCAGCTCCAGGGAGCTCAGTACTTTTCCAAGATTGAATTGAGATCTGGATACCATCAGGTGAAGGTGAAGGAGTATGACATCCAAAATACATCCTTTTGTACTAGATATGGACATTATGAATTTGTTGTTATGCCATTTAGATTAACTAATGAACCTACTGTATTAATGAATCTTATGAATAGTATATTTCATGAGTTCTTGGATAATTTTGTGGTTGGATTTATTGATGACATTCTGGTATTTTATAAAAATAAAGAAGAGCATGAAAAACATCTAAGGGTTGTTTTACAAATATTAAAAGAAAAGAAACTGTATGGAAAATTCAGAAAGTGTGATTTTTGGTTGTAACAAATTTCTTTTCTTGGGCACATTGTAAATAAGGATGGAATAATAGTTGATCCTACCAAAAAAAGTAGTTGATGAATGGCCAAGACCCACAAATGTTATAGAGATTCGTATTTTTCTTGGCTTAGCAAGTAATTACAGACGGTTTTTTAAGAACTTTGCACGGTTATCTATCTTGATAACTAAGTTAACACGAAAAGGGGTTAAATTTTTTTTGGAAAAAGGAATGTGATGTTTGTTTTCAAGAACTGAAGAAGAGATTGGTGAATGCTCTAGTTTTGGCCTTACCTCCCCGAAATAGTGAGTTTGTCATCTACAATGAGCTTGTTTGAAGGGACTTGGTTGTGTTTTGATGCAGAATGATCAGGTAATTGCCTATGCTTCGAGACAACTTAAACCTCATGAGCTAAATTATCCCACACATGATTTGGAATTGGTAGATGTGGTTTTTTCTTTGAAAATTTGGAGGCATCATCTATACGGAACCAAATTCCAAATATATACTGACTGTATAAGTATAAAGTATATATTCACTCAGAAGAAATTAAACATTAGGCAGAGAAGATGTCTAGAACTGATAAAGGATTATGACTGCATGATCAATTACCATCCCGGAAAATCAAACAAAGTGGTGGATGCCTTGAGTCAGAAACATCATGCATGATTAACCATGTTAAATTTGTAACATGATCCCTTGATTAATGATTTGATGAATTTTGGATTAGAAGTTGTTAGTGGATGGAATCCATCTGTTTTGTTTCAGGTTTCAGTGTAGTCTTTGCTGACAGACAGAATTAATCAAGCACAGAAGGAAGACCATAGGCTACAGAAAAAGGTAGAATTGGTTAAAATGGGTAAGTTTCCATAATTTAACCTTGATAAAGATTGTGTTTTAAGATTTTGAAAAAGATTGTGTGTGCCTAGTGATTCTCAGCTGAAGAAAGATTTTTTGTGTGAAACTCATAGTTCTCCATTTTCTGTTCATCCTGGAAGTACTAAGATGTATAGGGACCTTCAGGAGTATTATTGGTGGGATGGAATGAAAAGATATATTACTGATTTTACCATGAAATTTTTGACGTGTCAACAGGTTAAAGTAGAGTGGCAGTTACTGAAGGGGATGCTTCAGCATTTTCTAGTGCCAGAGTGGAAATGGGAGAATGTATCCATGGACTTTGTGGTGGGACTACCAAAGACTTCTCGAGGTAACAATGAGATTTGGGTTATTGCTGATCGGCTAACAAAGTCTGCACATTTTATTTCTATTCAAGATAAAATGACTTTGATTCAGCTTTCTCGATTGTACCTCAAGGAGATTGTCAGGTTACATGGAGTTACTCTTTCCATTGTATCTGATCGGGATCTAAGGTTCACTTCTAACTTTTGGAAGGGACTTCAGAAGTCATTGGGCACAGAGTTAAATTTCAGTACAGCTTTTCATCCTCAATCAGATGGGCAGACATAACGAATGATTCAAACTTTGGAGGATATGATTTTATCTTGTTCAATGGACTATCAAGGAAGTTGGGATGAACATCTTTTTTTAGTTGAATTTTCTTATAATAACAGTTTTCATTCCAGTATTCAGATGGAACCTTTTGAGGCTTTGTATGGGAAGTGGTGTTGGGCTCCAGCGTTTTGGGATGAAGTCGGTGAAAGAAAGTTGATGGGTCCAGAATTAGTAGAAGAAGTGGATGAGAAAGTGAGGATGATCCAGTAGCACATGAGGACAGCTCAGAGCAGGCAGAAAAGTTATGAAGATAACAGAAGTAAAGACTACTCTTTTGAGGTAGGTGACCATGTTTTCCTTAAAATCTCTCCTTGGAAAAGTGTGATGCGTTTCAGTAAGAAAGGGAAGCTAAGTCCACGGTTCATCGGTACTTTTGAAATCTTAGATAAAGTTGGAACAGTTGAATACCGCATAGCTTTGCCTCCAAGCTTGTTTCAGGTACACAATGTTTTTCATGTTTCGATGTTGAGAAAGTATGTGCCAGATTCATCACATATCTTGAGCCTAGAAGCAGTTCATCTGAAAGAAAACCTTTCTTATGAAGAGAAACCAGTTCATATTCTCGATCAAAGGTAACAGGTATTGCGGAATAAGGTAATCCACCAGTTAAAGGTTTTATGGAGAAACCACATGGTTGAAGAAGCAACATGGGAGTCCGAAAATGCTATGAGGGAAAGGTACCCTCACTTGTTTAATAAGTAAATAAAATTGCGAGGAAGCAATTTCTAGAAGGTGGGGATAATGTAACACCCCAAGGTTTTCTAAAAATAAATTGAAATGCATGAAACTTTGTTTAAAGTAGATACTTATAACTAGCCTTTAAAAATAACTTTACTACCACAATGTTTTGAATTTTAAGAAACTGTCATCTACAATTGTGTTCAGTAAGTTATTTGGGGTCTGATGAAACCAACTTGTTTTTTGTGAATAGTAACATACCCTTATGAATAGTAATATTAATAGTAATATGACCCTAATGAATAATAAATTTTATTATTATTTTATTTTCTTAATGCTAGAAGATAATAACATCTTGGTTAATTTTTCATTGTGATAAAGAAGTAGTTGTAGAATTAGAACTGTTAATTTTTTAATTAAGTATTGTTTTATTTAAAAGTTAAATTAATAATATTTAGAAAATTATTTTTCAAAAATGGACTTCATTTTTTAATTCTACAGGTTGAAAAATGGTTAGGGTAAATTTTTGGGATTTTTCTGAAATTCAAGAATTTTTTATGAATAGTAAAATACGATAAAATACAATAAATGCTAAATACTTGATTTACTGCATCATAGGTGATGCAAGGATGATGGAAACCCACTTGGTTCAAACTCACATGCCATTATTACTATTTGGGGTCACATTAATTAAGATTATTCATATTCTTTAGCAAAATATTATAATAATGATTAAAATAATGAAAAATACCCCCTCCCCTCCACTATAAATACCACCCTCACTCCCCTCTTCCTCCCACACCTCTCAAGCCTTGATCATTGTCTAATTTCTGCCAAATTCCCTCCCCAATCTTTTCCCCACATCCTATATCTGTTGGTATCACCAAAAGACCAAAACCAAAGCCCTTAAGGAGGATCTCAAGGAGAATAGATCAAGAGGTAAACATCCTCTTTTATTTTCTTTATTTTCTTTCATTTTATGTTATTCTATTCCATTACCTTTGGCTTATGATCGGATATTTCATTAAATATCCCCCCTTACTGTCCATATTATTTATGAATGATGAGATATCCCCTTCCTCTCGTCAAACTATTTTTATGAAAATTTAAGAGAGGATGTTAGGCTGCCAAATTTTCGTGATAAAATTATCAAGTTTTATTTTATTTTAAGATTCCTTTCTTTTATTCTTATTTCCTAACCTCCTATTAAACAAGAGGCATGAAAGCTCCAGAATATTGTATATTATGGATTTTCTCATGTTCATGTAAAATTCATCATCATTATTTTTCTCCTCCCCCACTTATGCAAGGAATTAAAAATATTGTCCGTGATGTGTCGAATTACCGACATCGTGGACGATGTGATTTCAATTTGCATTAATTCCTTAAAGTCTGGTCATAAAACCATTTTTATGGTTTAACCAGGTTATAATATATGTATTATGACCCATACATGGTTCTGTAATTCTTTTTTACTCATGGTTCTAAATTATAATACAAAATGAGGTTGTTGTTATCGAAGAACCACTAAAATGATCTAAACAAACATCATTAATGTTTAAAATTATGATTCATCCTCATATAAAACATCAAAATGATAAATGGTATAATTTATGGTACTATAAATATGTAAATACCATTTCATTCCAATTCTGGAGTTTTACTTCCAATCGACAAGAACATCCATCATGAACTAATCATGGAAATCACGCAAGGAACTCACCCAAAACAGTGCAAGGAAACAAATACTAACACTTATGGGGTGAAATGAGGTTATGAAATGATCATATAAGATTTTATAAACATGAGATTGTTTTTATAAGATATTAATAACATTCTTTTAACCATTATACAGGAGTTTTAAACAATTTTAAAGTAAGATAAGCCCGAGGTAAGGGAATTCTTAACCCGATTTCCATTCTTTGGGTTAACTATCTACTTCATTTTTTATGTGATATTTAAATTTTTTGTGTGATGTGTTATGTTTATATTATGTTTTATTATGTTTATTTATAGTATATATACATACTCCATCCACCTTATTAAGTCTCTCTTCAATTGTATGATATTTATAAGGGGATTTTCTTTAAAAATCCTCTTTTTTTAAATTCGGTTTTACGAAATTCCAAAGTAATGTTTTTATGGAATTATTCATGTTGTATGATTATGTTTTGGTTCTTGGGAATTATTTAAGATGAAGGTTGGGACCTATATTTCCCTCCAATTTATTTGGTATTATTAAGTTGGAGGTCGGCCGTATGGTTACTCCAAGTGTAACTGCGATGGTTACACAAAGTAAGGTAGCTGTGAGGGTTACAAATTATAAGGTAGCCAAGAATGGTTACAAGATTATGTAAGTAATTCCCCAAGATACCTCTATGATTATATTTATGTTTTCATGTTTTTTTGGATCTTTTGTAATCTCATGTTACATGAAGTAAGTATATATGGGTGACAAGCATGTCTTTTGAAAATGTTTTCATACATTACGAGTATTCATGGACTAAAGTGCTCTTTCCTTCTTTTTCATCCCTTACTGAGATTTTTTCCCATCCAAGTTTTTAAATGATTTTTCATAGGTTAATGGATGTGTAAGACAAGTATGGAAGCCGTGTTAAATGTTGAAGAATTTTCAAGGAGTCTTGTTTTAAGTTTTAATGTTTTATATTTTTTTAAATGGAAACTTTTTTTATGGTATCTACTCTGTAATAATGTGTAATGTTATGAATGTATTGTTCTATTTCCTTAAATCTCTAAACTTGAAAATGTCTTCAATGTAAAAGGAACTATTTTCTTGACTAAATTCAATATTATGTATGTAAGAAGGATGGGTCCTTATAGTTGGTATCAGAGGATGGTTTAGATAACTTTAAGGGTTAGGGTGATGTTAATAGAATACTATAAATGATTTTCACTCTATGTTTAATTTGAAATGTTTTGGAATTTAAATATTACCATGTTGATTTATCTAAGACATGTTTGTTCAGAATGGTTTCCTACAGAAGGCACAGGGATACTGAAGATGAGAGGCACCGACAGAATGAAATCCTTCTGGAACTACATCCCGGAATGGTAGGGATTGGAACCAAGCAATTTGTGACAGTAATGGCTCAGCTAACATAGGAAATAAATGGTGGTGGAATCCATGCAAGAGAACCAATAGAGGTAACACAACGGAACATGACAGTAGTGGAACATTTTATGAGACAACATCCTCCTGCATTCAATGGACCTTTTGACCTAGTAGCAGCCGAAGGATGGATCAAAGCCCTTGAAAAGATATTATATGTTATGGGATGTTCTGAAAATCAAAAGGTAAGTCTTGACATTTATCGTTTCAATGGGGAAGCTGATCAGTGGTGGTCAATGGAAAGGTATATTAGGGGTAGAGAGGATTTTTATTCCTTAGAGTGGGATAAATTTAAAAGTCTTTTCCTTGAAAAATATTTTCCTAAGGTGGTGCGAGTTAGAATGGAGAATCAATTCCTTGAATTGAAATAGAAGGGGGAATATGTAGTGGCTGTGTATGAAGCGAACTTCACTCGACTGGTGAGGTATGTTCCAAATCTTATTTTGGATCTTGATAGCAAAATCAACCGCTTTTACTCAAGATTGAAGCCAAGGTATCGAAGGGTGTTGGCCTCCCGTGAATTAAAAAGTTATGAGAAACTTGTCTGATGTGCTGAGAGGGTAGAGATGGAGTTTGCTGATGATCACAAGCATTTTGGAAATAAATAGAAGAAGAGGTCCATTTGGGAAGCAATGGGTAAGAATAAACCAAAGAAATATGATGGTAAGAAAATCCAATTTCTAGTTTGTGAAAAGTGTGGTAAGAAGAACCCTGGGGAATGTCTTAGCAAAACTGGGAAGTGTTTTAAATGTGGAAAGTTTGGACATATGTCCTAAGATTGTAACAAAAATGATCCAAAGACTAATCCTGATAAGCAGACTTTAAAGTGTTTTAAATGTGGTGAGATGGGTCATTATGAAAATGTATGCCCAAAGAGAGATCTGAATGATGCAAAGAAGCCAGACTACAAGAAGAAAGGTGTAGTGAGATCCTTTGCGACCACGTCAGCAGATTTCGGGCCATACAATGAAGTTGTATCAGGTACTTTGTTTGTTCACTCAGATTTTGCTAAAGTTTTGTTTGATATGGGGTCTACACATTTCCTTCATCTATGAGAAATTTTCTGGTAAATTGGAAGTATCACCTCAACAAATGATACCTGAACTTGTTGTTAAAACACCAGGGGGAAATATTATGGAAAAGAGGAATTATAAGAATCTTTCTATTGTGGTATGTGGAAATACTTTACCTGCAAACCTTGTTTTTTTACCCCTAGTCGAGTTTGATGTTATTCTGGGAATGGATTGGATTTCTGATTATCATGCTAAGATTGACTGTAGAGCTAAAGAAGTTGTTTTTCAAAAATAGTTTCAGTTTTTATACAAGAAATAACTCATACAATTGATAACATATCAGGAAGCTAAAAAACTATTGAAAGATGGAAATGAATGTTATCTTTCTCATATTGTTCAAAACAATGGAACTATTCAAATTAATGATTTTCCAGTGGTAAATGAATACCTTGATGTTTTTTCTAATGAGTTACCCAGTGTCATACTTGATTGAGAAGTCGAATTCACAATTGACTTAGTTCCTGATGCTAATCCAATTTCAAAACCCCTATATCGTATGGCTCCAATAGTACTTCTTGAATTGAAAAAACAGTTGCAGTATTTTCTTGAAAAAGGATTCATTCGTCCTAGCACTTCACCATGGGGATCCCATGTTTTTTTTGTCAAAAAGAAATATGGTTCCATGAGACTTAGCATTGATTATAGATCTTTGAATAACATCACTATTAAAAACAAGTATCTTTTGCCTCATATTGATGACTTGTTTGATCAGCTCCAGGGAGCTCAGTACTTTTCCAAGATTGACTTGAGATCTGGATACCATCAGGTGAAGGTGAAGGAGTATGACATCCCAAATACATCCTTTTGTACTAGATATGGACATTATGAATTTTTTTTTATGCCATTTAGATTAACTAATGAACCTACAATATTAATGAATCTTATGAATAGTATATTTCATGAGTTCTTGGATAATTTTGTGGTTGGATTTATTGATGACATTATGGTATTTTATAAAAATAAAGAAGAGCATGAAAAACATCTAAGGGTTGTTTTACAAACATTAAAAGAAAAGAAACTGTATGGAAAATTCAAAAAGTGTGATTTTTGGTTGTAACAAATTTCTTTTCTTGGGCACATTGTAAATAAGGATGGAATAACAGTTGATCCTACCAAAAAAAGTAGTTGATGAATGGCCAAGACCCACAAATGTTATAGAGATTCGTAGTTTTCTTGGCTTAGCAAGTAATTACAGACGGTTTTTTAAGAACTTTGCACGGTTATCTATCTCGATAACTAAGTTAACACGAAAAGGGGTTAAATTTTTTTTTGGAAAGAGGAATGTGATGTTTGTTTTCAAGAACTGATGAAGAGATTGGTGAATGCTCCAGTTTTGGCCTTACCTCCCCGAAATAGTGAGTTTTTCATCTACAATGAGCTTGTTTGAAGGGACTTGGTTGTGTTTTGATGCATAATGATCAGGTAATTGCCTATGCTTCGAGACAACTTAAACCTCATGAGCTAAATTATCCCACACATGATTTGGAATTGGTAGATGTGGTTTTTTCTTTGAAAATATGGAGGCATCATCTATACGGAACCAAATTCCAAATATATACTGACCCTATAAGTATAAAGTATATATTCACTCAGAAGAAATTAAACATGAGGCAGAGAAGATGTCTAGAACTGATAAAGGATTATGACTGCATGATCAATTACTATCCCGGAAAAGCAAACAAAGTGGTGGATGCCTTGAGCCAGAAACATCATGCATGATTAACCATGTTACATTTGTAACATGATCCCTTGATTAATGATTTGATGAATTTTGGATTAGAAGTTGTTAGTGGATGGAATCCATCTGTTTTGTTTCAGGTTTCAGTGTAGTCTTTGCTGACAGACAGAATTAATCAAGCGCAGAAGGAAGACCATGGGCTATAGAAAAAGGTAGAATTGGTTAAAATTGGTAAGTTTCCATAATTTAACCTTGATAAAGATTTTGTTTTAAGATTTTGAAAAAGATTGTGTGTGCCTAGTGATTCTCAGTTGAAGAAAGATTTTTTGTGTGAAACTCATAGTTCTCCATTTTCTGTTCATTCTGGAAGTACTAAGATGTATAGGGACCTTCAGGAGTATTATTGGTGGGATGGAATGAAAAGATATATTACTGATTTTACAATGAAATTTTTGACGTGTCAACAGGGTAAAGTAGAGTGGCAGTTACTGAAGGGGATGCTTCATCATTTTCTAGTGCCAGAGTGGAAATGGGAGAATGTATCCATGGACTTTGTGGTGGGACTACCAAAGACTTCTTGAGGTAACAATGAGATTTGGGTTATTACTGATCGGCTAACAAAGTCTGCACATTTTATTTCCATTCAAGATATAATGACTTTGGTTCATCTTTCTCGATTGTACCTCAAGGAGATTGTTAGGTTACATGGAGTTACTCTTTCCATTGTATCTGATCGGGATCCCAAGTTCACTTCTAACTTTTGGAAGGGACTTCAGAAGTCATTGGGCACAGAGTTAAATTTCAGTACAGCTTTTCATCCTCAATCAGATGGGCAGTCATAACGAATGATTCAAACTTTGGAGGATATGATTTGATCTTGTTCAATGGACTATCAAGGAAGTTGGGATCAACATCTTTTTTTAGTTGAATTTTCTTATAATAACAGTTTTCATTCCAGTATTCAGATGGCACCTTTTGAGGCTTTGTATGGGAAGTGGTGTTGGGCTCCAGCGTTTTGGGATGAAGTCGGTGAAAGAAAGTTGATGGGTCCAGAATTAGTAGAAGAAGTGGATGAGAAAGTGAGGATGATCCAGTAGCACATGAGGACAGCTCAGAGCAGGCAGAAAAGTTATGAAGATAACAGAAGGAAAGACTACTCTTTTGAGGTAGGTGACCATGTTTTCCTTAAAATCTCTCCTTGGAAAAGTGTGATGCGTTTCAGTAAGAAAGGGAATCTAAGTCCACGGTTCATCGGTACTTTTGAAATCTTGGATAAAGTTGGAACAGTTGAATACCTCATAGCTTTGCCTCCAATCTTGTTTCAGGTACACAATGTTTTTCATGTTTCGATGTTGAGAAAGTATGTGCCAGATTCATCATATATCTTGAGCCCAGAAGCAGTTCATCTGAAAGAAAACCTTTCTTATGAAGAGAAACCAGTTCATATTCTCGATCAAAGGTAACAGGTATTGCGGAATAAGGTAATCCACCAGTTAAAGGTTTTATGGAGAAACCACATGGTTGAAGAAGCAACATGGGAGTCCAAAAATGCTATGAGGGAAAGGTACCCTCACTTGTTTAATAAGTAAATAAAATTGCGAGGAAGCAATTTCTAGAAGGTGGGGATAATGTAACACCCCAAGGTTTTCTGAAAATAAATTGAAATGCATGAAACTTTGTTTAAAGTAGATACTTATAACTAGCCTTTAAAAATAACTTTACTACCACAATGTTTTGAATTTTAAGAAACTGTTATCTACAATTGTGTTCAGTAAGTTATTTGGGGTCTGATGAAACCAAATTGTTTTTTGTGAATAGTAACATACCCTTATGAATAGTAATATTAATAGTAATATGACCCTAATGAATAGTAAATTTTATTATTATTTTATTTTCTTAAGGATAGAATATAATAACATCTTGGTTAATTTTTCATTGTGATAAAGAAGTAGTTGTAGAATTAGAACTGTTAATTTTTTAATTAAGTATTTTTTTATTTAAAAGTTAAATTAATAATATTTAGAAAATTATTTTTCAAAAATGGACTTCATTTTTGAATTCTACATGTTGAAAAATGGTTAGGGTAAATTTTTGGGATTTTTCTAAAATTCAAGAATTTTTTATGAATAGTAAAATACGATAAAATACAATAAATGCTAAATACTTGATTTACTGCATCATAGGTGATGCAAGGATGATGGAAACCCACTTGGTTCAAACTCACATGCCATTATTACTATTTGGGGTCACATTAATTAAGATTATTCATATTCTTTAGCAAAATATTATAATAATGATTAAAATAATGAAAAATACCCCCTCCCCTCCACTATAAATACCACCCTCACTCCCCTCTTCCTTCCACACCTCTCAAGCCTTGATCATTGTCTAATTTCTGCCAAATTCCCTCCCCAATCTTTTCCCCATGTCCTAGATCTGTTGTTATCACCAAAAGACCAAAACCAAAGCCCTTAAGGAGGATCTCAAGGAGAATATATCAAGAGGTAAACATCCTCTTTTATTTTCTTTATTTTCTTTCATTTTATGTTATTCTATTCCATTACCTTTGGCTTATGATCGGATATTTCATTAAATATACCCCCTTACTGTCCATATTATTTATTAATGATGAGATATCCCCTTCCTCTCGTCAAACTATTTTTATGAAAATTTAAGAGAGGATTTTAGGCTGCCAAATTTTCGTGATAAATTTATCAAGTTTTATTTTATTTTAAGATTCCTTTCTTTTATTCTTATTTCCTAACCTCCTATTAAAAAAGAGGCATGAAAGCTCAATAATATTGTATATTATGGATTTTCTCATGTTCATGTAAAATTCATCATCATTATTTTTCTCCTCCCCCACTTATGCAAGGAATTAAAAATATTGTCCGTGATGTGTCGAATTACCGACATCGTGGACGATGTGATTTCAATTTGCATTAATTCCTTCAAGTCTGGTCATAAAACCATTTTTATGGTTTAACCAGGTTATAATATATGTATTATGACCCATACATGGTTCTGTAATTCTTTTTTACTCATGGTTCTAAATTATAAGACAAAATGAGGTTGTTGTTATCGAAGAACCACTAAAATGATCTAAACAAACATCATTAATGTTTAAAATTATGATTAATCCTCATATAAAACATCAAAATGATAAATGGTATAATTTATGGTACTATAAATATGTAAATACCATTTCATTCTAATTCTGGAGTTTTACTTCCAATCGACAAGAATATCCATCATGAACTAATCATGGAAATCACGCAAGGAACTCACCCAAAATAGTGCAAGGAAACAAATACTAACAATTATGGGGTGAAATGAGGTTATGAAATGATCATATAAGATTTTATAAACATGAGATTGTTTTTATAAGATATTAATAACATTCTTTTAACCATTATACAGGAGTTTTAAACAAGTTTTAAGTAAGATAAGCCTGAGGTAAGGGAATTCTTAACCCGATTTCCATTCTTTGGGTTAACTATCTACTTCATTTTTTATGTGATATTTAAATTTTTTGTGTGATGTGTTATGTTTATATTATGTTTTATTATGTTTATTTATAGTATATATACATACTCCATCCACCTTATTAAGTATCTCTTCAATTGTATGATATTTATAAGGGGATTTTCTTTAAAAATCCTCTTTTTTTAAATTCGGTTTTACGAAATTCCAAAGTAATGTTTTTATGGAATTATTCATGTTGTATGATTATTTTTGGTTCTTGGGAATTATTTAAGATGAAGGTTGGGACCTATATTTCCCTCCAATTTATTTGGTATTATTAAGTTGGAGGTCGGGCGTATGGTTACTCCAAGTGTAACTACGATGGTTACACAAAGTAAGGTAGCCGTGAGGGTTACAAATTATAAGGTAGCCAAGAATGGTTACAAGATTATGTAAGTAATGCCCCAAGATACCTATATGATTATATTTATGTTCTCATGTTTTTTGTGGATCTTGTGTAATCTCATGTTACACGAATTAAGTATATATGGGTTACAAGCATGTCTTTTGAAAATGTTTTCATACGTTATGAGTATTCATGGACTAAGGTGATCTTTCCTTCTTTCTCATACATTACTGAGATTTTGTGCTCATCCCAAGTTTTTAAATGATTTTTCACAGGATAATTTATGTGTAAGACAAGGTTGTAATCCATGTTAAATGTTGAATAATTGTCAAGGAGTCTTGTTTTAAGTTTTAATGTTTTATATATTTTTTTTAAAAATGCAAGCTATTTTTATGGTATCCACTCTATAATAATGTATAATTTTATGAATTTATTGTCCTATTTCCCTAAATCTCTAAACTTGAAAAGATATTCAATGTAAAATTAATTGTTTTCTTTACTAAATTCAAGATTATGTATGTAAGAATGATGGGTCCTTATAATCGGACCGTGCATTTTGACATCATATGGTAAGGACACTGGAGGAGGTATTTCAAGAGGGATGTGCATGGTGTGGCTACTGGAAACCTGATGTTAATGGGGCACAAATGGGTCCATATCACACCAAATAATCCTGATAAAACCATGGGTGAGCTCTTAGTTTAAGGTTGTAGAGTTTGGACCAAGGATCACGCATCTTATCCATGTGGGTAAAAACCCTACCAAGACTCCTAAGCCCATGTGAGCCATGATCGGTGTGGGAAACAATGAGTGATGTTAGGATTTCACTATCACATGGAAGAACACAAAAATGGAAATGAAATTTTGGGTGATAAAGTACCAACCACACTAACATTTGCACTCAATGCACGCAGGTACACTGAGGGGAAACACCAGGAGTGTTGGTGATCCATTAGAATATAAGAAGGTGGAAAGTGTAAAATCACAGTGCCTGGTATCTGGAGCACAATGAGGATGGTATGATGATAGAGGATAGTTTTTGACCCTATTCGAAACATAACAACTTTATCATGTCACCAGGGATGGGGACAGACAAATGAGGGCCGACCACTGACCATGTTTAAAACATGGTCCCTATCTCAAAACATCTATAGACTTTCAGGGTGTTGGCTCAGGAGGGTAGGTGAGCCGAAGCGGCATAGCTAGGCTGTTAGGTGGGTCCCTTTGGACATGAAAGATGATGGGTATTTAGGTAAATGAATGTGTGAAGCGTAGATATTGATTGGGGGATGTCCCTATGGAACCCAACACTCCAATTCTCACACCATAGCACATTTTGGAATGCCAGTGTGGAACATTTGTAGGTGGGATTAGATCTGTCTTCAAGGATTGGGTTCCTGAGGGGAACCAAAACCAAGATGGAACTCAGGGTAAAGGACCCCAATGTTGCGAATAGTTTAAGGTCATATTTCTTGGACCATAGGACTCCTAGTTTAGTTTTATAGAGTATGGACCATAGGTTCTCAGTTTAATGACATGTGCATGGGATGTATCTGTTCAGTTTAATGTCATTTGGTAAGGATGGAATGTTATACATTTTATTGTCATGCAACCATAAAATAAGGGGAAATAGATACATACCAAAGAAGAAGTGTTTGGCATGAAAAATAACCCCACATAAATGGTGACCAAGGATATCCACATCACTCCACAAACTTTCAAAGGGGAACTCATGATAAGAGGCCAAAAGGTTTGTGATCTTGTGGATAGGCCCAAAGAAAAAATGTTTGAGCATTGATATGTATCCCATAAAGATGGGAATCAAGCCACACATAGTTTTGGAAAAATGGCATTGTAGATGATAAATTCCAGGGGAAGATATCCTCTCAAATGAGAATATCATAGTTGTTACGTTGTTTACAGTCATGTAACTGGGACATTGGAAATTTTAGTTTAAGGTCATAGAGCTCAGACCATAAGAAAAAATTTCTATGTGGATATGTGCAGTGTGGTGCCATGAAGAAACTCGACATGAATGAGGACCTAGGAGGTACATACCACATTACACATCCTAGAAGAGACCTCCGTCCAAGGGGCTAAAAGATTTATGATTTTGCAGCAGGGCCAGAAGACAAAATGTATAGGCATTTCTATGTATCCCATAAGTCTAGGAATCAAGCCACACATAGTTCTGGGGGTTCATATAGTTTAATGTCATGCAGTAAGGATAAGGAGTGGGAGAGGTTCTTAGAAAGGAACATGCGTGGTGTGTTTTCCATGATGTGATGTGAATGAGGACCAAAGAGGTCTACACCACACCACACACTCCTAAGAAAACCCAATCCAAAGAGGCTGAAAGGTTCATGATCCTACAGCTGGGCCTGAAGATAGAATGTCTGGGAATCACTATGTAACCCATAAGGATGGGAATAAAGCCACATGTAGTTATGGGGGCCCATGAAGTTTAAAATCATGCAGTAAAGATGAGGAGGAAAACATCCCAACCCCTAAAGATATGTGAACACAAGAAGAATAACCCAACATGAATGAGGATAAGGAGGCCCATTCCACACCACATGATCTTGAGAAGACTCACACATAGTCTAGAGAAATGGTTTTTGGACTCAGGAAAAAAATTTAATGTCATGTTCCTGGGATGTTAGAAATTCACCTCTTAAGGTCATTCAAAAGGGACCATAAATGTTGTTCAGTTTAGCATCTTTACACTAGGATGCAGCAGTTTAACGTCATGCAGGATAATACTGCATACAGTTTAGGGTCATGCTACCTGGACCATGCAGCAGTTTAACATCATGCAGGATGATACTGCAAATAGTTTAGGGTCATGCTTCTTAGACCATTCAGTAGTTTAACATCATTCAAGATGATACTGCATACAGTTTAGGGTTATGATGCATGGACCATGCATCAATTTAACATCAGACATGACGATACTGCATATAGTTTAGTGTCATACTGCATGAACCATGAAACAGTTTAATGTCATGTGTGATGATGACAAAGGTTTATGCAAATTAATTCTTGATGAACTTGGTATTGGTGGGAGGAGTGATTAATCACCATCCATGGTGAAAAAAGAATATTCACCATTGGGATAGACCTTGTGTATGATATAAGGTCCTTCCCATTTGGGCTCCAAATTTTTTGGCTTCCTTATAGGTATCATTGGTGTCCTTATATCAAATATTGTGTTTCCTTGAAGGAAGGAGAATAGATAAAATTTCTTATTGAATACTCTAGCTATCCTGTTCTGGTGCCTCTCCAGATTGTGCAAGGCTCAGAGCCTGTTCTCATCGAGGACCTCCAGTTAGGATATATGGGATTCTGCTAATTTTTATGATGTCTGTTGATCATAGATAGCTTTGAAAAGTGATAGAAACTGAAACTTAATGGGAAGTACTACCTCTTCTATGTACTATAGGGAATATGAAGTCAACTTGGTGGAATTATGAGTTATCGTACAATAATACCATAGATAATTGGAGAACTTTTCTAGACAACTTCTCTTATTCTGACCCACCATCCTCTAAAAATGTTTGATAGGGCATTTTTGGATCCTTGATATACCCATTTTTGTGCGAATGGTAGTGAGAAGTATGGTTAGACTGGATACTATACTTGGTGTACAATTCCTTTAGGTTGGATTCCCAGAAGTTGGTTTCATTGTCAGTGAGAATAGCATGAGGGACTCCAAATTGATTAATGATGTTGGAGCTCATTAATTCAACAATAGACCAATCCTTGAATTCCTTGAGTGGAATCACTTCTTCCCACTTGGAAAATAAATCTTTTGTGGTTAGAATAAACCTGCACAGGTGAGTTTTTGTTGGCAGATATGATCCCACGATATCGAGTGCCTAGACTGAAAAGGTCCAAGAGTACTTTTTATTATGGAGGAGATCTAGAAGTCAATGAATGAAGTTTTCATGGATCTGACATGCATAGAACCTCTTGGAGAACTTGATACAGTTATGGAACATGGTAGACTAGAAGTAGCCCAACCATCAAATCTGATAGGAGAGCTTCAACCCAGCCTGGTGAGCACCATAGGGCCTAGAATTAACTTCCTAAATAACATGGGGAATATTTTCTCCTTGAATTAAACAGAGAAGGATTCCATATAACCCACATTTTTAAGGGGTCTGTTCCAATATAGGACTGCTCTAGAGGGTGAACTGTGTTGTGCGGTGATAGATTCGCTCACGTTTGAATATGTATGATGGGAGATTGGAATGATTGAGATATTGGATGAAAGTAGTTTTCTAATTATAGGTTTCTTTATCTATAGGGAGATTTGGAGGACCCAATGTGGAATCACCAATGATTATGTGGTTTACCTGTTGGTTTTTATCATCATCTGGAGTGATGGGAGAAATGACTCTTCGATGCGACACATGGATAAACAGATCAACCCAGTCAGGCTCTATGAGAGATGAGTCTAGAATAGACAAGGAATTTCCTTGACCATTCTATTATTGGGGAACATGACTCACCTCTAGCTGATAATGGAATTAGGCCATCAGATGGAGAGCATGCCTGAGCAAGAGTACGATCTCGAGCTTTTTGATGATGTAGCCAACATTGATATGCTTGATGAATAGCTTAGAGTCCCACTTCACATGAAGTTGGGGAACATAAATCTTAATATTCAGCTCGAGACTAGTGATGAGAGCCTAATACTTTGCCTCATTGTTGGTTCAGCCTTTTAATAGTAAGAAAAAATATGGCAAGATTGCCTATGTAGTCATACTAAAGACGATTCTCAGACCCACTCTCTTGAGTCTAGGGTCATTGAGCCTTCTTTAAGTTGGGTTTCAGTAGGCACCATCAAAATAAATCTTCCAACATGGAAGATATTGGTCCAATAAGAGGATAACCTCATATGGGAAGTCAACATCCAGAGGCATTTCCTCGGGGGTCGGATGAGCTTCCAAAAAATTTGTTAGTGCTTGACCCTTGACAGCCTTCTGCGGAATGAACCTAATTTCAAACTTATAAAGGATCACTACCCAATGATATATATGGATTTTCAAAATGGGGTGGTTTATAATGTATTTTAGCATATCCACGTGGGAAACTAAATGTATCTCATGATGATTCAAGTAGTTATGCAACTTCTGCACCACGAAAACTAGTGTGAGGTATCTCTTCTTGATGGAAGAATATCAAGACTATGTATCAAGGAGCAAGTGACTAATATAATAAAAATTGTTCTATGTCCCTTATTTATTCTTTTTTAGTAAATAAGAGCATCGAGGGATCATTCCAGGGTGGTCACATAAAGGAAGAGTATATTTCTGGAGATGGGTGGCATCAGAACTAAAGGACATATCAGTTATTTCTTGATCTCCTCAAAAGAGGGTTGGCACTCTTCATCCCACTGATAGATGATACCTTTATTCATAATCTTGGAAAAGGGATTACACTTTCTGGACATATTTATGATGAATCAGCGTATATAGGCTAAGTGTCCCTGAAATCCTTATAGATCTTGGAGCTTACTTAGTGGAGTCATCTGGATGATATATTTGATCTTATCTGGTTGATCTTGATGCCTCTGTATTTGAAAACAAAATTGAGGAACTTCCCAGAGGTAACCCCGAAAGCACATTTCAAGGGGTTCATATTCAATTGTTGAGAGAGAAGGAATTAAAACACTTTATCAAGGTCTCTGAGATGGTCCTGACTATAGATACCCTAGCCTTTTACATATAAAATTATATAATTTTAAGAATAATTATACATTAGAGTACAAGCTAAGGATCGTTAAGTCTAGTGTCTTGGAAGACTAGGTACATAAACTGAAATCATAGGACCAAAAAAACAAACATCTTTATTTAATATCCATAAAGAGATCTTAACTTCCTTTGAGACCTTACATCTGCATAGGGTACCCTGGGGAACACATGAACAAAGGGATGAGCTAAAAATCCCATTAAGGAAATGAACATAAGAATGAAGCTTAAGCACATGAGTTAGGATGCATGACATAATGATATCAAAAACATGGAACATATGAAATCATAACATATAAACCTGGAATCTTATAAACATGTAATCATATAAACATGGGATCATATTAACATGGGATCATATAAATGTGGAAACAACATAACACAAGACTTTAGTACGAGTCAATGCTAACTGCCAAGATCATTTCCCATAGTAGCACAAGCCAAGGCTAATCGCCAAGACCGTTGCACATAACATCTCATGAGACTTAACTTTATCCAATTCATTGGAGCACTATCTAGGTGCACCCATATTATCATTTTCATGAATATACTTTCCACATAAATAACCATACATAAACATAAGGGTACCCATGGAAAGAAATGGGTATCACAATCATGTCATAAAGCATAATAAATGGGGGTATTATAAAAGTGTCCATGAGAGAAAGGAATTAAAACATACATGAACATTAATAAGGTAAAATAGGAATATATCATAGTAAGTGATGTAAAATAGAAGTGACAACATGTAAGAAGAGCATTTAGGAAATTCTTATCATTAAAACATTTTAGTACGATTTTAAGGAAAACATTAAAGATATTTTAAAATAGTAAAGGGGAAAATATTTTATATAAAACCAGAAGTTAACCAAGAATTTTTTCATAATAAAAATACTGATTTGATAAAAGAAAATAGTGTCTTAAAATAGAGTATAGAGGGCACTTGAAATTTGGTAGAAATTTGGGAAGTTCCCTTAAAATGAGTTTACTTACTGGGAAGTATCAAGGAGGGGATCACTTAAAAGAATGTATATCCACGAAAGGGAATGAGGTATGAATCTTGAAACATGATTTATTATCATATAAACATCATTTAGAATTTGTACATAAAAAGAAAATACAACTTCATTTGTGAAGGAATAAAGGCAGTTAGGGTAGAATTCCTTATAGATTGTCGGCATGGTATTAGGTGTGCTTAATAGGGATTAATGAGAGAGAAATGGGTTTATCATAAATTATACATCATGAGGGATGTATGGGGGAGGTGAAAAATAATACCTCATCATTAGGTATTACATATAAAATGTCATATCATAGAAGACATTCTTGAAAAAAAGTGAAATGGAGAGGATCTCGTACCTTATGTCTGGTGGTGTTCTCCACTTGTTATTAATGACATTAATAAAAAATTGTGTTTATTAATTAATAATTACATAACCTCTTCTATATTTAATTGATTTAGTATAACATTTTTTTTAGTTCATTCAAGACCTTTTTGATTGGTTATAAGGTTCAATTTTATTGTTTAGGTATGTTTGCTTCCTTGGTTTTAATGATCGATTCATGTTCGGATAAACACGTATGATGAATGTGGTTGTACAGAATTGAAGTTGTATGTTATTATTTAACATCCAGGAGATTACATGGTTATAAAAATTCATTTTTTTTATTGGGATTAAATATGAATTATTATATAAAATCTTAGTGAAAACCGTTTTTGTTAATCGGTGGGTTTTGATTACAACAAACATGTTTTTCTTTATAACTTAATACCATTTGTACAAAAGGATTACAGAAAATTAATTAGGATATATTACATATATAATAATCTGGTTCAATCATAACATAAATGGTTTCATGACCATAATTAAATATGATAATAGAAATTGATAAACTGTTGTCCTTGAATGTGCTAAATTAACACATCTCAAACGGTGTTTTCATTTCTTTGAAATAAAAGGTGGGGAAATGAGAGATGATAATGAAATATCCTATTAGAATAAAAACATTATAGTAAATGTATTGTAATATATTTTTCATACCATTTGTATGAGTATAGGTTAGGAAAGAAAAGATAACAAAGGAACTTAAAAAATGAAAGAAAAGAAAAGAGGAATTTTACCTCTTGAATCAACCTTCCTTGAGAGCTTCTTAAGGGAAGAGGTTTGGGCCTTTTTAGGATACCAAAGGATATTTTGAATGGGGAGTGATCTTGGGGAGAGATTTTGGTAGAATATAGGGAAGGAAAAAGGCTTGAGAGGAGTGAAGAGAAGAGGGAGTGAGGGGGGTATAGTGGAGGAGAGGAGGGTTTTCATAATTTTTTAATCATTATTTTATTAATTTCCCTCAAGACCAGAAATAGTGATGATTCCATGACTGAAAATATTAAATGGGTCATGTGAATTCTAACCAAGGGTGGTGACATCATCCATGACGCTAGGAATAGTCTATTTAGCTTATAATGTATATATATGGTAAATTATCGTATTTTACTATTCATAAAAAACAATTATTTCATAAAAATATCAAAAATTCACCCTAATAATTTTTTGGAATGTATAATCCAAAAATGAAATCAATTTTTCAAAAATAATTTCCTAAATATGATTAATTTAATATTTAATTAAAATCATAATTTATTCTTAAAAAAACAGTTTTAAAACATTTATTTACTTATTCCAAAATATAGGTACATCATACTTTCACATAAATCATATTTATATACTATCATAGGTAAGTTTACTATTCATTAGGGTATGTAACTATTCATAAGGGTAACATTACTATTCATAAGGGTATGTTACTATTCACTAAAAATTAAGTTGGTCATATTAGACTCCAAATAACTTACTGATCGCAACCATGTATGTCATATTTTCGAAATTCAAATCACAAAAGTGACAAACTTATTTTTAGAGGTCACATAGCACTTAGTAGTTCATTATGTTGTGATTTCATGTGATTATGACATATTTATAAGAAATTAATTTCCATTGAAAAACATTGGGTCATTACACTGACACTGGTGGGATTTGACCACCAAATCATCGATGTAGCATTCCACTAACGTCATAAGGATAAACTTGAAGATGCAGTGCATGGAACACTGATATGTGGATTCTGCATTCTGGCAGCCTCAAAATCCCCTAATCGAAGGCATTGTGGAAATAGCCGATAACCTGACCCTCATTGAACAAATAGGTCTGATTTATCCTGTCCGAATAGGGAACTTTGGGAGCCTATCCCTATCGAGGAGCTAGAGCCTAACGGGGATGGATACTAATTGTCTCACCTAGGTGGTAGTGTATTATATCGCAGTGCCTACCAATTCTTTGGTGGGTGATACTGAGCCTGAGGTTGGGCCTGAGGTTGTTTCCCTCGGCGAGGCTGTGGATGAGAATATACCAGTAACAATTATAGCGACCTATAGGTCTATCTATACGATGAAAATAGTATTTTACTTGGAATATCCTCTTGTAGTAACTAGAGGAGGCACTGATCATGCATTCTTAGCTTGTTGAAAGGATTCCTATAGGAATTGAGCCTTGTCAAAGAAATCCCGAAATCCCCTTGGGAAATTCTGAGTGATGAGGGAGGGAACCAATTTAGTCTTAAAATTCCCCACACACATTATCAGCAATTGTTCTTGAGTTAGTATCATGTTGAGTGAATACATGAGGTTGTTCCACCTAGAAATAAATTCTATGACTCACTCATCTAGTCTTTTTTCACTTGAATAGGTCATAAATACTTTTCTTACACATGGTATAGATGAACTGATTTTGGAACTGCTTGAAAATACCTTCCCAAACAATGATATAATCAATAGGTAACTGGATATACCAGATGAACACAGGCCCTTATAATGTCTCTATGAAACACTGGATCTTTGTGGCTTCTAGTTGTGCTAGATTTCCTAGCTTGGATCCATGCCTTGAAATAAATTGGGTCAGATGCTACAGTCGGTCTCCCATCCTGTTGAAGGGGGAGAAGGTGGTATTCTTGAAATCCAAGGGTGCATGTATGTCGTCCACCCATGCCAGATATGGCTTTCCATTAGATGGTATTTCCATATGTCATGAATCAAGGGCCCTGAAGTGGGAGATGAGAGCATACATCGGATCATCTGGATAAGGATTCCTGTCTGGGTGATGATTCCTGACCACCAACACATTGACAGGATCATAAAAATGATAGGGGATCTCAGTGGATCATGGAATGACTGGAGTGGCCTATGTAACTACTAGAGGAACGACCTATGGAGATGTTGGAGGATTGACCTGGTCTAGGTCTCGAGTAGGGTTCTTATGCATCTCAGGAAGATTCAGCGATAAATATCATGGTCTCTTCCATAGGCTCCAGTCTCTACCCTTTAGGGATGCATGAGATTGTTGAGATCGATGGGAGGAAACTGGAAAAGGAGGACCTATGGATGCCCCTACTACCCTAGTGGATGAGGTATAGGATTATATCAAGGATCACCATAGTAAAAACCTCGCTCTATAAGGTGCTCAGTGAGGATCTCATCAATGAAATTTTTCTGTTCTGCAAGCTATTGGAGAATATCGGAATTGGTAGGATTAACCTCTATCTTCTGAACTGAACCAGATGGGTCATAGGTCTTAGAGGTCCTGGTCTTTCCTTTACCCTTGTTGGGGTTCTGACTGAAGGTAAATGACTTGGAGGGATCTGCAAGGCCAAGTATCTACCTTTTCTGGTGAGTAATGATGCTTGTATGAGCATCCACATGGTATTGTGCTACCCCAGGAGGTGATTACTATTCATAAATCCTTTCCTCGGTGTCCTTCTCTTTGAGAAGATTAAGGTCATCCATATTCACCATAACTACACCCGGGGGCATATCCTCTATATCACCTGGCAAGTCAGGTTGGCGCATGATGGGACTAAATTGAAGAGAAACATACTTCCCCAGTAATGGATATAAATGTGTGGGGTCTCCTCTTCAATAATTTTTTTGATCATGGGGAATCTTTGAACACATCATTTCTGAAGGTTTCAGTGATATTTGGGTGATGTAGGGTGTTGGTCCACGGGAAGCGCTGCTAACTCAACCATGTGACACTACTGGCTGATGTTGTCGCAATTATCCTAGCTATTTGGATAGGCAAAATGATGTCCATGGAGGTATAAATTTATTTCCTAAATATTCTGGAATAAACACATGACCTCATCTTGGGTGAGAGACCATGTAATGTTGAAGTCAGGAGTAGCGATTGGCCAGAACATCTCGTACAACTGATCTGAAGTGAGAGTTTCTCATAAGCTTCTTTGTTCATAAGAGAGATCCAACTCTTCATTGCCCATTATTCATTTGGGGTTAGCTGAGGAACTAGTAGTGACACTGATATGGATCTTTGCAGTAGTGGACTATTAAATGGAGAAAATGTTGCACGAGATAACTGGTTGCCACTTGTTGGGTCATCTCCCAAAGGCAGTACTGACTGTATCATTGTGTCCCTATAGGATGGAGTATTTAACATAGCCTCATGTGTGAGAGAAGTGGTTATTGGTGGTGAATCTGGAAGATTATCATCATCTACTGTACCCCATAATAACTCTCTATGATATCATATTGAGGTAGAGAACAAAATTTGCGATGATAGAGAGGGTTTTATGGTGAGACTTTGGAAGGGAGCCAAATCTTCCACCACTTGCATATACCTGTGAAGGAATTCAAGGATCTGGTGAATCTCACCTTATGGGATGAAGAAAGTCACATTTTGGGTTCCTTCCCTAGACTCTGATGAAGGGGATTCAGGTAAAGGATTCATCATTGAGTCACATTTTTCTTTATAATCTGAAAAATGGAGTAGATTCACAACGATTCGACGCTTCTTGTAGTTCTTTCCTTCTGTGGTGAAAATTTTCCCTTCTGCCCTAGGAAAGCTTTTTAGGGTAGGTTAAATCATTATCATGGGTAGGACCTCTGTGCGGGTTGGTATTGGATTGGTTAGGGCCTCCGCTGGAGCTTGTGAGAACATGGGGAGGACCTCTATGTTGGATATCATCGAAGTGGGGAGGACTTCTGCTGGGACTACAGTGAGAGTGGGGAAGACCTTCGCTTTGAGTGTTGACATATCAAGGAGGACCTCTACTTTAATCAATAAGGACATGGTTAGGAGCTCCATGTTAGGTATGAGAGTGGGTAGGACCTCCACTTTGGTGATTTGGGGTGTGAGGAGAACCTGGGAATATATAAAACATGACACTAGGAGGACCTAGGTGTTGGTAAGCTTGAGTACAGGGAGGACCTTCATATTGGTTGTTGGGTGTGTGGGGGGGACCTCTGCAGGAGCTGGTGAGAACATGGGGAGGACCTCCATATTGGAATCCAATAGCATAGGGAGGACCTCCTCACTAGTTGGCAGTGGTATCATGAGGAGAACCTTCGTATTGATCGAACCGGACATGGGGAGGATCTCTGTGTTGGCTTTTGATGAAGTGGGGAGGACCTCCACTTTGATGGTTTTTGGATTGGGGAAGACCTCCACTTGATATGGTAAGGGTGTAAGCATTACCTTCACATTGGTGATCCATAACATGGGGAGTAACTCTGTATCAGGGATCATAGGCACAAGGAGGACCTTTGTGTTGGGTGTCAACAAAGTGGGGATGGCCTCCACTTGGACTAATGTTGGGTGCGCTGGGAGGACCTTTGTGATCATGAGTGCTATAGTGGGGAGTACCTCTACTGGATTTGTTTATGGTATGGGGAGGGCCTCCGTATTGGATCTTATCATCATGGGTTGTTCTGTAACAGCTGTTGGATGCACCGGGGATCGAAAGAGTCAACCCAGTCTTCCCATGGGGTGGCTGATTCATTGATCCTAACTGAGCATTAATGAGTACCTATTCTACAATAGCAGGGACCTGGTGGAATGCACTAGGGGTTTAATTGTCCCCTAAATCCATATAATAGGATGCCTACTAATGAGAATCTTCCTAATCTTGTGTCTGACATTGGCTTCAGGTTATCCAGACTGGGACCAGCAAATCAGGGGTGTAGACCGCCAATTTTTTGGCTTGTAGGATCAGTCTTTGGTGGCATTGATGTGGCCTGGTGGGAACCCTCCTTGGAAGCTCCTGATTAGTGTTTGTATCTGGGGTGACTTGCGTATCCCCTATCTCATCCTCATAGTGGAGTGAGTCATAATAATGTTCCAGGGAGAGGATCTCGAAGTGGTTGGATGTAAGAGTGGGGATCAGTGCCTCCCTGCATGGCCCTTGGGGGTGATGGTGATAGAAAATCTTTGAAGCCTCCAGGTCTTGGTGGGTCATGTACCTCATGGGAATGACCCCCTATGGCTCGTACCATCGTACGAGAGAATCGATCACCCTCCTATGCATGGTCTCTAAAGGTGAGGTGGGGCACATTCTCCCAGTAGTCTTGGTTGTGGATGATGTTGTGGAATAGGTAGAGTTGTGCAGGATTTCCGCATTGTGGTTTCCCCTAACCCTGAATCTTCTAGTAGAGGGGATCAATTTCCTATGGCTTGGGTCTTATAGAACAGGAAGATTTAGCCATTAGTAAAAATAATAGGAAAGAAATTTCCAATACCCCAGCATCATTCAATCATTGATGGTTATAGATAAGGATCCTCATTGATGATTCCACAGACCAAAATTCCCAATGATCAACTTCCCCGATCCCTAGTGAGTTCCATGATAGGCCCACTATTTTCTTAGAGGGTCCTAGTGCCAGATATCTGGATCCAGCGATGTTCTTATGTGAAGATATCTCGAATGCTGCTAATCCCTGTATTGAGGAGAATATTTTCACTTTGGTTTCACCATTTATATTTTTGACGCTTTCCATTCGGGCGTGTTTCCTACACATGTGTCCATTCACTGACAGTGCATTGTACCTTGCATTCCCGTATTCCAAAGGCAGGTGGAATTTATCACTTCTCTAATATTTTTTCTCCTTGATCGATATGGTATGATGGGATGTTGATCCCTCCATTTGTGGATTCCTCCTCATAATTTTTCACCCCATCCATGTCTCCCTTAAAGATTAAGATATTTTTCATGAAACTCATTCCTGGTTCCATCTCTTTTGTGTATGATGGTTAATTATGTTGCTTCTGTCTAGACATTCCAAGGGTTCTAGTTAGGGTAGTAACCTTCAGTTAGGGGAGTATTCACGTTGGGAATCAGTGGAATGTCTGGATTCTGGAACATTAGAGAACTTATGTTCTCCCTCATAAGAGGGATTCTCAAGGGTTCGGAAACCTAAGGCATCATGTGCAGATCACAATGTATCTTATGCCAGAGGCATTTCTTCTAATTTTTTCCTCAGGCATCGCATATATAACATGGGATAAGACAAAAGTTTAATGTCCTATGGGGATAGAGGGTCACGAGTTTAACATCTTGCAGAGATAAAGGTCCATGAGTTTAACATCTTGTAGATATGAGGGTTTCGTGTCACACCTGGATTTTCAATTCCATGCTTTGGTTTAAATCCTCTTTTGATTCTTATCATTCTCTTGGTTTTTGGGTGTTCCGGGTTTTAAATTTTGGCGTTTCTTGTGTTGTTGATCTATAACCTTGATCTTGGGGGTATTTTATGATACTTGTCTTCATTTTTTTTCAAAATTTTGGTATTAGTTTGTGGTGATTTGGAGTTGGATTTGTGACACTCCTAGTGGAACCACTTGTGGGGTAAGTTGTTGAGGTGGTTTGTACCCATGAGTTGGATGAATCTTGGAGTGAAAAGGTGGTTTTATTTTGGGTATTATTTCCCCCTATCCTTGGCCTATATTTCCCACTTATTTTACCCTTTTTACCCCCCTAAATTTGGAGGATTATTTAAGGTTTTTGGGTGCCTAGAACAGGCCGCACAGTTTGGCCACACAGTTCCAAACCGTGAAAGGGTCTCCATCACATTAAAATTTGATGTATTTTGACCCTTATTTCCTTAAAAAAATAAACCAAATCCACCACTCTCTTATCCATTTCATGATCTACCTCCATAGAAATCCTCTAAGACCTCTCCCACTCCCTTGGGACTAAATTTTGAAGGGAGATTTGATGGGGAAAACTTCAAAATCATGTAAGTAAACCATTATCTATTTGATTTCTTCCCTTTAAATAAGGTTTATTTCACCCTTTCTTGAGTTCTAAAATGTCCATAAGTTAGTATTCAAACCTAGGGTTTGATTTGGTGTCTTTTTGGTGTAATCGTTAGGTTTTAGGTTGCTTTTCGCTTCCTTGCGGTGCGGCGGTGGTGCGCTTGATGATTCGCACCAAGATTTGAGGGTTTCGACACAAAAGGTAGGTGATTCCATGTTTAGACATTCCTTGATGTGTTATAATTATTTATTTACTTATTTTTCATGTTCTTAATATGTTTTTTGTGGTAAAAAAACTGTTTTTGATGGATTTGGTTAAGCGTTTAATTTTATAGTTTCATTTTAGCTTGAAATTGGGTGTTTTTCATGTGTAACTTTTGGGGGTATTGTTTGGGTGTGTTTTATAACATATGAAATTGGTTTAATAAATAATTTTGGGATTCCAATTCTGCTTTGTTAGGGTCCTGGTGTGCCTTTGGGTTTAAAATAGAGTCTTTTAATGGGTTTTATGTCTAAACTATGTTATGCCACTTTGTAAGTGTTTTATGAAAATGTGTGTTTTTCATGTGAATCTTTTGTGGTATTATTCGAGGTGATTTTATAATACTTGAGAGTGGTTTAATAAATATTTATAGGGATTACAATTCTATTTTGGATTGGTATTGGTGAGATTTTGGCTTTGAAAGAGGGTGTTAAAATAGGTTTTGTGTGCAAAACATAGTTAAACCCATTGGGTTTGTTTTATAAAAATTTTAAATATTTTATTGGGTTAAAGAAAGTGGGAAAAGAATTTATATGTACTATTTTGGTGTGTGTTCACATAAAATGAGTTTTTAAAAGATAAAGTGATCATTTTTGATGTCAAACGTTTTGATAATGTTTTTTAATTTGTCGGGTTGATTTATGAAATTGTGATGTGGGTGCGAAACATGGTTGGGGGCTGTTTTGTGTGAGTGTGATGTGAAAAATGGATTTTGTTTATTAAAAAGGTATCATGTGATATGTGTGTGGGATGTTATGTTAGTTTTAATATCTTATAATGGTTTTATAAAATATTTTAAATGATTTTTGGAAGTGTTAAAGAAATGTGAAAAGTGTTGTGGACTATTTTGGTGTGAGTATGATTTCAAAATGCATTTGAATGAAAAAAAGTGGATTTTGTGACTTGTGTGATGTAAATGTGGTCTGTTTGGTGAATTTTTGATGTGTGAGTGATATTTGAATGTGAAAATTATATTTCTTGTCTTGTTGAACTTGTTTGAGCACAAGAGGGAAACCCGGGTATCTAGGTGGGTGAATGTATACTAGTATGCTAGTGATCCCGTGGGGTTTGGCCTTAGACTCATGTAGCAAGATTGAAACCTGGAAAACTAACTAAAATATGATAATGATTATGATTGGGGACCACTAGGTTATGGGTATGTTCCCTACTAGTATCTCGTGCACGAGAACGGATATTTTTTATGGTTACTCTCACTGAGATACGAGGTACCTGGGACCCACAGCTAGCTAGTGCCTAGGGGTTATTTCCTATTGCTTGTGATAATTGGATGATTTTTTTACCATTGGAATATGGTATTTTTGGCTGGAAATTTTAGTAGTTTTGGTATTTTATCTAAAAGTTTTGATTCTTTAAAAGCACCCACTTGGAAACTATTTTTATTTTAAGTTGCATCTTTTAGAAATTATAACTAGAATTTCATGTTTCTAAAAACTTTCATGATTTTCATATTTGAGTTTTTAACACATGGAATCTATTAGTGGTGGTATCCTACTGGGATTTTTATCACAGCCTACTTACACCTTTGGGTGTAAGTAGACTAGGTTATTTTTTTCGCAGGTTTGGGTATAGTTTTTAGTGCCGGTGGTTCGGGTTCCAAGCAGTCCTTCTTGGTGCATTTTCATGAAGATGGATTGAGGGTGATTCCCCCTTTCCTTGAGGTGGTTCTTAGATGTCCATTTTTTGCACCTTTGTAATGGTCTTTTGACATTGTTTCAAATTGTGTAGTTCAGTTCTGAATTTTTGTAAAAGATGATTTGTTTTGAAAAATCCAGATTTGTCAAATTGAATTTTTTTTGTTGTTTAATGTTTATAAAATCGGGTAAATCATTCCCAAACATCATTTTATGATACCGGGGCACTTGTTTCATCCCATGGAGACCAAGAATGCCCTTAGGGCCTTGTCACAGGCCGGTTATGGTTCCGGTTTATATGGCGACCATATTCAGTTTGTGACATTGCGAGTTTAACATCTTGTGGAGACAGAATGGACTAATCAGAATGTTTGTGAAGGTGGATCATATGGGCACATCCCTATGAAGGATAAACTGGAAGTTTTACCATATATATGGGTCAGAACGCCCAATCAGAGTAGACCTAAGGTGGTTTGTTTCATAAAGATAAGGTTTCACACCATAAACCTTGATCTGGACACCACTGAGGGTGGATTATGGAGGTATACCCCAATGAGGGGGGCACCAAGGTTTACCATTGGTTGGTATTAAACCTTATTTAGGATTCCTATATACCCTATTTAGAATACAGGGATCAAAACCCACGTAGTGAGGAGTGTTGATTTGGGGCTTACGAGATTATCCATCACAAAAGGATTTCTCTTGGTTGGATGGATATGGATTTTTTGGGGGTTACATACTAAGATTGTCAATGTGATGATAGAAGTAGTGATGATGTGGATGGGGATTACATACCGAGACGACCCAAATGAATGGATGGATCTCACCAGGATTTGGTGGCCCGGGTAAGAATTGGGATGGGGGTGGTTGATGTGTTGAAGTTAAATTAATGGAATGGATGTAATGTAGGGGTGATGGTCTTGAACCTCGGGGGGGATTCCTACATATCTCAGTTCCTAGGAATCAAATTCCACATAGTTCAGAATGGTTTGGGGATTACACACTAAGACTAACTAGGTGTTACTAAGAGTAGCGATGATGTAGATGGATCTTATGCACTAAGATGGCTCAATGTCACATCATGAGGGTATAGCCCTTGGATGGGATGCCAGATTTTACTATTGATTGGGATTGAACCTTGTGGAGGCTTCCTATATACTCTATTTAGAAGACAGGAATCAAAACCCATGTAGTTTTGATACTAGGGTCATGGGGATTACTCCAAGAGGGATTCTTAAGGAGGAAGTATTCATGGTCATTTTTGACCTTTAATCCCATGTGATTGGTGCTCGGTGTGAGAAATAAGAGGTATAAATACACCTAAAAATAGTGTTGTGAAAGGTTCATATATGAGAGGTGATTTTGGGCTTATGCACTAAGACTACCCAGGTATATAGAGATTTGGACTTAATCTAGAAGGGATCTCTGAGGAGTATCTCATTCCATGCAAGGAGGATCACATTACCTATGAGGTGGTTGAGGAATATCTCACTCCCATGGATATAAGTGGGCATGGAAAATTCCTGAGGCGTTGCACCCCATGTGCATTGCATGGGGAGAGACTACAGTTTAACATCATGTGTTGAGGATGATGGGTCTTAGTAGTTTATTTTCCTATATATTGGATGAAGAAGGCTCACTCCTTACCCATTTGGACTTACATAGTTGTAAGTTGTGCACCTTTGAGTGGTGTACGACCCAAACAATGCCCGATGGGAGGTGGTGGAGGAGTGGTCATTCGAGGGGTCCATGTTAGAATGGCTATTCCAAAGAGAAAAATCTATTAGAATACCTATGAAAAAAATAAATTATTAGGGTAACGCAAAAAGAAACAATGCATGAGGGACTAAGAAATCACTATACACAATCATGTAGGGTCGCATAGAATATGGTCTTACAAATCAAGGGGATTCACTGAGAGAATCTTTGTGAAACTCTAGTGATTCGTGGAGAACTGGGGCTTCATGAAGGAAATGGATTCATAAATAATAGGAATCATTCCTTAGCATAGATCCCTGTCTCAATATAAGAGTGCTTCATGAAGGCTAAATGCTCCACGAAGCCTCGAGTAACCCAAAGGTACTCTTTCCTTCACGAAAGGCATAGAAATTCATGAAGGAATCCCTACCATAGGCAGGAGTAAATAAGAACAGGGGGATGGGTGGACTGTGATGTTCAAATACCTTAGGTGATCTATTTTTGGGTCATGTTCGTGGTGCTTGGGAGCTTCGTTAAATGGGAGTTTGGAATTTGAAAGGTCGGGGCAATCATCCCTTTTAGGGGGGGTAACCCACATATTTATAGGAAAGGGGGATCACAATGATCAGTGGCATGCTACAAAGGAAAAAAGGGTTCTGTTAATGGGAGTGGATCTATTGGACTCTTGAAATCATCTATCAAAAGATGTTTGTGTGTGCGTGGAACTCTATCTAACTTATGGGAGTTTCATCATCTGGCTTGGCATGGTTGTGGAAGGAATCAGACTCGTGGGAGTTTTGTCATCTTTCTTAGCATGGTCACGAAGGGCGCCATACTCATGGAAGTTCCATCAGTTCCTCATTTGTTCACAGAGGGCCTTGGACTCATGAGAGTTTCTTCACCACCTTGTGCCTTTATGGTGTAGAGGGGCTTCTTGTGGGAGCTTCATGATGCAAACCCCTTTGATGATATTTGGGCCTGTTGAGCTTCAATTTCATCCCAAATGATTGGTGGCCTCATTCAACTTATCCCAGGGAACAAATTTCATATCCAACAAGGATTTTATACTATAAAAGGATCTTGATATTCTATTAACTAATACCAATCTAGAAGTGATGAAGAAGGATGAATGGTAAAGGATGTATAAGAACCCACCAGTGGTGATCTAGATGTCACTATCCTAGAACGCATCTTATAACATCTATGAGATGATGACGCCATCAAAACTTATGAATACTCTTATCGATATGTTTAAAAATACAACAGTAATGAAAAAAATTGTTCCTATTAAATATTTTATTCATCGTGATCATATTGAAAGAAAATGTGATGGTCGGTCACATCAATGAATTCAACATTATTCAGAGTCTACTAGAATTAGTGGAGGTAAGTTTTTTGGATATGAAGTGAGTATTTTTTTTACTTTAATCAATCCCAAAATCATGGGATGTAATGGTTGACATAGTGACTAATGAAAGCGGTAATATGGAATTGATATTTATGGGAATTGGGGATCTAATTTTGGTATCACATAAGAGTCATAAGAAAAGAAAAGGAATAGAAGAATAAGTTAGAGTAACTTGATAGAAAGTGGTCTCAAGTGTTATAATTAAGGAAATAATGGTCTTATAATAAAATATTTTTTCTATGAAGATTAAATTTTGAAAGATATTCTTTCAAAAGTGCATTCACAATTCTTGTTTTAGATACCATTGGTTTGTTGTTGAGTGTTGGTAGTTCACTTGAGTCTTGGATTATAGGCTCTAGAGATTTTTTTCATTATAAATTCGAGAGGGGAGTATGATGAACTATACTTATGGAAGTTTTGGAAAGTTACATCATGCAGATGATGAATCTCTTGAGATTTTTGGAAATGGTGATGTTTCTGTTGGGATGAAGAATAAATGTCCACTAGAATTGTAAGGAGTATGGCATATATTGAGGAAAATGAAGAACATAATTTTGGTAGGAAGGCTATATGATGTGCGTTTCTATACAATGTTTATGTAAGGAGCATATAAAATTGCACATGGTTCTATGGTGGTGTCCAATGTGGTGAAATATGGAACATTTTACATAATAAGAGTTTTGGAAGGTACAATGCATTTCGAACAAATAACTCTTTCAAAGTGATGTCATGAACTTCTAGGTCACTTAGGTGAGAAGGGGATGGAAATATTAGATGTTAAAGTAATGTTGAAGATTAAATGCATGGAGTATGAAATATTCAAAGATTGTGTTCTTGTGAAGCATTGGAAGGTGTTGTTCCAAATTGAAGGCAAGATTCCCAAGGATCAAAAGATAGTGTTGGTTCATATGAATTTATGGGGGGAAGATCCAATCCATTATTACTAAGGCTCATTATAATATGTTACCTTCATCGGTGATTCAAAAATGGAATTTGTAAGTGTTCTTTCTAAAACACAAGTCTAAAGTATTTGAATATTTTTTTAAATAGAGATACATGGAGGAAAATGAGACTGGAATCCAACTAAAATGTTTGAGATCTGAAAATGTTGGGTAATATGGAAACAAGTGTTTTGAAGGTTATTTTGGTGGAAAGGAATATGGTTTGAGAAGACTGTGCCATGTACTTTTGGTAAACACAGATTCATGGAGAGTATTAATCGGATGTTAGTAGAGAAAGTAAGGATCGTGACGATTCATGCGGGTTTTCCCAGTGAGTTTTGTGCATAAGTTTTGAATTGTGAGACCCACTTGATCAAAAGTATTTTGTCATCTCTATTGGGGTAGGAACTTTTGAAAGCCCATTGATCTGGAATAAAAATTGAAATATCCCACATCAAAGTCTTTGGTTCACTTTCTCATGTCCACATTGATGCCAAGGAAAAGAACAAGATAGAGGTTAAGTCTTGAGCATTTTACTTTGTATGGTATGGTGATGAAAACTTTGAATTTCAGATCTAGAATGACAACTCTCAAAAGGTTTTCAGAATCCATAATGTTATCTTTAATGAAGATATCTTGTGCAAAGATCAAAACCAAGTGAAAGTTTCCAATGAGATCGAAGTATCATCACAAGATGAGGTTCAACTGAATAGAAGTCTGAAAATTACAAATGTTCCAGAAGATATAGGGAGTACGACAGTTCCATAAACACTAGACTATTCAAAAGTAGTTTGATATTATATTCAAGTTATGATGGTGTTATGGAGGCATGCAATAAGAAAAATGGTGTTTTGTAGTAATTTTTTGGAATTTAGCGATGGTTTAAACCTCCACTGGATGATTTTCAATTATTTATATAAACTTCCGTGAATTCATGTGTCGTGAGTCTCTTTATGCCAGTTTTAATTTTTATTTTTTCTAAATTATTTTTTTATTTTTATTTTTTCTAAATTATTTTTTTATTTTTCATTATTTATTATTCTTTATTATTCTTTATTTATTTATTTTTTAATCTTTTTATTTTTTTTATTTTTTTTATTATTAACTATTATTATTATTATTTTATTTATTATTTATTATTTATCCCAGACACACCCCAACATAGGCCCATGACACTCGAGCCCATCCATACCCACCCAGTAAAATCAAGCATATATATGTGTAGAATGATATTTGAATCGCTTACCTCTTTTTCATTTTGTAAAGTCTTTACCACTCCGCCAAGTATTTCATATAGTGACTAAATAGACTTTAATATAATTTTATATATTTAAATAAATAATTGTAAATACATATATATGTGAACATATATTTATTCATAATTTATAAATATAATTACATATAAATATGTGTGTGTGTACCGATATAATATAAATATATTATATAAATATACATAAATAGATATAAATATATATAAATACATATGTGTTTGTGTGATTAAATATAATTGTATGTGTGTGTTTACCCACATAATATATATAAATATACATTAAAACATAAATATTTATAAATATTTATAAATATATATAAATATAAAAAATTACATAAATATATAAAAATACACATATATATAATTATATATATATAAATACATATAAATATTCATTAATATATATACACACATATAAATATATATATATCCACATAATATGTATAAATATATATATATACACATATAAATATACATAAATATACATAAATACATATAAATATCTATAAATATCTATATTATAAATAAATATACAAAAATATATATAAATACACACCTATGTATATATAATTAAAGATAATTATATATACATATATAAAGATACATAAATACACACATATATACCCTCATAATATATATATAATACATATAGTTATTTATAAATATAAATAACTATAAATATATTTACATAAATATATATATATAAATATATATTATTGAATATAATAATAATAATAATAATATATACACATATAAATACATATAAATATACATATATATATATATAAATGTTTATAGATATAATTATATATATATATACCCATATAATATATATAAATATAGATAAATATATATATAAATATAAATTAATTCATATAAATATATATAAATATAAATATATTTACATAAATATATCTTAATACATATATATATATACATATATATATAATTAAAGTGAATTATATAAAAAAACATTATACACACACAAACACACACATATATATAGGTATATGTGTGTGTATTTATATGTAATTATATGCATATATGAATAATTATTAATTAATAATTAATAATTTGTATATAATTAATAACTAATAATTAATAACTAATAATTAATAATTAATAATTAACAATTAACAATCATTTGAAATTCTAAATAATAAATATTAAATAATTATTAAATAATTATAAATTATTTTTTATTAATTATTATTTATTATTAGCTATTAATTATTAAGTGTTAATTATTAATTATTTACTAATTATTAATTATTTGTTATTAATTATTTATAATTAATTATTTACTAATTATTAATTATTTATATATGTTTATATTAACATATAAATGCACACAAGAACATATCATTTCTGTTAACGGAATGTGTTCGGTGATGGGAGCCTCATCATTTTACTTCTCTATATTAATGACATGTTTATTGATGGTCTATAAGCTTTGAGATGAAGAATCTCGGTCCATAAAAATGGATCTTAAGGATGTAAATTGTAAGGGACTTCAATTCTGAACTGGCTTAGTCTAGCTACATTTGGAAGGTGGTAAAGGAGAAGGCACCTAGAATGGAACCTAAGGTTGAGTACATGGAAATGGTTACTTTTTCAGTGGCATTCAGAATCTTAATATATGTCATGGTTTGTACACTTCCAAGCATTACACATGTAATGGGGGTACTTAGAAAATTCATGCAAAATCCAGGAATAGGGCACTAGGAAACGGTAAAGTGGATCCTATGGTATCTTAAAGGTTCTAAAATTTTGTCTCTTTATTTCAAAATAAATGAATTGCTATAGGGGTTTACTGATTCGAACATTATGGGAGATACAGGTTTTTGAAACAGTACCATGAGCTATGTGTTCATTTTTGTATTCATAGTTGTGAGCTAGATTTCAAATCTTTAAAAAATAATTTTTCTTTCAATAACAAAAGTAGGATACGTTGCCTTAAAGGAATCTAGGAAGGAGTTGATCCAACTAAAGGTTATTTTAAAATATCTTGGAAGAAGGTAATAGAATGGGGTATTTTTTTGTGATTCACAAAGTGAGATCCACTTAGCCAACAATTTGATGTTTCATTCTATGAAAAGGTATATTCATTTTAAGTATCACTACTAGAAATATGACTTTTACCAACGGTTTTGGCCAAATTGTTGGTATAGTTCATTAATTTGGACCTATACCAACGGTTTGGACAAAACCGTTGGTATAGGTCACTTATATGGACCTCTACCAACGGTTTTGGCTAAACCCCTATACCAACGGTTTGTCCAAAATTGTTGGTATAGGTCCTAAAATCAAAGGACCTATACCAACGGTTCTCAAAACCGTTGGTATAGGTCCTTCGATTTTTAATTGAATCTTCTTACCGAGAACATTATATAAATCAAAATTTAAAATTATTATAACAATACATATATATATTTATGAAATTATGTTCATAAAAGTCATGTTACGTTAGTGGTTAAGTCATTCAATTATAAACTAGAGGTCCTGGGATCAAATCCCACCGAATGTTTTTTTTTTTGAAATACATATACCAACGGTTTTGAGAACCGTTGGTATAGGTTTTCATATTAATTATACCAACGGTTTTCAAAACCGTTGGTATAGGTCTATACCAACGGTTTTCCCAAAATCGTTGGTATAGACCTATTGTCACGGCTTACTTGCAAATGGTCCTCCAAACCGTTGGTATAGCCTATACCAATGGTTTGAGGGCCTATACCAACGGTTCCAAACTGTTGGTATAGGTTATTTTTCCAGTAGTGTATCACTTTATTCGATAGTTTTTGGAATTAAAAGTACTGAATCTATGAAAGGTGGATGGATTTTAGAATTCTCCAGATATGATGATCAAGGTTATGAAAACCCATATATTTAGTACACCTTAATTCATGATTTATTACATAAAGGCACTCATAATAAAATCCCAAAAGATCGAAAGACCTAGTGTATTTAGGTAATTAGATACATAACATAATAACATGAAACAGGGATTCAACAACTTTACTTAAAATTCCTTTGCATACTCTTAAAATTAAATTACTCTTCTAAAATTGCACGAAATAACCTAGGGGATACATAAGAAAGAGGTGATCTATAAATCATAGTAAGGGAAAAATCAAAGCATAACATGATGAAAGTAATATATTTTAGTCAATATTAATATCAATGTTACAAAAAAGGGATGAGAATCATAAACATTAACATCGAATCGTGATATAAGATGATAACATCAAGGAAACATAGGAATATGGCACCAACATAAAACATGAAATCATAAGCATAAGTCAAGACTAACCTCTAAGACATCATAACATAGTGTTCTTTTGATAACCTTCCATTCACCATACATGGTGTTTCTTGAGATAAAAACATTACCCAATGCCTTAGAGGGATGTATAATTTTGGGCCCACACATCACATTCATATCATGTACATGCATTTGTGTGCCACATAGATCATAAAATAAAAGAAATAATTTAATCAATTTTAACCTTATTATTAAGGTTGTTGGATTAAATATAGGTAATTACCAAATCAATTAAGGATAGGTACAACTAAGTGAATACCCTTGAATGTAAATGGGAATGGGTATTAAAAAAATTTGGCATCGAAGGTCAGAGGTTAATTTTGACAACATAACGGGTATACATAAAGATTTATTGAAGGTTCTAATGAAAGTTATATGTGGTCTATAATTACTTTTAAATTATAAGGACCTTAAAATTGATGTTTAAAAACACAATAAAACATGAATAATTGGAAATAAAATGGCATAATACAAATAAAGTTCTTGAATAAAGAGGAGTGTTAGAGAATCCCCTTACTTATGCATAAAAATGGAATAGGTAAAAGTTATAATAAGAGATAATAAATGATATATAATTCCTAAAAATAAATTTGATAGTAAATAGATATTTATAATGGAATTAAAAAATAATAAATTGAGATTCAAAAGGATAAATACAAAGAAGGTTCTTGAATGGAAAAGAAGAGAGAGAGATCTCATGCATTGAGATGGAACTTCTAAAATATTGGGAGGAGATTATTAATATATTGGGAACACATTTTGAGTAATTTAGAGAGGTAAAAAGAGATTAATTTCATTATCAATGGTTTAGAGTGAATAACAGTGGGATTTTGGGTAGGTGATTATAGAAAAAATAGGGGAATTATTTATTGATTTATAAACGTAGGTTTTGTACTCTATATGATAAAATAATCAAAACCAAAAACTTTACCATGTTTTTTTACCATGTTTTATTCCAATGATGAGTGGTTTTAAATATTTTATAATTTAAAGAACTGAAAATATTAAAATTATACCATTGGTGATGTGGAAGTGAGTCATGTTCATACAGAATTAATTTTAAAATATTAAAATATAATATCGGTTTTGGAGGAATCATTAAAGTTGATAAATTTAATAAAATAAATTAAAAACACATTATTCTAAAGGGTAAATATATATTTGGTCATGTATTACTTTTATGTCATTTATTACATTGATTTTGGATCATTACATGTCATAATATAAATCGTATATTTAAACCGTATTTAGTTTTTACCTGAAAGTTTGACTCTCTCAAAAAATTATGACAAATTCACCATTGGTTAATTTAAATGTGTTTATTTAAAAAATAATATTTATTTTATCAAAATAATTCTCTAAAAAGGAGAATTTAAACTTTAAAATAAAAAACTTATTTACAGGAAAATACTTTTGTTTACAATAATGATAAGTTTGTGGCCCTTATAAATATTACGTTGAACTTCATTAAATTACATTATCATTGTATAAATATTATTTAATAATATTATTATATGAAATTAATATTAATTTCAAAATTCTTGAATTTATCAAAAATATTTTTAAAGCCACATATTTTCCAAAAATAAAATTTTGGTTTATTTAAATCAAGATCTAATTTTCATCAACACATATATAATTATATATATAAACTAATAATGAAAATGGATAAATATAATAATTATTTTATTTTTATTTATTTAAATTGGTTACGATCAACAACCCCTTTTATTAAAAAAATAAATCCCACTTTTAAATTAGGTTTAGAGGTAACCCTTACATGAACCAAAGTCCTAGTAACTCGAAGGCCAATTACTATTTTATGGCCTTGTGTATTGAAAGATAAAGTAGTTGAATCATATACCCAATATAAGTAGTCAAACTTCACATCATGATCCCAGTCTTCTCACTAAAATTCCCCCTCCCTTACTAATAAATGTTTCATTGCATTACACCACCGTAATGTTATGGAAGTTCACACATCTTTAACCCACATCTAGATAGAGGGATAAATTATAGGTGTCATCACACCCATATCTCTTTTGGGCTACCCACCCAGTAACACCTACATGTATCCATGCCATTATACCTACCTATATGTGTCACTTCACCTGTCTGGTCATCACCATTCACATTATGAATTTCTCCCTCTTCCAAGAACCATTATGTTGTGATTACCTTTGCAACACCATGGAATAGAACCCCTCTAACCAAGTGGTTATAGGGTTGTTTGATAGGTTTCAATGCACCTATTACTCTTTCTAGATTCTCACCCATTAATGCTACTAGGTTCTAGATACATAACCTCTTATTACACCAGTGTATTCCCTAAGGGTAAGGTGTGTGATGGTGGTGCTTTCTTGGGGTGGTTCGGTGAACATGGTTTGGGTTGTGATATCAATAAGCTTTATATTCTCCCATAAATGGTTTCATTCATGCTATATTTGTTCAATTTCATATTAGTATTGGTCAAAGGAAAATCCCAGTGATTTTATCTCCCTCATTATTTATGATAATTTGGATTCATAAGGTTTGATCCTATTTTTCAAGGTCATCACTTCTTCTCTCTATGTCAATTAGATTTTTCATAACCCTTAATATATATTAATCTTAATGTTCACTGTACAATGGCTATCTTATTAATGGTTAATATGATTAAAGGTATTTTAAATTTGACTACCTATATTTAATAACGGTCCAAAATAAAAAAATAGTGCATGTGATTTCTATAACTACATTACTTAATAAGGAATTTATTTATTCATAAAGGGAATTTAATTTATAAAAGTTCATCTCATTACATTCTTCCCCCCTTCATAAATTTTAACCTCTAAATTTCATTTCATACACTAAAATAGATGGGATTTGTTCCGCCTCTGAGGTGGTGCATTTCTGGGAAGTGCAGAAATGTCATAACGAGGATCATCACCCGTCCCTTTTTCTATAGAGACGAGTTCTTTTAGAATTCACCATTACTTTTGTTTCGACTCGTTCTACGTCATTATCTTTTAAAGAAGGTTGGATTAACCCTGTGGGAATTTTTGGTCCCAACGGGTGATTGAGTGGGGGTCAAGCACTTGTGAAATCGGTCCTTCTCGGATATAACTTCCTCAGATGGTCTCCAATGGGTTTATTTTTGGAGCCAAGAATTCTCAATGGCCCTGGTATCCATGATTCATGGACCTGTTTTCCAAAGGTAGGTGCTTGTGGGTTGATGATTCAGCCAATGACACTTAAGGACTCCATTGGTCGAGAGGATGAGAGTTCAGGCTCACTACACCCTTCCAGGGGAGGATTTTTGCATGTTCCGGAACTCACTTATAGATTTAATTTGTGTTCATATGTTCATGAATCCTTGGTTCATTCCCGAAGAGTGTGTCTATGGACTACCCTTGGTTTGTAGGATCGTCGTAGGCATGCATATATTTTATGATACAGAGTTCATGCTGACTTGATCCATATAATAAGACGTTATAGAGTTTATCGTCATCTAGGGGGGATAGAAGGTGACTTGATGTTGGGATTGGGCCCATAAGAAGGGCTTCCTACGTACCCTCGGAAGAGGAATCAGAACACACGTAGTTCGGATTGTGTGGGGATTACACATAGAATATGTCCATTGAGGGGGAATAGTTGGGTGAAACCTTCATGGGAGGGAACCCTTTTGATCTTGGGCCTTTTGGAAGGCATCCTATGTATCCAGGTTTGTTTAGTAATTAGAGTTATCGTAGTTTATATTGTGTGGGGATTATGCATAGAAGCTTCCCACTTAAGGAAACATGATTAGGTGGATTCTCTTGGATGGGAACCCTTTTGAGCTCAGGCCTTCTGGTAGGCATCCTATGTATCTCTATTTGATCAGGAATCATAGTTCTCATAGTTTAGAATGTGTGGCGATTACGCATAGAACCTTCCCACTTAAGGAAACATTATTGGGTGTACCCTCTTGGATGGGCACCCTTCTGAGCTCAGGCCTTCTTTCAGGCATCCTACATATCCTTATTTGATCGGGAATCAAAGTTCTCGTAGTTCAGAATGTGTGGGGCTTACGCATAGAAGTCACCCACTTAAGGAAACATGATTGGTTGGACCCTCTTGGATGGGAACCCTTTTGATCTCGGGCCTTCTGTTAGGAATCCTATGTATCCCGATTTGATCAGAAATCAGAGTTATTGTAGTTTAGAAGTGTTGGGGCTTACGCATGGAATATTCCCATTTGAGGAGACATGATTGGGTGGAACCTTTTGGATGGGAACCCTTTTGAGATCAGGCCTTCTCACAGGCATCCTACGTATCTCGGTTTGATCCGGAATTAGAGTTCTCATAGTTCAGATAGTATGGGGATTACGCGTGGAAGCTTCCCATTTAAGGTGACATGATTGGGTGAACCCCTTTGGATGGGAACCCTTTTGATCTCGAGCCTTTTGGTAGGTGTCCTACGTATCCTGGTTTGATCAATAATCAGAGTTCTCATAGTTCAGAATGTGTGGGGATTACGTGTGGAATCTGACCATTTAAGGGGACATGATTGGGTGAACTGTTTTGGATGGGCACCCTTTTGAGCTCGGGCCTTCAGGTAGGCGTCCTATGTATCCTAGTTTGATCATGAATCAGAGTTATCATAGTTCAGAATCATGTGGAAGTTGTAATCATTATAAACCTCTAAGACTATGTGGGTCAGGCTCGGTGTGAGAAATAAGAGGATTTGAAAGATTTAACAAGGAACATGCTTCCTTCCCTATTGGTGGGGGTGGGAGAGCCTGTGGTGGAAGAGGCCAGGGTGAAAATGGGTGAGGGCGTGGAGTAATGAACCTTTCCATGTTAAATTCCATTAATGATCATGCATACCATCCTCAGAATATTGGGTAATTACCTTAGTGGGAGGGCCTCAGAACATCATATGAGGTATACTACAGTTTAAAGTCATATAGCTTGGACTATGGCATCACAGTTTAATTTCATGTGTATGGGACTATTTGGGATCTTTCAATTTATGGTCATGAAATGAGGACCACTTATTATAGAAACCATGATTATCAGGAGGAAAATCATGTTTGGATATTCCCATGTGCCTCAAACATGAGAGGGGTGGAATGTTTAAACCATGATTATGGAGGATCCTAGATCAAGAGAAATGATATGAGGTATGGAATCCATTGAGGTGTACAAATGTAGGAAAGGACTCTCCTAATTATGAATTTTTCTCTTGGTGACAAGCCATTTGTGTGGCCAATATATGCAGAACCACCGGGGCATGATGTGCATAGTCAAGAAGAGTTGTCCTTAGGACACTGGCCTTCCATCTCTGATGGATGGGGATGTTTATAAAGATCTGAAATCACCCAGTATACTACATCTTAAAGTAATATAGCTTGGATGATGACATCACTATTTAATGTCATGTTCTCGGGACTAATACCATATAATTTAATTTCATGTGGTTAGGAAGATAAATCAAATTTTTAGTTAATAGAGTTTAGACTGCTCATTATAGAAACCCATGATTAGTTGTAGGACAATCGGGCTGGGATGTTCTGACATGACTCTAACATGAGAGGGAAGGAAAGTGTAAATCGTGACTTTAGGGATTCTCGGATCAGGAGAAATGATATGGGGCACGGAATCCATTGGGGCGTATAGAGGTAGGAGAGGACTCTCCTCAGGATGAATTTTCCTTTGGTTGATAGTTGTTTTTGTAGGAAACATATGCAGAGCCATTGAGGCATGATGTGCATAGTCAAGAAGAGGTGTCTTCAGGACATTGGCCTTCCTCTTCTGATGTCTATGGAGGTTATGAGTATCCAGAATCACCAAATACACAGAGTTTGATGGATAGAAAGGATGTGTTTGGGAATTTAAGAAACATTCAGGTTGTGATTGTCCATGGAGTTCTTGGTCAACCTAGAATAGGAGGCAGGTGATAGGGTTTTTGAGAGGTGCATGAGGAATGTATCTTTTCATTGTATTTAAGGGACAGATGTTTGGGTGTCATAAGGGAGAAATGGAAAATGTCATCGACCAGGCCCGAAAAGTTCGCGGTGCGACTAGCCATTTTTCATGGGGGTCAGTGACGGAAGCAAAGGGACCGACTCGCAGGGCCAGAACTGCAACCTGGTATTGATCCTGAGTAAGGGTATGGGGTAACACCCCCCCCCCCCCCCCCCCCCGCAGTATGGACCAGTGGGCACAAACAGTTTTCTGCATTGGGAATCTGTGTAAGACTTGTCCACATAGGAGCTGGTCAATTATGATGGTACGCAGAGGAGTTGGCCACATATGATGGTACGTAGAGGATCTTGCCGCAAAATATCTTCCACATAGGGGGTCCCGTGTACTGTCTTTTGAAGATGGGAATCTACGTACCATCTTCTGCATATGGACATATGTGAACTATCTTCTTCACATGGGAATCCTCGAACCATTTTCCACACATGGGCATCCGCAAACCGTTTTTATTATATATTTTTATTGGTTTGTTGGTTAGATGTGGAGGGTCTTCTGAATAAATTTTGTGGTAAGGAGTACCATGATGGTCCACCCACATATGGCTCATGGGATGGAGTCCATTAACTACATATGGTTCTCATGATGGAATCTGCGAACTGCTTTAGGTGTGGGATGGAGTCCCGCGAACTAATTCAAGTGCGGGAGAAATTTATCATGCACCCTCTATGTTCTTCATCCACTTTTTTCTCATCCTAGAGATCTCCCCCCCCCCCCTTATTGTCCTACCTTTGCACTTATTCTATAGAGCATTAGGGAAAATCATATTTATGGGCTTACAACACCATTTTTGGAAGCCCATGAATAGATATCTCGATCCGTGGAAGACTTGATCAAACGGGGTTTGTGGAGGTGTGGTACTTCATCGGCTTCCTCTCATTCATGAACCACATCGTTCACAGGGATGGTGTGCAGGGAAAACCTATGTCAAATTCTCTCCAGAAAAAATGTTCTGCAGCATCTTCAGTTTGCGAGTGGAAATTCACAGTGAACAGCTTCGTTCGCTGGTCAATGCCCCACGGGTTGGCATGTCGTAGGCCATCCGCGTACTGGTGTTTCATGTTTTATTTCTTCCTCTAAACTTTCCTGGTGATGGTATGTGGATAAGCTAGATACCTTTTTAAAATTTAATTTCTTCAATTTTCTTCTCAAATTTGTAATCAAACATGCATCCATCTTCTTTACCAAACTTTTGGGAGTATTTACCTTCCCTTTGCTGAATTTTTGGGACCCTACAAATTCCCCCCATTAGAATGGGCTCCGGTCAGGACGAAGATGAGGCTATTCCAATATAGAAGCGGTCCCGACTTGAATGATCAGATAATGCTCTAATAATTTTTTTTCCTAATCCAAGGGACTCAACGAGCGTAATTCGACTATTGTCGAGGTTTATGGAAAATCTCAGGAAATTTTGTGTCTTTTTCATTATTACCCTAATTTTTTCCTAATCCAGATTAATATGGGCTTAGCAGGCATAAATTGACTTTTTCTTAGGTTTCCCTTTATGTGTTTTCAACCTAACAAGATCTACTCCTTTTTTTGATGGCTTAATGTTGTTGTTTTTTCTTTTTTTTTAACAAACCGATACTCAACTTTTACCCATATGTGCCTTTTGTAGACTTTCCCTCTAGAAAGTATGGTGTCTTTTTCTCTAGTATTTCACAGTCCTACCAATAAAACTTATTACTGATGTTTTAGGTCGAACGGCTTTGACCAAACATAATGGGGTAAGGGCCCCAATTCGGGACCATCAACCGGGAATGCTCTAATATCCTTCAGACATAGATTAGTAATTTTTCTTGACCTTGAATTTGTGAATTCGGAAATACATAAGGCTCGGGAGTCGTTTTGGGCATACGGAGGTAGGAAATGACTCTCATAGGGACTAGTTTGCCTTTGATCGATGGCCATTTTTGTGGGAAACATATGCAAATCCATTGAGGCATGATGTTCATCGTCAAAAAAAGGTGTTCGTAGGACACTGGCCTTCAATTTCTGATGTCCTAGTGGGATTTGCAACATTTTGAATTTATTTTGATGTTGGGAGCCACAGTGGGTGGTTGGACTGAGTAGTGGTATCTAAAAACATTAGGGACATTCATATCATCTTTTAGTGGACAATTGTTCCTGCATGATTCTTACTTGCATGAGAGAGAGCTGTTGAATGATTAATTTAGTTAGGAATCCTTTTTATGTTAGGGGAACTTGGAAAGAATATGGTATGTAAGCCGTTATCCAAGAGTTTTCCCAAATTTGGGGTGTGACAAGACATGAATGTCATTTGAGCATACAGAAGCTGGAAAGGACTCTCCTGGGGACAAATTTTCTTTTGATTTATGGCCATTTTTGTGGGAAACATATGTAGATCCACCAGGGAATTATGTGTATAGTTGATCAATGGTGTATGTAGGACATTGGACTTCCATCTCCGATGTCCATTGAGGATTATGGAGATTGGAGAATTTCTGAATACGGTATGTGACCTTCGATAAGGGGTGCACCTGAACACAAAAAGGGGCATTTTAACTGAAATTATTTGGGGAAACCTAAAAATTAGTGGGGGATTATTTTTTTATATAGATTAACTCCATGCATACGGATGGGGTACCATTAGAAACCTCAAAAGGGGGCATAGATGAATCCGCCCCACATGCTCTGATATATCTAGGATATGTGTAAGGAGGAAAGTGTAAACCATGACTCTGAGGTCCCTTGAATAGGGAGGGATGTAACGAGGCTTAGACACCATTGGGCATACTGAGATAGGAGATGACTCTCCTAGGGACTAATTTGCCTTTGATTGACAGCCATTTTTGTGGGAAATATATGAAGAGCCATCGGGGCATGATGTTCATAGTTAAGAAATGGTGTTTGTAGGACATTGGCCTTCCATCCCAGATGGCCTTGGAGGGTTATATAGATTCAAGATCACTTAGAGCATGGAGTTTGAAATATGGTAGGAGTGTATCCAGACATATTGGGGACATTTGGGCTGCGATTTACTCATGGGATCAGGTGTCCCTTATGTAGATCTAACTCATACATAGGGTGAGGCATTAATTCCATCTTTAGAGTATCTGGTCATTTAATCGTTACATGGCCAGGATGTGGGGTTCCTCTCGAGGGAGGGAACCGTGACATGCCTTTTAGGGTCATGTTTCTAAGACCAAATTCCTAAACTGTTTTTCCTTAATTTCATGGTGGATCTCTCGCTAAAATTCCTAATCTCACGTGAGATATTCTCGGTGTGAGAAACAATGGATTACAAGTATTCTGTGTCATTTCTTATGAATAGAAAAATCAACATGAGAGGGCTCTTTTGGGATTAAATCATTGTTATGAAGTTTAACATTGTATATCAAGGATGATTTTAGCCTTGTAGTTTAATGTCGTGCGGTGAGGATGTGATGCTGTGAAGTTTAGAGTCATGTAGTGAGTACGATTATATTGTCGTAAAGATCTTTAATAGTTTTGGGTTAATTGCAATCAGGATGTTTCGGCGTTCCTTAGACGTGAGTGATGATAGAAGGTATAAGCAATAGTCCTGGGGAAAACTTGAATTAGGAGGGATGACATGGGGCTTGGAAGCCATTGGGCATACTAAGATAGGAGAGGACTCTCCTGGGGAATAATTTTCCTTTGATTGATGGAAATTTTTGTGGGCAACATATGTAGAGCCACCGAGGCATGATATTTATAGTCAAAAAAAGGTGTTCGTGGGACACTGGCCTTCCGTCTGAGATGGCCTTGGATGATTATGGGGATCCAAGTTTTCCCAGGGTATGGAGTTTCACAAATAGGAATGATATGTCTGGGAACATAAGGAATACCCAGACCATGATTAACTGTGCACTACTATGGCTTCCACATAGGTCTAGCTGATATATAGAGGGGGAAGTAGGATCTTTTGACTTATCATGAGTTGGGGGCATGTGCGGGATCTCGTCACACCGAGGACTGAACCACACACAACTCTTGAAGAATTTTTCAGTTTATTTTCATGTGATTAGGACCTTTCATGGTCTCCCCATACAAGTTCGACCTATGTATGGGGGAGAAGGGGAATTTTTTATGGTGGTTGGGCTGGGATGCCAAATCTAGGCATCACTACGTATCATGTAAGGGCAGGAATCGAGATGTACATATTTCTAAACATTCCCTACACTAATCTGGCTCAGTCCATGTGTAGGGACATGCGAGGTCATTTTGTTTTCATATATATGTGGCAGGGCCTAGTTACTAAATATTTACATCACTACGTATCCTGCAAGGGTAGGAATCAAGCCGTATGTAGTTCTAAATGTTACTTGTAGATGTCTCCTCAATATATAGGGACATTTGAGGTCATTTTTTTTCATATATATGTGTCTAGGCCTGGATGCCAAATCCGGACATCACTACATATCCTACGAGGGAAGGAATCAAGTTGTACATAGTTCTGAACATTCCCTGTACTAATCTGGCTTGGTTCACATACAGGGATATTTTGTTTCATTTTCTATAGGTGTTGGGTCTACCATATCTCCCTACAATTGTTTGCATAAGAGAATCCTTACCACTGGTCCTAAGCTCGCGTGAGTTAAACTCGATGTGAGAAACAAGGAGTGGTCATAGAGTCTCCTTTGTAAGTGTGGAGAGGTAGAGAATATGATGGGGGCATTTGTTTTCTGGGGGCTGGGCCAAGATCGAGGATCGAGGCATCACTAAATATCCTACGAGGTAAGGAATAAAGTCGTACGTAGTTATGTATATACCCTGTACCGATTTGTCTTAGTCTAGGGGTAGGGGGATTTTGAATATATCCATCACAGTTGCTAGGTCTATCATGTTACTCCATAGTTTTCTTTTGTAAGAGAACCCCTACCATTGATCCTAAGCTCATGTGAGTTATATTCTATGTAAGAAACAAGGAGTGATAAGGGTTTCCATTGTGAATATGGGTAGATAGGGGGTGTGATAAAGGAATTTTTTTTTGATGGGGGCTGGTCCAGGATTGAAGATCGAGGCGTCACTACGTATCCTATGAGGGAAGGAATCATGCCACACTTAGTTCTATGAGAGATCATACAATTTATTGTCATGTGATTAGGAAATTTTGTGTCATGTAGTTTAACATCTTATAGAGAGTACATGAGTCACAGTTTAATGTCATGTTTCAGGGACAAGTTCCATATAGTTTAATGTCCTGTGGAAAGAACAACAACTCGTAGTTTAGGGTCATAGAGTTTGGACCAGAACATGGGGGTTGTTACTCATAGTTTAAGGTATTAGAGTTTGGACCATGAAATGGTGTATTATAACTCATAGTTTAGGGTCATAGATCTTGGACCTTGACTTTTGGGTATTATAACTCATAGTTTAGGGTCATAGAGCTTGGACCTTTGACATGGAATTGTTGTTACTCTTAGTTTAAGGTCATAGAGTTTGGACCTTTGACATGGAATTTCTGTTACTCGTATTTTAAGGTATTAGAGTTCGGACCTTTGACATGGAATTCCTGTTACTCATAGTTTAAGGTCTTATATTTTGGACCTTTGACATGGTATGTTGTTACGCAAAGTATTTCTTCAAGAACTTCACATTTGTAGGAGCTGTGATGAGTTTTCTTTCTATTGATATCAGGGCGTATGATCTATTAGAATAGACCCTATGTATGACATATGGTCCTTCCCACTTTGGTTCAAGCTTTGGGGGCTTCTTCCTAGGTATCATCAGGGTTATGAGTACTAACACCATTTCACCTTCGAAGAAAGATCGAAGGCGAACCTTTTTTGTTGAAGGCTTGTGCAATCTGATTTTGGTAGATTTCCAAATGGTGTAAAGTGTGCATCCTTTTATAATATAGCTACTCCAGTTCATCAAACCATATCTAGGATTTCTCATCCATGGAAATTTGATCGCAAATGGACACACTAAGTGATGGTACTTGGATTTCTATAGGAAAAAACACTTTTTCCCTATATACTAGTGAGTAAGGGGTTTCCTGGGTGGCAGTATGAGTTGTGGTCCAGTAAGCCCACAAAGCATGAATGATTTTGTCTGGATAGGATTTCTTATCCTTATCAACCATCTTCTGAAGTATGTTGGATAGAGTATTTTTGAAAGCCTCTATTTTTACATTGGCCTCCGCATGGTAACGGGATGAACGGTTGGCTTTAATTCCATACTCCTGGTATAGATTGTCCAACTCAACAGAGCATAAGTTGGTGTCATTGTCTATCAGGATACTATGAGGGACACCAAATCTAGTGATTATGTTGGCCTTCACAAATCTAATGATGTTTTTTTCCTGACATCCTTAAGGGGTATGGCTTCGACCCATTTGGAAAAGAATTAGGTCACTATGAGTATGAACTTGAACTATCTGGATGTGGCAGGAGGATATAGTCCCACAACATCCATCCCCCAGGTGGCGAATGTCCATGAGTACTTAGCTATATGAAGTAAGTCCAAGGTTTGTTGTATGAAATTAGCATGAACTTGGAAGGAATGGAACTTCTTAGTGAATATGGAACAATCCTATATCATAGTGGTCCAGTAATGCCCATGCCTTTGAATTTGGTGAGAGATCTTGGTTGCTGATTGGTGCGCTTCAAAAGCTCTGGCATGCACTTCTTTCATGATGGCATTAGTTTATTATCCATTAATGCACCTAAGAAGTACTCCATCAAGGCCTCGTTTGTAGAGGACCTTTTCTTGGTTTACCCCATTGTACATGACAAAATTGACTTCCCGTCTTTGGACCTGCTCCCTTCCATCCCTATCTGGTAGGATTTCCCTATTACAAAGTTAATTTGCAATGGGCATCATCCAACTGGTGGTATGACCATAAGGCTCAGAGACAGGGCTAATTTCATAAATTTACCCTATATTGCTCTGGATGAATGCCAAGACCATCTAGCGATGAGCAATGCTAATGATTGTTTCATCTCGGTTTGGATCATCCAAGGCTATAGCTACATTTTCCAAAGCCTTAGCTTGATCATTTTGTGACCAGAGTACATAATTAAATGTTGGTTCTAATGGGAATTCTGCCATCAGTGCTCGAACATGGTTCATCAAGGGGACCAATACCTCTTTCTTGATGGAATAGTCATCATTGACCTATTTGATGACTAGCTCTGAATCACCCTTTATTTTTAGGTGTTTAGATTTCACATGGAGTGCCAAATCCAAGCCTGCAATGAGGGCTTGATACTCTACTTCATTATTCATACACCCTTCTGAAAGTAGAAAAGAGTAAGGCAAGACTTAGGGGATATGAGTATAACTCCCAACCCCACTTTTTTTATCTTGAGATATTCCATCAATTTCAATGTTGGGCTTCAGGAAGCACCGTCAAAGTACATTTCCCATATCTGGGGGTCCTCCTGAACGGAAAACACTTCTTCATCTAAAAGTTTGGCATCGAACGGTGTTGTCTCTTCCGAGGGGTTCTTGTCTAGGAAGTATTATAATTCCTAGCTTTTAATGGACTTCTGGGGCACGTACCGTATGTCAAACTATTTTAGGATGACCTCCCATAATGATAGGTTCCCATTTAGCATGGGACGATTGAGGATATATTTGAGCGGGTTGCAGAAGAAAACTAGTTGTACCTCATGTTGCTGCAGGTAATGATGGAGTTTCTGAACTGCGAAGATTAGGGCTAGGTAGTTCTTTTCAATTTCTGAATACTAAGTTTCGGCATTGATCATTGTTCAGCTGAGGTAATAGAGGTTATTATAACTATCGGCATCATTCTTCTGTGTGAGGAAAGAATCTAATGACCATTCCAGGGTGGTTATATACAAAATGAGTGGTCTTCCCTCAACCGGTGGCATCAGCATCGGCGGTCTTAGGAGGTATCTTTTGAGATTGTCGAGTTCTTCTTGGAAAAAATTTTCCCACTCATACGTAACTCCTTTCTTCATGAGCTTGGTGAAAGGTAAACATTGACCTGCTAGGTTGGCTATGAAGCACTGAATGTAGGAAAGGTTCCCCTGGATACCTCTTAAATCGATGAGGTTGCGAGGTGGGGACATTCCAAGGATATATTTTTTCTTCTTAGGGTCGAATTCGATGTTGCAATGGCGTATGACGAAGCCGAGGAATTTTCCTAAGGTAATGCCAAAGGCACATTTTAGGAGATTCATCTTTAAACTGTGATATCGCAATTTTTTGAAGATAGTTTCAAGATCAGTCAGGTGGTTCGAGCACTGTTCTAATTTAACCACCATGTTTTCAACATAACACTCGATGAATTTTCCCAAGAAGGGATTGAAGATTTGATGTATGGTGCACTAATATGTGGCGTCGACATTCTTTAGACCAAAGGGAATCACTTTATAACAGAACGCCCCCTAAGGGTCCCTAAAATTAGTAGCTTCTTAATCTCCTTATGCCATCTATATTTTATTGTACCTAGAATAGTTTTCCATGAAAGAGAGGGCTTCGTATCGGGTTGTTGCATCAATCAAAAATTATGTGATCAGGACTGGGAAGTTGTCTTTTGGGAAATTCCGATTAAGGTCCCTGAAGTCAAGGCAGATTCTAATATGTCCATTCTTCTTTTTGACAGGGACTATGTTTTCTTTCTAGTTAGTATATTGGACCTACCTCATGAAGTTTTATTTGATCATATTTTCAACTTCAACCTCTATTTTTGTAAGCATGCATCGGGTGGGTCCTTCTAGATGCCTGTTTATAGCCCAGATGATGAGTGGTTACCTCAGGATAGAGGCTTGGAATTTCTATTTAGTTCTAGGAAAACACATCTCGATTCTTCTTTAGGAAGGAGGTTTATGCCTCTTGTTCCTCAACAGGAATATCCACACTAATCAAAGTGGGTCGCGGGTCATTTTCGGTGCCTAGATTTATCTCCTTAAGTTCATAGATTGTGGTGGAGAAACCTTATTTGAATGCAGGAGGGGAATATTTGAGGTCTTCTTCCTCTTCTTCTTCTTCTTCATAATCTTCATAATCTTCCTCTTCTTCATCTTCTGATGGAGAGAGGATTTTTGAGACAAACTCTCCAATGTTGGGAGAGAATTTGTCTTTTGCCTTTGTGAGTATGACAAGGGCAGTTTGAGGTCCTGAGGATGGGTTAGGATCATTTTTTATAGGGATTTTCCTGAAATCATGGGAGTCATCCCACTCTTCCGCATCCTTGGACTCTGTGGTCATAATAGAGACCATGAAGACAGCTGATTCTACACCCGGACTTGCGATTATTCATTCAACTTGGTTAATGGGTAATACGTACTCTTTCCCAAGATGTTGGAGGGGGTTGGTGGGATCCGTTTCCAATCCATTCGGTGCATTGATCCAATCAATGTCGTTAGCTGAAATATGTTTTTCTTCTAATTCATAGAACCCTACATTGATATAATGCGACTCACAAGACTCAAAAAGGGATTTATCGGCGTGTAATGTCCTGTTTTTTCCTTTAGTGCAATTTTTGACACACTAATGGTATGATAATGGAATTACAGTGTACTGATACAGCCAAGGCCTCCCTAACAATACGTTGAAGGTCATACTTTTCTGTACTACTAGGAAATCGGAATCTGACAAGATATATCTAAGACAAGTTTTAAGCTTGATTCATCCCAACAGTTTCTGCTCACTTTTTTTGTATCTCGGTAGAGTTTTGGTGCAGGGTGTCAAGATGTCTTCATCATAGCCCAGCCGATGAAGAATTAATAGTGGGAGGAGGTTGACTCCGGAGCCATTTTCAATGAAGATCCTCTGGATTTCAATTACATTTATCTTGCAGGACACATATAAGGGTTTTATGTTCCCTTGCATGATGGTGTCTTAATCCCTGTCTACGAAGGAGATGATAGTGTGGAATTCTTTGGGACTAGTCTCTATTTTAAAGACTTCAGCTACTAAAACTTCAACCTCGAACTCCTGGGGACTTATCAAGGCTTTGATGAGTGCCTCCCTAAGATCTGGGGACAGGCTCAATGCATCCAAGATTGACAGCTTTGCTGGTACTAAAGACAACTGCTTTAAAATATCATACTTCTTCTCTAAAGGTCGGTGCTTCCCGACTCGGGGTTTCTCTTTCACAGACACATTAGGGGTTTGAGCTTTGTACATAGATGGTTTATCCTCTGTAACAGGGGTCAGTGGTGTTGCGATCTTGTCCACATTTGGCCAAACTGGTCCACCTGTATGTCTTGGGTGGTTTGGTATTTTCTCCTCCCCTGATGGATATTCCAAGGTAATTGGGCTTGTATTTATTACAATGGGGGAGGAGGATCATTTCGGTTCTTTTTGTGTCTGTCAGAGGGTCCTTCCATGAGTTTATGTGATGTTAACGGTTTTACTTGTGGTGTGTCTGGGAATTTTACTCCTGCCATGAACATGCCTTCCTGGAAACCTCTTGTCTCTGCAGCCTCTTCCTCTGGATCTCTAGTTGGGCATGGGGAATTTGGGTTTGTGGTGATATTATTCATCAGAGAATGTTTCCATCAGATGAATGGAATTAATGGAGCCTAAGATTAGTTTTTGAACCGATATTTTTTCTATCTGATTTTCTTTTTCTAATGGTGTTGTTTGGTGGGACGGTTCCCGTTGAACCATTTGGCGGGGTGGTTCACATTGTACCATTTGGAGGGGCAGCTCCCATTGTACCAATTATGATGGTATGAAGTCTGAAGGTGTCAATAATGACTTCGTCTTTGGTGTCATCTCACCTTCTTGCTCTTGCTTTCTTCCCTTTTGGCCTTTAGAGGGCCGCTGGACCGAGGAGAACGGATGTGTCGTATCGGGAGATTTTGGGGGAACAGTTTTTTATTTCAACTACGCTTGGAGGATTCCATGGACTTGATTGATTGTCTTTCGGGTCATCCAGTTTTTAAACTTTTGTTCCTTCTTACTGGAACATTTTTTCCACTCCTCTTCTTCTCTTGAGTTTGAGGTGGAAACATACGCCACTTGTGCTGGTGGTGGGCCCAACTTGACTTTCCCATAATTCACCATATTTTGTAGTAGATCCTTGAAAATGAAGAATTTCTGGATGTTGTGTCCTAGTATTTGGTGATAGGGAAAATAATTTGGACGGTCATCAAGACCCACTTCATCGGTTCACTTTGGATCTGGTAGTCAGAGCAAATTTCAATTCATAGGGGTTATGAAATAGTCGCGGACCTGGTCATCTCAGAATGAGTAAAATTTATTTCTTCATTCTTTAAACTTATTTCTTTTAGTACATTATTTCTCATCTTTTCTAGGTGGGTGTAGTTTTTGGCGTCCAGGGGGTCCTACACGGTTCGGTGGGGGCCTCGCAACTGGAGCTGGTGTCGGGGTGGCTTAAGAATGAGAGAAGTTTCTTCGTCTTTTCTCATTATTTTCCCAGGGGATGATGGGGCCATTCAGGACTTAAGGTTATTCCATTTCAAGGAGTCTTATATCCTTTGGTAAATGGTAGAGAAGTCTCTAAATCCACTTGTGTACTTCACTGGGATGAGAGGCGTTCGCAATTCATCCCAAAGCTTATCAATGCACATGGAGAGCATCTCACCATGGGGGAGCGGACAGTTCAGGGAATAAGTTAGGTCTTTCCATCTGGAAATGAAGTCTAAGACTATTTTTTTTCTCTCACTGTTTGCAGTTCATGAGGTCACTGACCATCATCTTAGGCAGCGTTGAACTAAACTGGAAGAGAAACTATCGTTGAAGGTCCTCCCATCCTGTAATTGAATTGGCTGGCAGTCTAGTATACCACATGAAGGTTGAGACCTGTAGGACCTTCTTACTGTCTGATCTTTAGGTCAAGGGGAGGGCTACCCCGACGTGCATCAGGAGATAGGCTCTCATAATCGACCATTCATGTCCCACAGAGTGAGCCCACGTGGGTGCTCTATAGAGGACCTTCAGAGCTTCTAGTAGTGATATTGCAGGGAGGACCTTCACAATTGCTACTTCCACTTCCATAATTTGGTAATTGAATGACATCTTCTTGATCCTTTTTTGATATATGTTTGAGGGAATCAAGAACCCCATCTTCCATCAGAGAAGGATCATGTATGTGCTCTTCATTTTCCGTTTTCCTTTGGCGCATTTTATCTTCAAGTGATCTCTTGCGGGTATCTGAGACCATCTTCCATTGGTAATGGATTTCATATATGAGTCTCTATCTTGTTGGGTCTTGTGATGTCATCGGGATACGACGACAGACATCTTGAGTTTTGGCAGGGATATATGTCCTCCCTAGAGTGGCCACAATGTTGGACCGGTGTCCCCTAGTTGGAATGGGTATTTGTTCCAGATCTGGTTGTCCGTGTATCGCGGGATATTATCGTTGACCCTCTTGAAATGGATAAGGGATGCATAAATTCTCTGGAGTGACTAACTCATTTCATGAGTGAGTAATTCTGTTCGAGGAAACCGGGTCGTGGGCCCGATTTCTTGCCTTTTCTGCTGATGTAATGATATCTTGGAATGTTTGGAGGATATGGTCTAGAATCGACATCTGATCTTCTATCATTACCATAATGTGCTGAGATACATATTTGGTTGGGATGGGTATGAAGTCCCATTCCGATATCAGAGTAGGAGTTTGTGCCTACTCCGGTCCTCCATGAGTTTCCAGTATATACTGGAAGTTCTCATGTGCTGGGAAAGAGGAACGAGTCTATTGTCGGTTGTCTTCTCCAGTTTCCAGCATATTTGACTGCTGGTCTTCATATTCATGAGAAGGGATTTTCATCCACTCTCTTTTCGTTGTATTTTTCTCAAGGACTTTGTATGCATCTACAGGAATTTGACTCTACTCAAATTTATTTTCCGCCCTATTTTGATGGCGGGCTTGAAATGCATCAGCAGGTATTTATGCCTGCGTATAGCCTATTTCTACCCTATTTAGATGTAAGGATTGAAATTATTCAATAGGTGTTTATGCCTGTGTGTCACTGAGTGCTTCCCTATATGGTTGGTGGTCTTGTTGCACATCAGCAGGTATTTTTGTCTACGTAAAGCTGGTTGTCGCCCTATTTGAATGGCGGGATTGTTTTGCATCGTCAGATATCTATATCTTCATGTAGTTTTCCACTCTGTCTTCATGGTGATACCAGTGAGAATTAGCAGGGAGGTTCATGTGCTCGTATTGTGCCACCCTATTTCTATGGTGGGCTTGAGTGGAGAGGGCAGAGTCGCATGTCTGTCGGTTGCATGTCGTTGCATTAGTATGGTGGAACTGCTCCTCATAAACTAGGGTGATAGCATGTTCCTAATTATATATTTTTCTCCCTTGGTGGGAATCCCGAGGGTCTTGGGTATCCTGGACTTTGGCAGGTGCCCTCGGCATAAGGTCCTCCTCAATAGAAGGAGGCTTGGTCATCTGGTATCGGCGGTGACGCTCTCTTGCAGGGGCCTGTGGGTAGGACCCTTGTGCAGTTGAGATGAAGTTGATAGCATCAACTTCATCTACCTCCCTAAGATAAGGTAGGTACTCATTTTCACATTTCAGGGATATGCTTCTGAAATGGTTTGAGATGACCACTGGGGCCACCTTATGTTGGGGCACCGACAGCGGCTGAAGAGGAAGCTGGCGGGCCTTTGCAGACTGGAGGGCTTGTCTCGCATCCTCCGGCGTGGGGAGAGTACCATTTTGGTGGTACTCCTTGATCAGTGTGTTGGATACCCAGCATTGAAGATGCTAGGTAGGCGAGGGGGTCCTTCTTTTTGTTAGGGCCCTGACCCCCTACAGGATCATTGTGGTGTGTGTCTACATGGTTTGTTGGGATGTCATTTGGATCAAAAGTTTCTCTGTGGGAACCTGCAATATACATATATGACATACAGACCACAAAACCTCATCAAATTATCATTATTTTAAACATATACATATTAGGAAATTTAGTTTGGCCCCCTTCCCTGTCTCTTTTGCTGCGGGGCGAAGGGGCTTGAGTGGGATAAGACCTCCACCTTGGTTAAGGATTCACGTCGGGTTCACCATTTTTATTCTACCTATGAGGTGACACATTTTAAATGTACTGAGGTGAACAAAATGGGCTGATGTGAAATGTCCTTTTGTCTTTTATCATTGGGGTAGAACCTCCACCTTGGTTAAGGATTCACGTCAGGTTCACCATTTTTGTTCCGCCTCTGAGGTGGCGCATTTCCGGGTGTTGAAGAAATGGAATGAAAAGGATCATCACTCGTCCTTTTTTCTATAGAGATGAGTTCTCATAGAATTCACCATTCCTTTTGTTTTGACCCGTTCAGCATCATTATCCTTTAAATAAGGTTATATTAACCCTGCGAGAACCGTTGGTCACAACAGGTGATTGCATGGAGGTTAAGCACTTGTGCAATCGGTCCTTCTCGGATATAAATTCATCATATGGTCTCTAACGAGTTTATTCGTGGATCCAAGAATTCTCAACTACCCTAGTATCCATGATTCATGGACCTTTTTTACAATGGTAGGTGCTCGTTGATTGATGATTCAACCAATGACACTTAAGGACTCCATTGTTCAAGAGGATGTGAGGTCAGGATCACCACACCCTTTTGGGGGAGTATTGTTGCATGTTATGGGACTCTCTTATAGATTTAGGTCATGTTCATATGTTTGTGAATCCTTGGTTCATTCCCAAAGAGTGTGTCCATGGACTACCCTTGGTTTGTAGTATTGTTGTAGGCATGCATATATTTTATGCTACGGAGGTGATACTGACTTGATCCATATAATAAGGCGCTCTAGAGTTTATTGTCATCCATGGGGGATAGAAGGTGACTTGATGTTGGGATTGGGCCCATAATAAGGGCTTTATACGTCTCCTTGGGAGAGGAATTAGAACCCACAGAGTTCATATTGTGTGGGTATTACACATAGAAGCTTCCCATTTAGGGGGCATGGTTGGGTGGACCCTTCATGGGAGGGCACCCTTTTAAGCTTAGGCCTTCTGGCAGGCGTCCAACGTATCCTGGTTTGGTCAAGAATCATATTTCTCATAGTTTAGATTGTGTGGGTCTTACGCATAGAAGTCACCCACTTAAGGAAACATGATTGGGTAGAGCCTCTTGGATGGGCACCCTTTTGATCTCGGACCTTCTGGTAGGCATCCTATGTATTCCGATTTGATCAGGAATAATATTTCTCATAGTTCAGAATGTGTGGGGCTTACGCATAGAATCCACCCACTTAAGGAAACATGATTGGGTGGACCCTCTTGGATGGGCTCCCTTTTGAGCTTGGGCCTTCTGGAAGGTGTCCTACGTATCTTAGTTTGATCAGGAGTCAAAGTGCTCATAGTTTAGAATGTGTGGGGCTTACGCATAAAAGCCACCCACTTAAGGAAACATGATTGGGTTGACCCTCTTGGATGGGCACCCTTTTGAGCTCGGGCCTTCTGGTAGGTGTCCTACATATCCCAATTTGATCAGGAATCAGAGTTCTCATAGTTTAGAAGTGCTGGGGATTATGCATGGAATCTTCCCATTTTAGGGGACATGATTGGCTGGACCCTTTTGCATGGGCACCCTTTTGAGCTTGGGCCTTTTAACAGGTGTCCTATGTATCCTAGTTTGATCAGGAATCAGAGTTATCATAGTTTATATTGTGTGGGTATTATGTGTATAAGCTACCCATTTAAGGGGATATGATTGGGTGAACCCTTTTGGATGGGAACCCTTTTGAGATCGAGCCTTCTGGTAGGCATCCTACGTATCCTAGTTTGATTAGGAATCAGAGTTCTCATAGTTCATAATGTGTAGGGATTACGTGTGGAAGCTTCCCATTTAAGGGTACATGATTGGGTGAAACCTTTTGGATGGGCACCCTTTTGAGCTCAGGCCTTCAGGTAAGTATCCTACGTATCCTGGTTTGATCAGGAATCAGATTTCTTGTAGTTCAGAATCATGTGGATGTTTTAATCATCACAAACCTCTATGCCCACGTGAGTCATGCTCAGTGTGTGAAACAAGAGGATTTGAAAGATTTAACAAGGCATAGGCTTCCTCCCCTATTGGTGGGGGAGGGAGACCCTGCAGTGGAAGAGGTCGGGGAGATGGTGGGTGAGGGCGCAGAGCGATGAACCTTTCCATGTGAAATGGAATTAAAGGTCATGTGGCCCGGCATCGGAAGATTGGGGACTTACCTAAGTGGGAGGGCCCCGAAACATCATATGAGATATACTATAGTTTAAAGTCATATATCTTGGAAGATGGCATTACAGTTTAACATCATTTGGATAGGACTATTTGGGATCTTTCAGTTTAGGGTCATGCGATGAGGACCACTTTCTATATAAACCATGATTATCTAGAGGAAAATCATGTTTGGATATTCCCATGTGCCTCGAACATGAGAGGGACATAATGTGTAAACCATGATTATGAAGGATCCTAGATTAGGAGAAATGATTTGAGTCATGTAATCCATTGAGGCATACATAGGTAGGAAAAAACTCTCTTGAGGATGAATGTTCCTCTTGTTGACAGGCTATTTTTGTGGGCAACATATGCAGAGCCACCGGGGCATGGTGTGCATAGTCAATCAGAGGTGTCGTCAAGACACTAGCCTTCCATCTTCGATGGCCGGGGATGTTTATGAAGATATTAAATCACCCAGTATACTACAGTTTAAAGTCATATAGCTTGGACGATGACATCACAATTTAATGTCGTGTTTCTAGGACTAGTACCCCAAAATTTATTGTCATGTGGTTAGGATGATAACTCATAGTTTAAGGTTATAGATTTTGGACTGATCATTATAGAACCCCATGATTAACTATAGTATAATTGGTTTGGGATGTTCTGACATGCCTCGAACATGAGAGGGAAGGAAAGTGTAAACCATGACTTCAGGGATTCTCAGCTCAAGAGAAATGATATGGGGCATGTAAGCCATTGAGGAGTACAGAGGTAGGAGAGGACTCTCCTGTGGATGAATTTTCCTCTGGTTGAAGGAAGTTTTTTGTAGGCAACATATGCAAAGCCACCAGGGCATGATGTGAATAGTCAAGAAGAGGTGTCCTCGGGACATTTTCCTTCCTCTTCTAATATCCATGGAGGTTTATGTGGATCTAGAATCACTATAGACATAGAGTTTTATGGATGGAAAGGATGTGTTCAGGCATTTAATAAACATTCTGGCTGTGAGTTTCCATGTAGTTCTTGGTCAACCTGGCATAGGAGGTAGGTGATAGGGTTTTTGAGAGGTTCATGGGGAATTTCTCTTCTCATGGTATTTATGGGACAGATGTTTGGGTGGAATAAGGTCACAATGGAAAATGTCATCGACCAGGCCTGAAAATTTCATGGTGCGACCATCTATTTTTCATGGGGGTAGTGATGGAAGTGAAGGGACCGGCTTGGAAGGCCAGGACCATAGCCCAGCACTGATCCTGAGTAGGGGTGCAGGGGGTTTATCCCCCATAGTATGGATCGGTGGGCGTGAATAGTTTTCTGCATAGGGAGTCTGCATAAGAGCTGGCCGCGTAGAAGCTGGCCGCTTATGATGGTACGTAGAGGATTTGGCCATGTATGATGGTACGTGGAGAATCTTGTTTTGAACTGTCTTCCACATAGGGGGCCCATGTACTATCTTCTGCATATGGGTGTCTACGTACCATCTTCTGCATATGGGCATCCGCAAACTGCCTTCCACACATGGGCATCTGCAAACCTTTTTCCACACTTGGGCATCCACAAACCATTTTTATAATATTTTTTTATTGGTTCACTGGTTGGTTGAAGAGGGTATTCCAAATACAGTTCATGGTAAGGAGTTCCATGAAGGGCCACCCGCATATGGTTCAAAAGATGGAGTTTGTGAACTTTATATGGTTCATGGGATGGAATCCACGAACTGCTTTAGGTGCGGGATGGAGTCCCACAAACAACTTCGGGTGTGGGGGAAATTTCTCCCTTACCCTCTATTTTCTTAATCAACTTTTAATTCATCCCAAATATCTCTCCCCCCTTTATCTCCCACCTCTACACTCCTTTTATATAGCATTATAGAAAATAATATCTATGATCTTAAGAAACCATTTGCGAAAGCCCATGAAGAGACATCTTGATCTGTGGAAGACTTGATCGACTGGGGTTTGTGAAGGTGCATTACGCCATCAGCTTTCCCTCATCCAAGAACCACATCATTCATAGGGATGGTGTGTGGGGTGTACCTATGTCAGATTCTTTCCAGCAAAATTGGTTCATGGTGGCTTTAGTTCGCGTGTAAAAATTCACTGCGAACAGCTTCGTTCGCTGACCAACGCCTCACAGGCCAGTGTACCATAGGCCATCTTCATACCGGTGGTTCTCGTTTTATGCCTTCCGCTAACCTTTCCCAATGATGGTATGTGGCCAGGCTAGATTCCTTTGAAAATTTTGATTTCATCAATTTTCTTCTCAAATTTTCAACCAAACATGAATACATCTTCTTTACCAAACTTTTAGGAGTATTTACCTTCCCTTTGCTGAATTTTCAAAACCCTACAGGGGTACTTTTGTTTTTTCACCTCTTCTGGTTCCCAAGTTTCTTCATCAAACTTGTGGTTCTGTCACAAAACTTTGACCAAGTGAGTTATCTTTTTCATAAAAATTTGTATCTAGAATATAAGATCTTCATTAGTTTCTCCTCATATGAAATATCATTCCCCAATGATACCACTCTGGGATTCAGTGCATGTGATGGGTCCGATATATAATTCCTCAAGAGAGATATCAAGAACGCATCATGTACTTGGGATAGGTTAGGTGAGAGTTCTAGTTTATAGGACATAGATCCAATATAATCAAGGATCTCAAGGGGGTTTATGTATTTTGGATTAAGATTTACATTCTTCCCAAACCTCATGAATTTTTTTCATGATGATGTACAAAGGAACACTTTATCTTAATTATAATACTCTATGTCTCATATACAATTATCTAAATATATTTTTTTTTTGAATTTTATAGATTTCACATGATGTTGTATAGTTTGAAACTTCTCTATCATATCTTAGATAAGATCAGGTCCCAAAATCTTGTGCTCTACAACTTGATCCCAGCATGTTAGATTCTAACACCTATTCCCATACAGAGCCTCATAAGGTTTCATTTTAATGATAGAATAGAAAAAAAAATATATGATAAATATACTAGGGAAAGGTGTTGATCCCAATATCCTTATAAATCCATTGAACATGATATCAACATATACTTTAGAGTCTGAATGGTTGTCTCTTACTAACCATCCTTATGAGGGTGATAGGTAGCACTAAAACTCATCTTTGTATTCAATGTTAGTTGAAGGCTTCTATAAATATTTGAGGTAAGCCTCATATATCTATTACATATAATAGAGATGGGTACTTGATGTAGTATTACCACTTCCCTTATTTATATCTTACTGAGTTTATCAAGAGTGAAATCTTCCTTGATAGAAATGAAATACACCGACTTTGTAAATAGATCGACTACCACCCAGATGAATTTATTACCTTTAGACGTCATGTGGAGTCCTATGAAAAAAATACATGGTTATGTTTTCCAATTTCCATAATGCTATGGGAAATGGTTGCATCATACCCTTATACTTCTGTCATTCAGCCTTGACTTATTGGCATACCAAGCATCGAGATATAAATTATGTAATCTCCCTCTTAATGTTATACCACCATAAGTTTTTCTTAAGGTGTCTATATATCTTAGTTATTTCTAGATGAATTGAGAAGGGTTAGCTATTAATATCTATTTACTTCCCCTATTAAGTTCTAGTTTTGATGGGACACATATCCAGGTTCCAAACATTATAACTCTATCTTTAGAAAATTTGAACTCTAGAATATTCACTACATTTTTTAGCTCCTCATAATCTTTTTAGGTCTCCTTGATACTATCAAGAATGTAAGGTTGAGTAGTTATTTTAGAAAGGTTGGATGAATATACTTTTATTATTCCTATTTAAATCCTTTTCATTTCCAAGAAGATTGGATCCCTTTTAATACTCATCATAGATAAGGTTACAGGGTCCTTTCTACTCTAATCATTTGTGACTTTTTTTACCTTCCCATGATGGAAATGGATTGAAAAATCATAATCCTAGATCAGATCTGACCATCTTTGTTGGCACATATTGATCTCCTTTTATGTGAATATATACTTGAGTCTTTTATGATCCATATATATGTCGTGCTTATCCCTGTAGAGATAATGTTTCAAAATATTCAATATGGATATCACTATAGCCAATTCCAGCTCATGTGTTGGGTAGTTTTGATCATGGATATTTAATTGGAAGGATGAATAGGTTATCAATTTATCATCTTACATGACTACACAACCCAATCCATTTTGGATGCATAACTATAGATCGTAAATATTTCCTCACTTTTGGGTAATATGGGAATAGGCACAGTGATTAAACACTTATTAAACTCTTTAAATATTTCTTCACATTCATCATTCCAGAAAAAATTCACTCCCTTACAAGTTATCTTGGTTATTGGGTTTGAAAATCATGAGAATTTCCTCAAAAATAGATGATAGTATACAGCTAGCCTAAGGGAACTATGGATATTTGTCATAGATGTTAGTTTGGGTAATCGATCAATTGCCTCTATTTTCAAAGGATCCGCATATATCCCTTTGCTTGTGATAACATGTCCTGGGAATGTTACTTACCCCATCTAAAAATCATATTTACTATACTTTGTATATAAATTTTCCTTTCACAAGGTCTTCAATATAGCATTAAAATACTCATCATTTTTCTCCTTATTTTTTGAGTACATGATAATATCATCTATAAATACTACCAAAATTTTATCAAGGTAATCCCTAAAGACCTTATTTATTAAGTCCATAAAGATATATGGAGAATTAGTGAGTCTAAATAGAGTCACTATGAACTAATAGTGCTAATACCTTATATGAGAAGCAATCTTTGGGATATCCTCCTTTTTTATCTTTACTTGATAATATCCTGATTGAAGATCCACTTTATAGAAGTATTAGGCTTTATATAGCTAATCAAACAAGTCATAAATATGTTTCATGGGATACTTGTTCTTTCTCAAGATCTTGTTGAGCTCATGATAATCAATGCATAGATTCATTGACCCATATTTCTTCTTGATGAAGAAGATTGGTGCACCCCATAGGGAATCACTTGGTCATATAAACCCCTTATCCAGATTCTCTTATAGTTTCTTCTTCATCTCTTCAAGTTCAATAATGGTCATTCTATATAGAGTTTTGGATATTAGAAAAGATCTATGTATAAGTTAGATTGAGAACTCAACCTTACTAATTGGAGAAAGATTATAAAATTATTCAAGAAACACATCAATATATTCCCTTATAGTGGGCATGTCATCAAGGATGATGTTTTTCTTAGTCTTGATCATTTGATCTAGATAGGCATGTTCATATGGAAATAATATTCATACTTGAGATGATGATTCCAAATGAGATTCATTCACCTCCATGAACTTATATAAATGGGGGTGATTTGCGATATATAGGGTAATTTTCTTCTCTCAACAATTTATGTTTTCTATTTATAATAAAATCCAATTCATACCTGGAATTGCATCGAATTCCACTAAAGGGAGTATCATAAGGTTCTCTGGGAAGTTCAACCTTCAAATATGGATAGGGGATATGTTATATACTCATGATGCAATAATTTCCCCATTTTTTATTTTCACAAATAGCTCTAATTGCATGTTTTTTTAGTGGTCTTTTAATAGTTCTACTAAACTTGCGTGATATGGAAGAATATGAAAAACCAGAGTCATATAAGATATTTAAAGTTCAATAATGGATAATAAACTTGCCTTTCAATATTTGATTCTGGTTTTAATCATTTACATCATCCAAAATATACTTAGGGATTAGGATTTTAAAACTATTCAACATAAAAAGGTAAGTTATAAACATAGAAGGGATAACTTATAAATGAAATACATTCCTTAAACTATGAATTTTTGGGTTTCAATATAAGTTATCTATGGTATATTTCCTAACATAAAATCTTATGGGTTTTCTCCCTCATAATGGTTCATAAGGAGCTTGTGAATTTAATACAACATATCTATCAAGGTGTTTCAAACCAGGTGTGCAACAAGGACTCTTTCTCATGAACCATATGACAATTGAGTTAATACCCAATGTACCCTTTTGTGGTTATTACCCATAAGTACAACTGTACCAGAGAAACATCCACCTTTTGTATTCAGACGGGGATTTTTTTTTCTTAGAAACTGCTTACCCTATACTTTACCATGATTTAGGTATTTTTTTCCTATGTTTAGTTTTATCCCTAAGGCTTGACTAAGAATTTTTAATCCTAATCCCCAAAAATAATTAGATTTTTCTATGATACCAACTATGAAAACCCATGTATTTTACATAAATTCACACATAATAAAATCCCAAAAAATAAAAAGTCTGGGTGTATTTGGGAAATTAAATACATAACATAATAACTTGAAATAAGGATACAAAAACATTATATAAAACTTCATTATATACTCTTAGAATTACATAACTCTTCTAAAACTGAATGGGACACTACTAAAAAATGAGGCAATGCCCACACCTCTATACCAATTGTTTACTAGAACCATTGGTATAGAGTCCCTACCAGCATTCTATACCAACAATTTGTAAAAACCATTGGTATATATAATCCTATACCGATTTTTTTTACAAACCTTTGGTATATATCATGTATACCAATGGTTTTTTTAAAACCTTTGGTATGGCCACTTCACATAACACCCTCAGCCTCCCTTCCCCACCCATGATCCTTAATATACTCTCACCCAAGCGGCAGACACCCCTCTCTTCTTCTCTAGTGATCTCCCATAATTTAAATACTTTTTTATTCTGTTTTTATTCAACATTAGATTAGAGAGTTCCAAATCCTATATCTCTTCTTCCAATAATTTTTTTCATTTTTATATACATTAAAAACCTAACTGAGATCCTTTTAGGCCATAATTCTTCCTGATTCTTTGAAAAAATGTTCATTTGGATTATTTTTGTTGTAGTATTTCATAATAAATGTGATTGTATTAGATATATATGTTTTTTTAATTTATTTATTAGCTAATTTTACATTAATCCAATATAAAGTTTTTTTGTAATGTGTATTAACTGATTATGTAATTAATTAATTTAGTAATTTGTTTATTTTGTTAATGTATTAGGGGTTATTATATGTCCGGTGATTATATAGAATAAGTTATTGGAGAGAACTTGGATACTTTGGTGGGGACTTAAGATGGATACTTTGTTGGTAATCTATGTAAAATTGGGTTTAATATTATTTAAATTATTATGTACAGTTTTATAAGGAGATGTCATTCCCGTGAAGTAAATAATTTGGGGATGTGGTTCTCCCATTCAAATTAAACTATATATACATGGTGATCCCATAAAAATACACCCTAATGATATGGAACTCCCATATAAAATTAAATATGCAGAAATGATTCTCCCATATAAATATAGAACATGTACATGGCGATCTAAAATATATATATATAAGTTTCCCCAAACTTATCAATTTTGGTACTTACCCATGATCCTAATTTTGAAACTTTATTATGAGATATTCTCTTAATATTTCCTTAATTCATCTAATGTTTCTCACATAATCTTATTATTCATTATTATTTATGGTTACTTATGTTTATCATAATGGTAATGTTGATTATTAATTCCTCTAGATTTTGCATTCACTGTGTATGAATACAAAATTGAATTTAAAATGTATTTTCATTTTTTAAAGTCATGTTCATTGGCTATACGGTGATGTTTTATTTGAAATTATTATTTCCATTTAGCCTAAATTTGTTTCTATATGAATGAAAATTTGATCCTTATCTCTTTATATTCCTTAATACACATTAAAATTTAATTTAAAATACACTTTTCCTCCTCATAAATTAAAGGTAATTCCTTTATATATCAATCTTTCATTAAATATCAAGAAACAGATTGGCATATATATTAAAAGTGGATAACTTTCATGTCTTTAAAGAGATGTAGAAAAGTTTATTCTTTGATACTTGTATTTTTTTATTTAAAAATAAATTATTACTTTAATATTTTTATTTCAAACTATCATAGCATGGATTATATTATAATGGTTAATGATGGATAATTTTGTGTAATCCTAGTAGAATTTATCTTTTTCCCAATATATTCACACTCTGTGTGTATGTATAACCAATTTACTTTGATATTGGTAGTTTAAATTTATTTTTTGAGTTAGTGGATGATCATTGGATATTATTAATTCTTATATAATTAGACAAGTGATATTTTTTTTCTTTCCACTTGGATATGGATAATTTTTGCTAACAAATTTTGTATTTTATTTTATATATCATACAAATTAGGGATTATATCTCCTTTATTACCTTTTGGATATATTTTTTATTGTATAAATCTTAATTTCCATGATATTAGTGTTGGATGACTATTTATATTTATATCAATTATTTTATAATTTTCATTATATTATTAAACAATGTTTTTATGGCTTTGATGTTGGGCGAGATATTGTTTTTATTCTTGAGTAAATGTTTTCCATCATAAAGAAAAATATATTTAATTACATTTATGTCATATTTAAAATGATAAAGTTTTAAAAAAATTGTTTCATAAATAAATATGTATTTAATTGGACTATGTAATAGTTTTTTCCCATTCTATTTCTTATACTTTTTCTGGTTTATTATTTGTATGCATTGGTTATAACATATGTCATTTCTCTTTTTTTTATAGATACTAGTATACTTTGATGAATTTCATATGAAAATTGGTTGTAATTATATTTTAATTATGTTTAACATTATTGGTTTGAATATATCTTTTTCCTATAATAGAATGGATATAATATGGATGTATCATACTGATATGATATCAACTGAGTTTTTAAATAATTTTGATATTTTTTTAGATTTTATATTTAACAATGATTTAGATAGAGTTCGTATACATTTTCCATGTTATAATTGTGTTGAAAGACCTTGTTTATTTCATAAATAAGTTAGATATCATATAATAAAAGTTTTATTTCAAACAAATTATTATTTTTGTTATCACCATAGAGAGATGAGACAATATTTTGTTGTTCATAAATAGAAAGAAAGGAGTGATAAGAAGAAATTGATATTTGATCAGTTTTTATTTGTTCATCATCATGATAAAGTTAGTATGTTAATGAAAGATAAAAATTATATCAATAAACCTAAGGAAAAGAATGAAAATAATGATTTTGATAGAGTGAAAAAATTAATGGAAGATTCATAGACTCCTGTATATTGAGAATGTACTAAAATGAAAAAGTTTTAATTTTTAATGTGGCTATATCATGTAAAACCCATTTATGTAAGTTATAATATAGCCTTTGATTATATTATTACCTTTTTAAAGTAATTACTTCTTGATAATGTAGATATTCCCTTAAATAATTATATAGAAGGAAGTTGATTAACCAACTTGGATTTTCTACTGATAAAATTAATGATTTCCCAAAATATTATATTTTATTCTAGGAGGAAACAACAGACCTTAATTACTATAAAGAATGTGTTATATCTCAATATAATCCAAATATAGATGGAAAACCATCTTGTGTGCCACATAAAGTTAATTGGTAATTTCCATTGATTTCTAGGCTTCAAAATCTATTCATGTCTACTGAAATCTCAACAAATATGTGATGGTATGATACTAATAGAATTAAAAATAATGATGAATTGGTTCATCCTATAGATAGATTATCATGGTGGAAATTTGATGCATAAAATCCTAATTTTTCAGCTGAGGTGCGTATTGTTAGGTTAGGTATGTCTGTGATGGTTTTAATCTATTTAGTCAGATGATTACTTCTCATAGTATGTAGCTAGATTTTATTTATGTTTATAATATTTCTCCATGGATGTGTATTGAAAAATCTTTCACTTTTTTGAGTATACTAATATTTGGACCTTCTAATCCTGGAAATGATATATATGCATACTTGTAACCTTTAATAAAAGAGTTGAAGCGGTTTGGGACATGGGTGTGCACACATTCGATGCTTCTTTAAAAAATATATTTTAGATGTGTGTTTCCCTATTGTGGACTATAAATTATTTTTCTAATTATAAAATGATGTCTAGTTGGATCATGAATGAAAAAAATTCATGTTCTATTTTTATGAAGAATACATGATATAAAAGACTTAAATATCATCATAGTTTTAGTTTCATGGGGCATAAATTATTATTTCTAATAGATCAGCAATGCATGAAGAATCATCGGAGGTTTGATAATACTGTTGAAACTAAACATCCACCTAAATGTATGTTAGGAACTGATGTACTTAATGAATTGAAAGATTTAATTTTTTCAGTAGGTAAAGGTTAGACGAAATCTAAAAAGAGTAAGAATATTGGCATCGGATCCACTTACAATTAGAAAAAGAAAAGTATCTTTTTTAGTTTCTATTTTTGTCATCCAATTTGTTACGTCATTGTTTAGATGTAATTAACATTGAGAAATATATATTTGAAATACTACTTTGAATTATTCTAAATATCAAAGGGAATAGCAAAGATGACTTAAGATCTAGGCATGACTTATTGGATTGTGGTATTCTACCAAAACTGCATCCTGTGTGTATCGGTGAAAAAAAATGGAAATTTCCATATTCTTCTTATGTGATGACACCTTTAGAGAAAAATAAATTTTTGGAAGTATTAGAGAATATCAAGGTTCCTAATGTATATTCAATAAATATATCTAAATGATTCAGTCGAAGGTATTTGAAACTAAAATCCCTAAAAACTCATGATTATCACATCCTTATTCATGAATTGATTCCAATAGCAATCCAGAATTTACTATCCAATAATATAAGGGTGAAAATTATTTTCTTATTCCATTTTTATATAGACCTTTATTCTAAATGGTTATCCAAGTATTTATTGACAAAAATTCACCAATATGCACCATTAATTTTTTTGAGTTGGAGAAAAAAAATTCCTACATAATTTTTCACTTTCATGCTGCATTTAACAGTCTATCTCCCAACTAAAACACTTATTGGGGGACCCATTTATTTTCAGTGAATTTATCCTACTGAAAGAAATATGTGTACAATGAAATATTTTGTCTGTAAAAAGAATCATCCTGAAGGTTCCATTGAAATAGGTTATATATCTTAATAATGTATGGATTTTTGTTCATTGTATTTGTTCGATGTGAGAAATGATGTAACCAGCCAATGAGAAATGAAGATGATCAGTATGGGGAAATTTAACCCTTGTTTCCATCTCTTCCCCAAATAAGAGGAATTATTGGTTCATATACATTAGCTAAATTAAGCCTTAAACAGTGGGATATGGCACATCACACAATCTTGTTTAACTGTGGTTTTTTTAATGAATATATCAATTAAGTAATTTGAATATGTATATGTTATCTCATACTAAGTCATTTCACATATACCTTAAAATTTTATTATCATTTATTTATGGAACATAAACAAATTATAAGTATAGTTCGCCATTATTTTTCTTTAAGAAGGATAGAGACATTTCATAGAAAAGAGTTTCCTTATTAGTTTAAATCAAAGGTATGACCATTAACTTAATCAAATTAAAATATAGATATTCATTTAATTGTATTGTTCATATATATTTTAGGTATTGAGTTTACCTGTTGACTATGTCTCTTAATAATTAAGATCATTGGCTTTTCATCCCAATTCTTTAGTGGGTGAATAAAAATATTTAATAATCAATGAGTATAAATTTTTTACAAATAATCAAGTGGTGAATATGAGAACACAACATGATAGTGTTATATTAACGGAAATAATAGAATTTTATGCCAATGAATTATATAGTAGGCCTTAATATGAAAATATTTCTTATTATGGAGTTGTTTAGAAAATATTGTTACTGGATTACTACTCTCATGGTTGAGTCACTGTGATGAAATAAAAATGATTTGATTTAATAATGCGACATGGTACATTTATTGATGACTTTGGATTTGGAGTTATTGACATGACTCATTTCCTAGCTACTAATGAACCATATATTTTGGAATCAATGGAAAAATAAGTGTTTTATGTGAAAGGTCATATGAGACCTGATTATGGTGTCATTATTGAAGTAATACCAAGACATATTTTTTTATGATGGTGGGGATAAAATTAAAACCATTGATTCCACCATTGGCGTAGACCAAAAATATCATATTTTATGACTCATATTGTACAATTTTGAGAATTGATGTTAAACATGAATTATTTTTCATTGATATATAGAAGCAACCATATATTTTCACAGTTCATTCAATTTATATTAGCATGTATTTCTTAGGTTGGTACTACTATAATTACTTTAATTTAGTTTTACTTTGGAATGGTATGTTTATTTTAGTTTTTTTTCATTCCATTTAATTAGATTTATTTTAAATCATAAAACAAAGTTTATAATGGGGTTTTAAAACATGTATAACTTGTTTTTAAGTTATAGTTTCTAAAAAACTATGATATTTTTGTGCCTTGTTTGAATTTTAAGTTGTATATAGAATATTTAAAAAAATTAGAAAAATATACATTTCATTCATATGAAGATTATGAAAGATATTAAAGAAATTTGAAGGAAGATACAATTTAATATTGATCGATGACTGTGAAACCTAGGGATTCCTCCTCTAGTTCCATTAGTGAGTATAATAATTGTAATATTTTTCTTCTAAATTACATTTAATGTCATATTATTATTCTTTATCAAATCTATTTAAGGTATATCCATCTGAATTAGAGTTAACCTCACCTTAGCCTACTAGTAGGGGTCATCGGCATGGCCAATTGATCAGGGGTGCTACTAGAGCTATATGGAGCACCCATCATACCCATTCACACCCAAACTCACTAGTAAACATCCCATATACCACACTTTTTCCTCATCCAATTGAACCTCCATGGATGTTCCCACATATTCCTCCATCATCAAATTATTTAGGATTTACTTCTCATAAACCATTTCCATATCCCATGATGTATCCCTAGCCCTTATATCCATATCCTACCATGTCTACGCCACCTTTATTTCCTACTCATATCCATCTAGGATCCAATTATTGTGTCCTTCAGCTTCCACTCCCCCACATATAGATGAACCAATGCATGCATTAGAACATGAAAATACTTCAGAAGTTACCAATTCAGAACATCCCATGGATCCATCAGAGACAAATGATCAGTTTGGATCAGGTTTTTTTTATAAGTGTGTCAAATTATATTACATAATTTTTTTCAGTTGTACTGTGAATTAATTCTAATTTTTTCTTTTATCTTATTCAGTGGGATCTTCTAATAGCTGAAATGGGTGCACCCATATATGATAATCCTGGAACCTTCAAGCACAAATAATGTTAGATTATAATGAAGACAATCAAATGATAGGTAAAAATTCCAGACAATGTAGAATTTTCATTGAAACTTTAGCCAAGCACATCAATATCATTATAGTGTAACCAATATCATGGATTCATATTAGTAATAAAATCAGAAAGAATGTATGGGAGGGGATATGGGTAAAAAAAAATTAAATTTATATCTATATTCTTGTTTTACTTTTATGAATTAACTTATTCATTATAGTGTCAATTTAACTTTACTGATGGTCAAGCTGTTATGGTCACACGGTTGATAGAACTAGGAGAATTATGGTGATCATTTAAGAATGAGTTATATATTGTCTGAAATAGTATAGTAAGATCTAAGTTAGAGGGTGTATCAATATTCAATTATTTTCCAACAACATAATACTAATAAATGATCATATATTATAAGAGTAATTATTTTAAGGTATTTATAAACTTTAATGGTATTTATTGAAAATTTAATTATTATTAATTGTATTGAATTTTTGTTTTCAGGATGCATCAAAAAAAAGAAACAAGGGTGTTATAAAGTATATTCACACTTTAGGTTGCACTATAATGTTGGAGCATGAGAGGCATCGGGTACTTTTTATGACTAGTTGATTTTTATTAGGCGCTAATGCAACTGAAAAAAAAAACCAAATATTTATTGAAATTAACTAAATAGAATTTAATAAAAATAAATATAATAGAATCAAAAATTAAATAATAAACTAAACCATCCTATGACTAATAGAATAATACCCACTAAAACTAAATAGAATCAATCCTAATATGACAAAATAAACATTATATAATCAAAATTAAACCAATCGTGTCCAATGAAACCCATCCTAAAATGAGTTATACCAAACCAAACTGAATAAACCAAAAAAATATTGAACCAAAATAAATAAAGGTTAATAAATTTAAATGGAATAAAACGTTAATAGAGTTAAACAACTCTATGATCATTTTTCTAATAGAACAATACCCACTTAAACTAAATAGATCAAATTGACATGACCCAAAATAATGTAAACTATATTGATTATAACTAACCAAATTGAAAATTAGTTAAATTAAATCATCATAAAATAAATGAAATATAAATGAATCGAATAATAATGAGTGGAAGGAATTAAAAAAAATTAATAGATATAAAGAATACCAAACATGATGAATCAAGATGAAAAAGAACTAAATCCGACCACAAAAAACTATAAAAATCCAACTCAATGAGAATTCAACTAAATGAAATTGATTCAAATAAAATCAAATTGAATTTAATGTAAATGAACCCAATTAACACATACAATACTGAACCAAATAAAATAAAATCAAATTGATTTTAATTGAATTGAATTGAGATGAAACAAAACAACCTAAAACTGCATATATTGAACAAAACTCATAAGATTTAAACCATACTTAATTCATATAGATATAAATGTGTTAAAATTTCCTAATGTTTCTTTAAACAAAACTAACTCAAAACTATTTGAGGTGGTAAAAAATATAAGAAAATGAAAAAAACTAAATTAAATATCCAATCCAACCTGACTCAATATAAAATGTAATAAAACTAATATGAATATACCTCGACTAAAGTGATCAAAATTAATTGAAATTTAATCTAATTTGTTTTGGTTTTGTTTATCAATTTTATATTATTCAATAATGTAGTATTATGGAAATCAATTTCATTTACAATAAACAATATTGGTCTTTAGGAAAAAAAATTATTGGATAAGAGGAAGAAATATATAAGTGTTGTAAATGCACAAACACAATAAAATATTGTAAGTCTTTTTATTTATATTTCAAATTTTGATATGTAATTAATAATTAAATATAGTATTTATATTTTAAACAGTGTTCCATAGTGACCCTCAATGAGAAATAAGATGAAAACTTTGGTCTAAATTACCATTTGAGATAGCTATTAAGTGAGGAGCATCAGGGGATAGTCTGATGTTGACCTTGGAAGATCGTCTTCCCTATTAGGTATTGGATCTCATCGAGTGGATCTCAAATATATGATAGCACTAGGCTATAAAACCTTCATGTAGAAGCATCTGAGTCCAAAAAAAATAGTTATACAAGAGTGTTAAATAGGTAAAATAGTTACCAAGCATTTACGAAAAGCTATAATAGATTTATGTCCATCACTTACATCAGAAGATGCTAATTTTTTTATTCATGTATAGAAACAATGTGCTCTTTATATGATGCACCTGGTGATCAAAATAAGGTTTCTAGTGGTGGTTGAGGTGATGACACTCCTAGTGATGATGACTAAGCTGAAGATGATGATTCTGGTAAGGATGTTGGTGATGATAATGATGACAGTGGTGGTGGTGAGAGAGATATTGTTCCCCTCCATTTTTTAAGTTGAAAGTAAAGAGACATATGCTTGGATGGTGTTTAATGACTAAAAATGATCTCTTATGTGGATTATATATGTATTTTATATTATTTTAAATGGTTTAAAAACTATTTATAAGTAAGTGGTTTCACAACTAGAAAATTAGGCTATGACTACACTTTTATTACCATGGTTTTGAAAACCATGGTCGTAGGCAGCCTATAGCCATGATTTCTAAAAATCTTGTCTATAGGATAACATATAGAAATAGTTATATGAAACTGTGGTTATAGTTTTTTCAAGAAAACCCAAAAAATATGGGAAAGGGATAATTCCATGGTTTAGTAATCTATGGAAATAGGCGACTATCGATACGGATTAAACTATGGCCATAGCTGCCTATAGCCATGGTTTAAATCGTGGAAATAGATTTTTTTATTTTTTTAAATTATTATTAAATTATTTATATATTTATATGTATATATATACCTATAATAGTGATCAATATAGTGGTAAAGTTTTGGAAGAATATAGTGGAGGTCGCAGGATCAAACCTTACTAGGAGAATTTATTTGTTTAAGGATATCACCATGGTTTCAAACCATGGATATAGCCACCTATTTTCATGGTTCAAAACCATGGCCATATCCACCTATTTCCATGGTTCAAAACCATTTCCATAGCTGCCTATGTCTACATTTTTAACTATGACAATAGGGCATACCCTATTTCCACGACCATAGCGCCCACGGTTTAGAAAAACCATGGAAAAAGGATGATTTTGTAGTTGTGTTAGTTAAATACTAAATATGAAATATATTTACTACTGGAATGCGTACCATGGTTTTTATTTTATTTTTTATAGGTTCTGGTATTGATTGTGCGGAGGTGTTGGATGGGCCTGTGGTGCTTGCTGAGGAGATAAAGTTATACCAATGGTTCTCTAAACCATTGGTATATATCTATACCAATAGTTTTAATTGAAAATATTGGTATAGAATGGTTGTGGGACAGTAAGTTATACCCATTATTTCATGAACCATTGGTATAAATTTATACCAATAATTAACTAAAAATTATGGGCATTCAAATTTCCCATGGTTTATACTAACAGTTTCAATGGAAACTGTTGGTATAGACCTATACTAATAGGTTAAGAGCCCATGATTCATGAAACCATTGTTATAGGCTATACCAATGTTTTTATGGACTATAACAATATTTTTAAACCATTGGTATAGGGTAATTTTATTGTAGTGGGATAACCTGGGGACATATATAAGAAAGGGGTGAGCTATAAAGCCCGGTAAGGTAATAATCAAAGAATAACATGAAGAAATTAATACATGTTATCCAATATGTATATCAAGGTGGAAAAGGGGGTTATAATCATAAACATGAACATTGAATCATGATATAAGATGATAACATCAAGTCCATATAGGAATATGGTAACAATATAAAACTTGACATTTATAAGCATAAGTAAAGTCTAATCACTGAGACATCATAACATAGGGTACTTAGAATAACCTATCATGCACCATGCATGGAATATCATGAGATAAAAACATTACTCAATGCCTTGGAGGGATATATAATTCCATTCTCACCTGTCACATTCATATCATGTACATGAATTTGTGTTCCACATAGATCATACAATATAAGAACACATTTCATCACTTTTAACCCCATAATAAAGTAGTGTGGGTTACATACATAGAATTATCCATCAATAAAAGATAGTTACAAGTATGTGAATAACTTTGAATAGAAATGGGGATGGTTATTCACAAATTTTTTTCATGGAAACTCATAGGATAATTTTGGAAATATGCCTGGTGTACATAAAGATTCATGCAAGGGTTTAATAAGAGTGAAATGTGTTCTATCATTAATTTTAAATCATAAGGACTATACAATGGATGTCTAAAAAACAATCTAACATAAAAAATTGAAATAAAATAGAATAATACAAATAAAGTGATTGAATAAATAGGAAGAGGAGAGAATCCCCTTAATTTGACATAGTAATAGTTTAGGTAATGGTTCTAAAGAGAGGGGATAAATGCCCTATAATTATTATAACATCAATTGGATAGTAAATGGATATTTATAAATTAAATAAAACATAATAAATTGAGATTAAAAAGGCTAAATACAAATAAGGTGTTTGAATGGAAAAGAATAGATAGAGATCTCATACCTTGATAGGGTGCTTCTAAAACCTTGAGATAAGCTTCTTAAGAGATTGGGAACACTTTAGGACGGATTTAGAGATTTATAGGAAGAGTAAATTAATTCTCAATGAGTTTTAAATTAATAGGAATGGGAGTTTGGGTGGGTATTTATAGAAAAATATAGGGGGATTCATTATTAATTTCTAAACATAGGTTTTGGACTCTGTATGATAAAATAATCAAAACCACAAACCTTTCCATGGTTTTCCCATGTTTTCTACCAAATAAGAGTTTTTTTAAATATTAAATAAGTAAAATAAATAAAATAATTAAAATAATTTAACGCCCTGAACCCAGAATCCCAGAGTCGGTTCATTATTTTAATACATTAGCATGATTATAAGAAATCAAGTCCTGAAGGACCGGTCAGTTTAGCAGTCTTGGAAAATAGATTACATACATGAACGTTATATTAAATTATAAAATGAAAAACAACAACAACATTATCTCCATTGACCTCATTTATATCCCTTATACTATCTATTTAAGTTATTCATAATATACTTCTTCACATCCCGGAAAAAATGAAACATAGAAACGAGTGATCTCAGATGCTTAGTAAGGATAACAATATAGCGAAAACTTTTATAAATAAGCATAAATATTTAAGGCAATGTATAAAACTAAAACTAAATCCTTTTAAACTTAAACTTCAGAATAATATGGAAAATATAAATCAAATAATTCCATTTACTTATTCACATGAATATTCTACTAGTCAAATAATAACATGTAATATCATTAGCTAATTTCATAATGATGGAATGCATAATGCCAGACTTCATAACCACATAGTCAAGGCCTTGTGCCAAGACTACAAATAAGATTTTATCAAGGTCTTGTGCCAAGACACTAGTTTGTCTCATGATACCTACCGAAGCATCGAGGATCTATAGCGGGCTCCACCCGTCACTTACTAAGTCCATTGTATTCCTGATATGAAAAGGTTTAAACATAACATAAACATTCGTATTAAAACTAGCATAATAAATGTCAATACTTTATCCATAAACTATGAATGGTATAAAAATAAAACATCCACAGTCAAACATATCACAAAACCTTCAATAAAAAATGGAATATTTTATTATAATAAATCAAACTCGATCAAGAATAATATCCTGTAAAGGATGTTGACATAGTTGAAAATGATTGGTAAAAATCTTTGAGAGAAATATCCCTTTTTCATGAAATCATTTAAAAGTCACAAAATTTATAAAGGAAGTCATTTAAAAGATATTTTTGAATAAAATTATCCCATACCACTTTGAAACTTTTGAAAGGAATTAACATTTTAAACATTTATGTCCATATAAATAAATCTTTAAAACCATTTTGAAAACATGGACATTAATGAGAAAGATTTAGAAGAATAAATCTTTAAAACATTTAAAATGATGTTTTAATAAAAGAGTAACTTAAAAATAATCCCTTTGAAAACTTTTTTATGAAACATGGACATGGATAAAAAATATGTCCCAGTAAAAATATACCCATAAACAATCTCGAATAATAATGATATTGAGGAATTAACCCTTACCTTGCACTTTCCTTTGGTCGAGGGCATGTTTAACCTTCTGTATAATGACCATAGTATGTTATTAAATTATAATATAACCATATTAATATTTATTATATCATACAATATTCATTTATTACTTTATACTACTCATTTAATAATGATTTCCATGTTAAATTAACATTTTGGGTAATAATCGCTTTCTTTATCGTACGTGTTTTAACTTGTTATTCTTGATCATATCATTTAGATCATGATTTAAATACTTCCAGAATGTAAAGATTGATTTCATATATATTTATAATATAAATATTTATAATAGATAGATATATGTAATGGAAGGCACCGTTTATGGAGACAGTAGGCCGTACGTACGCATAAACGTTGTTTCCGTTTTCATATCATATTGAACAAAAGTAAGTGAATAAGATATATATAAGTACATACATATATATATATATTAGAATTATTATGTCATATATTATATACTTATTAATAATATATATTTTTATAATCATTTTTGAATGGTGAACGTGGGAATTAATCTCCCCGCGTCGTGGAGACGGTAATCCATACGTACGCACGAACGACAATATCATTATATTGATGGTGAAATCGTATATAATTGGATTTTATATCATATATACAGAATCATTAACATGTTATATTTATTTTTTTCATCAGTTATACTCATTATTATACCCATCCAAATAATTAAGTGTTTGAATAACAAACTCCACCATGACGTGGAGACGGTAAGCCATAAGTACGCACGTATGGTGACTTTGTCATTCGTATGATGGATAGAATAATGAATATGGTTGTACCATTTTTATAATAACATCACATTATATAGAATATACTGGAGTTATTATTTTATAATGGAAACAACAACGAAAGAGGAAGTGGAAGAAGAAAAGAACTTGAAAGAGGTGATGAAATATTTACCTCTTCTTTGGGTTCTTCCTTTTGATTTGATCAAAAGGGCTCTTTAGGTTAACTTTATGACCAAAGTAAGGCCTCTAGAATTAAGGTAGGAAAGTTGAGAGGATATTTGGTCATGTTTTGGCCAAGACAAATGGCTTTGGAGGTGTGAAATTAAGATAAGGGAAAGTACCCTTTTATAAGAGAGGTGAGGGTCACTTTAGAAAAAGCTTGAAATATTATTTTATAATAAAATAATTCTCAGTTTCGAATGGCTCAAAAATGATTTATTTATAGGATAAGGTGGGTATGGGTAGAAAACCACTCAACCAATAGGCTTTAGACAGGTTTAGGTCACCATATTAACCTTATCTTTTAGGTTTAACCCTTAGTTAAATAGTTAACTTTTACCATGTATTCTTGTATTATTATAATAAATGGTTAATAAAATTACTATAAAAAGACAAGAAAACCTCTAGTGGTTAATTATTGATATACATATCATTATATAAGTTCTTTTTCAGAACCTTAGATTTTTAGGACTATGATATAATTTAATAATATAATATTTGTTTTAAAAAATCATTTATGTCAATTTTGACACTATTTAGTATGGTTTTTGTGAAAGTCATCACAACTTGATTACTTCAAAACAAATACATTGAATCAAATATAAAATTTCATATTCACCTATAAGTTTTTTTTATTTCATAAAAACTTTGAAATTATATTTATTTTAATATTTATAATACCATTTATTTGATTCTTTTATTAATAAGGTAATTATTGCATCATCATTGTGTCATAAATAAATTTAATTATTTAATGTTTAAAAATTATAAATCAAATACCATGATATAGGAAATATTTTTATATTTCTAATGAATATTTATAGTCGAATTTATCTTATGTATAACCTTATATTAAAAATGGTTTAGTTATTAAACTTTGAATTTAACTCTTTTAACTCTTCTTTAAATAAAATAATAATAAATGTTCTAATCTTATCCATGTGGACAAAAGGGGGTAATATTTTATTCCTAAGGTTGTTTTTGGTCGAATTATACTTATCCAATAGAATTAGGACATGTGTTAGGGTCATTATAATATCATTTTTACCCTTAATTACCCTATTTACTTTTAACCGTGGTAAATAAAAGTCAAAAGTTACCATAAACCAAAAATTATTTTTATCTTATTAAACCAAATTTTACTTACTGATATCAACCATGTCTCTAGGATTTTTTAAATTCAACTCACATAAGCAATAAAATTATGTTTTATGCAAATTTGTAAATGCTCCAAGAATGTGGGTAAAAGACGATAAAAAGTTCAATAAAATTTTTATATATCTAAACTTGTTATAAAATGACTCCAATTAATTAAATTGAAATTATATAGGTATTATGTATCTATTTTGACCTAAAATAAATTTACATAAAATAAATAATTATTTAAATAAAAAGTTGGTTTTAACCAATAACGCAGTGTTTTTCACTATTCATCAAAAATTGAAAGTTTTCAGAAAAATACCAAAAATTCACCCTAAGATAATTTTGATATTATGAATTCAAAAATGAATTCTATTTTACCAAATTAAAAACATATAATTTTTATTTATTAATTTAAAATTAATTCTCATTGTCAAAACCAAAAAGCAGGTTTTTAAAAAGTAAAAACTATCAAAAGATTGACATGTGTTTATGTCAAATTTAAATGTGAAATTACTTATAATGAACTACATTGTATTAAATGATAAAAATATAATCTAATTATATTTCAAAACCATTAAAATTCATAATTTAACACTATAAATTATTTCGATTAAAAAAAGTTGTTTTCAATTAAAACATAGTATTTTTTACTATTTGTCAAAATATGAAAGTTATCAGAAAAGTACCAAATTTTATCCAAACTAAATTTTTATATCCTTATTCTAAATAAGAATTTAATTTAATTAAATTGAATATATATAAGTTTCAAATATTGGTTTTAAAAAGAGTTCACCATTAAAAGGCTGTAAAATTACATTTTTTGAAAAATACTTCTTTTATCTGAAAAAGATGAATTTGTTCTTATATTATGTCTAAGAAATATCTAATATGGATGTTAAAATTATATAGGGCATATAAGATTCAAAATGTGGTTAATACTATTCATAACTGCTTTTTTTTAACAACAAGTTTGGTAAGTTGTGGTGCGCTCGAACTCAGTGTGGCATGTAGCACAAGCTATTGAATTACTTTAATGAGATAACGTACTGTGAAATCTGGGGGTGTTAAAAATAATATCATTGGTGATGTGAAATTGAGTCATGTTCATAAATAATTGATTTTAAAATCTTAAAATATAATATAGGTTTTGGAGTATTCATTAAGGTTTATAAAATTAATCAAATAATTTAAAAAACAAATTATATTAAAGGTGAAATATATATTTGGTCATGTATGCCTTTTATGTAATTTATTTCATCACTTTTGGGTAATTGTGATTTCATAATACAAACCATATATTTATACAATATTTAGTTTTTACCTAAAAATTTTACTATCATAGAAAATTATGAAAAAATAATCATTGGATATTTCTGATATGATGATTTCAAAAATAATATTTATTTTATCAAAATAATTCTATAAATATGAGAATTTACATTTTTATAAAAACCCATTATTTACTGGAAAATACTTGTTTTTATGACAATAAAAAAAATTAACCCTTATAAATATCACATTGGAATTCATTAAATTATATTATCATTATATAAATATAATTTAATATTATTATTATTATATTAAAGTAATATTCATTTCAAAATTATTGAATTTATCAAAAAGAGTGTTAAAACCTTATATTTTTCAAAAATAAAATTTTGGTTTCTTTATATCAAAATATAATTTTTATCAACTCATATATAATTATATATATAAAGTAATAATGAAAGTGATAAATATAATAATTATTTTATTACATATAATACATAAAAAATTATATTACTTTTTCCTTGATACATAACCCCTTATTACACCAGCATACACCTTTAGGTTAAGGTGTACAATGTTGGTGTTTTCTTAGGGTGTTTCGGTGAACATGGTTTGGGTTGTGATCACAATAATATTGAACTTATCTTGTAAATGGTTTTATTTAGGTTTCAGTTGTTAAATTTTCTCTTGGGATTGATCAAGGTAAAATCCCAATGATTTCATCTCCCTCAAAAGCTCTAATAATTGGGCTCTATAGGGTATGATTCTACTGGTCAAGTTCGTCGCTTCTTCCATCTATGTTAATTAGACTTTATCATAACCCCTAATATATACTAATCATAATGGTCATTGTACAATGGATATATTATCAATGGTTAAGATCCTTATTTTTATTTTAAATCCAACTGGTTATATTTATTAATGGTCCAAAATATCCAAAATAGTGCATGTCTTCTCTATAACTACATTACTTAATAATAAATTTATTCTTCAAAAAGTGAATTTCATTTATAAAAGTTCAAGTCGTTACAAAGTTTGTAATGTAAAACCATGACTATAATAACCATAAGCTGGTAGTTATTTTAAAACATTAGTACAAAATACATAGATCATAGGATCCAATGTTTTAATATTCTTAGGAAACTAGATACATAAATGGACATTACAATAAATTTAAAACTAAATATACGTCACATGAAAACAAGAAAATTTTATTATTTCTCATTGAAAATATATATGTCACGTGTGGTAATCCTTTTGGTTTCTTAGGGAAATGAAAATCTATATAAATGGATTATTTCATATGCTTATTAATGGGTAGCATATAGTGGAATCTCATATATATAGTCATGGAATCAATAATATTTTAGGAATAAATAATTTCATAACAAAAAATATATCCATGGAATACATAATAGTAAATAAATTCATGGAAAATAATAAATGATCTCATAGTGATGGAATGTATAATTTTATATAATATAAACATGTCACCAAGTCCATGTTCTAGGACATCATACATAAATGGGTAATGATTATACCAAATACTCAACTAGTTTGTCTCATGAAACCTATCGATGCATGAAGGGGTTATATAATTTCAGGCCTCACCTGTCACATAATAATTCCAATACATCAATCATATAAAGAGAATGGATAAAATATATATATCATAACTTTCCCTTATAAAACTCATATATAATTGTGTCTAAGAAATCAATCTATATAGAAATAACGATATACAGAATATCAATATTTCCCCATTGAAAATAACAATATACCTATCTAGGTGAATATCCCAAAAATAACTTAGAAACAATGGAATATTATCAATGTAATGTAAATTAATCTTATCAATGTAATTATAATAATGTAATGGTAAAGAGTAATTTCATTTTATAGGGGTGTTAATAGGAAATAATTCTTCATTATAGTTCATAAAGAGCTCATGGATCATTTAAAGCATATCCCCTAGGAGTGTCAAACTAGGTGTACAGTTAGGTCAATTAGTTGTGCACTGAGTGAAGGTTAAGTTAATACCCAACCAACCTTATTTCAAGTTATTAACCCTTGGTTCATCTGATCCATATACTATATCCATTTTTTGTATTCAGATAGGTATTTTATTGTTAGGATTCCACACACTCTTTACTTTACTAGAATTTTAGGATGTTTTATGGATATGGGAGTGTTTGATCATTATAAAGAATTAAAAAGATAGTATAATGAGAGGGAATGATGGTCTCTGATTAATAATATAATAAATAATTTATAAAAATAAATCATAATATCATTTCTCATTAAAAATAAAGGATAAATGGAAGGATTTTTAAAATAAAGGTAGAGATGAGGTTATGAACCCTTACCTTGCAAAGTAGATTCTTAAAGCTTTATAGGGACATCTTAGAACCTTATAAACTCATTGGATAGAATATTGAGAGGGTAAAGGATAGGAAATTAATTATAAATGTATTTTGAGTGAATAGTAATGAGAGAACGGGTGGATAATTATACTTGAGGAGGGTTATTTTTAAGTTAGAATATTGATTTTTTGTTTTTTAGGCCAACTACTTTGGAATAGAATTTATTTTCATGAAATCGGTTAGCTTATTATTCAAAAAAAAAGAGTTATTTTACATTTTAATCAATCCAAATCTGAATTTCAACTTCTAACCACTCCATTAAATTCAAGGAACCAAAAATATTTTTTATTAGGATAAAATTTAATTTATGTTCCAAAATGACAAATATAAGTTTATAAATTCAAATTCATATTTTTAAATTAATTATTTTACACCTTAAATACATTTTTTTAGGTTTGAAAAAAAATTAAGCCTTTCTTATATTATTATGGTGTCATAAAATTTACGATATTCATAAAACTATAATTTTTACTATTCACCAAAAAATCAATTATTTAGAAAAATCCTAAAAATTCACCCAAAAAATATGATGTGATGATTCCAAATTTAAATCTCTTTTATGAAAATAATTCTCTATGTGAAATTTAATTATTAAATAAAAACACTTGCTTATTTCAAAATTATGTGTTTGGTGCCTGAAATTTAAAAACTATTCTTCTAGTAATCTAATTTTTATTATGAGGAATATGTATATAATTATTATTCATTGATTAATATAAATTTTTAATAATTAATAATTATATTAATATCAAAACATTTTATGCATTTTCTTGTACCCTTGAATAAATAATAGTAACATTACCTCAGTTGAATCTCGGGTATTACACCCCCCAGATAATTTTATCCTCAAAATTTGTGTTGTACATCAATACATAAACAAATGAGGGTAGTTATTTTTTATTCCTTACTCGTATTCCCATGTTTCTTCTTCCAACTTGTGATTCCTCAAAATAACTATCACCGATCAGGTTTTTTTATTCCATAACACTTACTCTCTATTATTAAGAATATGGAAAGGCTCTTTATTATAAGACAATTCATGTTTGAGCTCTATTTATTTAATAATGAGTTCTTGTGTTGGGTCTAGAATGTATTTCATTAACATTGAGACATTTAAGATATCATTAACTTTAAAGAGATTGGTTGGAAAATCCAAATGATAATCCACATCTCCAATTATCCCCAAAATCTCAAAAGTCCCAATACACTTCGGACTTATATTTCCCTTCATAACAAACCTTATAAATCCCTTCCATAGTGATACTTTAAAGATGATATAATCTCCTACTTGGAATTAAAAATCCTTCCTTTTATTATCTATATATATTTTAAATCTACTCTAAGATTTCTTAATATGGTTTAGGATAGCTCACACCTTCTCGGTTTTTTCCTTGAAGAGTTCTGGACCAACTAGCCTCGTTTCCCCAACTTAATCCAAGTAGGTTGGAATACAAAATCTTTTCTCATATGAGGCCTCATAAGGTTCCATATTTATACTCAAATAGAATCAATTTTTGTACAAAAATTACACCAAATATAGGTACTAGTCCCATATACATTCCTTGGAATTCAAGTGAGTATGACCTCATCATATCCTATAAGGTTTGGATGGTCCTTTCAAACTACCCATCTATTTGAGGATAGTAAGTGGTGCTCAAGTATATATCAATGTTTAAGGCCTTTTGAAGACTCATATAAAATTTTTATGTGAAATGAGAATCGTGATAAGATACAATAGATATAGGTTTATCATGAAGTTTCATAGCTTCATTAATATAGTTTCGTGTAAGACATTCAAGGTCTTAAGACCAAGAGGTTTCAAGTTGTTGTTTTTGGAGTGATGAAGAAGATAATGAACAAGAAGTGTAAATACTCATGGTTTTGTCTTTTTTTTGTCAACACATAAATCATTTTATCTTACAGGAAGAGTTTTTAAATTTGAAGATGAAAAATGAAGTGTTATTTTAAGGTTCAAATATCATGATAATGGATGTTATGATTCTATGAAATAAGTTTTTGGATGAAATTTAAAATAAGTAAAAAGGTTTCATGGGGAGGAAGACAAAGTTTCGAAACTAGTTGAAGAAGTGTATAACCACATATGTGAATTTTTATATGTTCTCTACATAAAGGAATATACACATATTATTTTTCCTATATATGATAATATATGTATCTGAATCCAATATTGTGTATCTAAATATCTATGGATATAGATCTCCACATATTCAAATTTAAATATGTTATTGGTTACATAGGAAAATATATAGACCTAAATATTCCAATTTGTATGTGAATTGGTCACATAGGCAAATAGGTCATATGGTCGAATTGGTTACATGCATGAATGGATCAACGTAGGAGAATGGTTCACATATATAAATTTTTTTGGGATAATAATTTTCCACATTAGGGAATATTCTTGTGAATCATGAAGTATACAAATTTTTCATGTATGAGAGTTTCATCACATTCGAATGATTAATGAATGGTAATTGTATATATTAGAGAGAAAATAATGATGTATGAAATTGGATCTTGATATATACATTTTAACTGTGAGTTATACATTGTGAAGAAATGGAGTAATGACTGTAACCCTTGCATATTAAACATGAAGATATGGGTATGCTAACATTTTAAGATAGAATATTTATAGAGTTATTGTGGTGTGGATTTTGTAGATCAGTTTTAATAGAAGGATGTATGATATTTTCACATATCATTAAATAAAATAAAGGAAGGTATATAGGTCTTCAGAAAATATTAAATACTAGAAACTGATGATCATGGAAGTTTTTAATAAAGACGTATTTGTGGTTTTAAATGGCGATTCTACATGATAAGTTTTCTAAATATTTAAATTACTGAAAATTTGGGTAATTCAAAGTGATTGGTTTACACGGTATTTTGAATATCTAAGAGTGATAATAAGAGGAAAGGAAGCCAGCATTGTATGTTTTTATATACAGTTATTGCAGATCATGGGTGTGTTTTAAAAAAAGAGAGTTCTAAAAGGGAGGAAAAAAAGAAGGAAGAAGGTGTTCTTGCTCATTATTGTGAAAGAAATCAAATAAGAATAAGAACTGACTTGAAGAAGCATAAGTGTAAAGAATAAAATTAGCATAGTGATAATGTATTGAAGCCTATTGGTGAAGGTCTATTCTATTATTTCAAAATCCTTTTTTATATCAATTGTGTGAGAAACACGTGCACTGTCAAAGGAATGTAATTCAATACAAATGATGGATATACCCTACTTATTGTAACCATAATGGATTATTTTCTAGTGGTTTATGTGATCTTGAATTGTTTTCAAATCATGCCAAGGACTAGCAACTCCTTTTGAGTAGTGAACCTTATACATTATTATGTTTCTATGGGCGTGCTTATGTGTTTTGATTCGGCATATTCATTTCTCTCTAACTGGAGGTGAGGGTTTTTTTAAAAAGGGAAAACATAAAAAATGGAAGACCATTGATCCCCCCCCATATCAGTGATCGTGTAGATCCTAATTGGTATCTAAGCTAACTTCCCTTCATTAACTCTAGGATTTTTTAATTTTAAATAAGAATAAGACCATCGTGGATATTAAAAACTTAGTTAATTGTAAGTGTATTGCTAACTTTTATGAAAATAACTATCATAATTGGAAAGGTATAGTGAAACCCTATCTATTATCCAATGGATATGAAGTTATATAATTTTACACAGATGTTTTCAATCCTCTAGCTCAGATTACTCTCTTAATAATAATCAATAATAAGAATCAGGAGAAGGATGTATGGTCCAAAAAATTTCTATTATCCTCTCTCTTATAAAGTGAATTTATGAGGGTTAAATTAATTGGAATTACTAAATGAATCTGATATAAGTTAAAAATATTTATAAATGAAATACGAAGGTGAAGAAATCCAATATATATATTTGGATACTGAATTATGAAGATATAAAAATGGTATATAGTGAATCTATTAGTGATTTCTTTAAAATCGTTAATGACATTATAATCACCATAAGAATTTTTTTTGAGAAATTGGAAGATTCAACTTTTTTAGAGAATATTATAAGAAATATTCATGATAAATTTTAAGAAAAAGTATCATCATTAGAAGATATAGATTCTAAAATGATCTCTTTGGATGATTTTCATGGTATTCTTGTCACATATGAAATGATAATAGAGAATTCTATCAAGAATAAAGAAAATTTCCACTGAGAAATTTCTTTCAAATCCACTAAGAAAAAAAGTAAAATAAGGTTTTGTTGAAAAAAAAAGTCATTGATTCTGATTCAAAATATAAAGTGAGTAATAATTTTAATGAATTTATATCTTTATTTTCCAAAAATATGAAAAGAGGCATAGGGGGGTATAACGAAAAGTTACCATTGAAGTGCTTTAACTGTGGAGTTCTTATATATTTCATAGAAATTTATCTAAGACTAAAGGAAGATGAAGATAGTGATGAAAGATATGGAAGTTAAAGAAGATTTCTGAATAATAAATAATAAAAATCAAATTCCTATTCAAAATGAAGGAATAATAAGTTCTCTAAATATAAAAAGAGAAAAATTCTAAATGTGAGGAATATGCTGATGGTGAAGAATAAATGAAGATGAGAATTCTGGTGATGAAGATGATGAGAAGTTACTTATTTCAAAGTTTAATGATTATATCTTTACTAGTGATGAAAGAATAAACTTTGAAGAAGAATAGTAAACTCAGTTGGATTTCATTCAAAAGTATAATTGAAATGATGAATCTCAAAAATTACCAACATAGAGAAAGAAGTTAAAGAAAGATGGTCAACTAGTTAACAATTAGAAAATAGTGCATGGAGAATAAAAATCTAGATTATTAAAAGAGATTGAAAACATGAATCAGTACTTGATGAAGATAAAATACTTAACATCAATCAAGAATTAAATATTAATTTAAAGGATAAATAATTTTACCTTGTATAACTAAAACTGGTTAAAGTTGAATAAGGAAAATCTAGCATCCAAATTTCAATTTTGGAAGTTGGTGAAATATCTAAGGAGTGTGAATCTTAGAATTATAATAAAATATCATCATAAAAGGATAATAACAAGGTTGTAGATGATGGCAAAGTGTCTAAGGAGAAGAATCAAGTCAAGAGGATCATGTATGTAACTAAAACAAGTAGATTACAAAATTATAGAATTTCTATGAAATCAAACTTTAAAGAAAAAACGGGTATAGTTGGAGACTCTAATAATGATGAGAATAAATATAATATGAAGAAGAATATTTCACGATTCTAACAAAAAACAATAATAAAAAGTAGCTAAGATTGATGGTCATAAAGATTTTGGAAATCATATATATTATTTTGGACATGTAGGTTTCAAAGTAAAATATTCTTTTTATGGATATTTCTATTAATTATAAGTATTTGGTAATATAGTGAATATATTAAGATTCAATCATCAACACTAAAATTTATCCAAAAGGTATTGGAGGTAGAGTTTTAAGGGGAGTCACCCCACTCAAAGAAGACATACCCAAAAGAAATCTGAAAATTTTAATTTGATGACTAAAAACAGATTCAATCTTCTTGAAACTATCTATAAGAGGTTTGATTAGTCTGTTAAACTTGAAAAAAATTGTCTTATGATGATAAAAACCAAACAAGTTTTTTATAAAAAAAAGTCAAATTCATTAGGAGAAATAATAAAATTCAAAATATAAGTCTCTTATAATTGAAACTACTCTCAAGGCTGTAAAAGGATAATGAACTTGGATTCTAGACAATGGGTGTTCTTCACATATGATCAGAGAATTGAAGATGTTAAAGAATGTAAAATACTACGAAAAATTTATAGTAAATTTTTTTAATGATGAGTCTCTTATAATTAAAGGTATAGGATATACTATTATTGGAAAATAAAATTTGAAATTAGGGAGAACCTTATTTGTTGATTAACTAAAACAAAATTTGTTAAGTGTTTCTCAATTCTAATATGAAGTAAATTAGGTAATTTTAATAAAATATGGGTTTATATTTCAAAGTATTGAAGATAAATAAGTTATGAAAATAGGATGGTGAACCAATGGAAACTTGTTCCAGGTTAGAGAGGCACAGAATTAATGTTATTTGAGTATGAAAGAATAAAATTAATTATGGCCTAAAATTATTAGACATATGATCCATAGAAATATGAATGAGTTAACACATATAGGAAGTGATTTTGATTTCCCTAATATCGTAATAAGTTGATATTGGTGTTGTTCTATATTCCATAAAAGTAAATTCTCAAATTCTTCACACAAGAAAGTTGAGATACAAACATCACATCCCTTGAAGATTATTTATTCTGATATATGTAGATCTATAAGAATGAAATAAAAAAATAGAGATAATTATTTTATTAACTAAATTGATGATTTCACTCGTATTACATGTATTATATTTTTAAAACAAAAATCAGAGGCTCTCAAGATGTTCAAAATTTTCAGGAGAAGTGCTGAAAAGGAGTATGGATTTTCTATAAAGAAAATTCAAACTGATAATGTTTTTGAATACAAGAATGATAAGTTTCAAGGTTATCTTGAGAATCATGGTATTTATCATAAATTTTTTTCACCATATTCACAACAACAAAAAGTTTTATCTAAAATAAATAATATAATCTTAGTTTAGATGGCTCAAACCATGTTGATTAAACATGATACTTTTCAGTTCTTTTATAGACAAGGTATTAGTGCACCGGTACATATCCAAAATAAATTATTTTATAAACCAAATTAAAACATGTCTCCATATGATATATATATATATATATATATATATATATATTGTAATAATACCCCAATTTTTAAGTAATTAAATGTTTTTGGAATCCTTGGTATTACCAAAGTCAAAGGTGAGAATATTAGGAAGTTTGATCAAAGAGGTGTTGATGGTATCTTTCTTTGATACCCTTCAAATGGTATAGGATACATATTCTACAAAAAGGAAGCTAGAATAATTGTTGATTTGAGTGATATGAAAGTGTTGGATCATTCAGAAATAAAGGTTTCACAGTTAACTATAGATATAAGAGGAAGCGTATATGAAGCTCTTAAACAATGTGTTAAAGTCTTTGGTAGAAGTGATTATGTATAAGTTATATAGGATTAATATTTTGATTCATGATTTTATATTTATGAGTGAAAATATTTTTTTTCTCATCCAGGGTTAAGGAAGAAATGTAGGTTCAAAATATCATTGGGGATCATGGAAAATAGGTTAAAACTGGAAGAAATTTGAGGAAAGTTTTATATACCTATTTTTTTACAAGTTGAGCCAAGATATGTTGAAGAATCATTGAGTCATAAAGATTGGATTGATTCCATGAATAATTAATTAGATCGTATTAAGAAAAATAAGACATGGGAGCTTGTACCAAAATCTGAAGATAAAAAATTGATTGGAAAAAATTGGTTTTCCAGAACAAGTTGAATAAAAAAGGTGAATTGGTAATAAAAATGGAAATATTGGTTTGTAAGGGCTACTCATAAGTTAAGGTCATTGATTTTTAGGATATATTTACACTAGTTGAAAATAATATAACTATATGTGTAAATTGAAGGAGGATTTATATGGGTTGAATTAATCCTCAAGACCTTGGCACTCTAAGTTATATTCCTATTTAAATAAGTTTGAATTCAAGAAAGGAAGAAATTATAAAAACATCTATATAAAATAAAATCAATATGTTTCTAACATTGAAATTATTTATTTTTATGATATCATAATTTTAAGGAATAATGAATACTATGAAGGGTTTTTCAAAGAGATGAATATGTTTTTTGAAATTTATATAGTAGAAAAAATGAAGTACTTTCTTGGATTCAAAATCTCTTAATATAAGGATTATAATTTTCTATCACAAGAAATATATACCAAGGAAATACTTAAAAAATTGGAATGGAATATTCAAAATATGTTTCCACACCTATCTCAGTGGGAATAAAGTGGTTTAAGGATGAAATTAGAAGGGATGTTAACCCTAAATAATTTAGGAAATTGATTGGAAGCCTGCTATGTCTAACAACCACTAGACCAGACCTAGTTTATGTTGTTTCCCTTTGTACCATATTTTAAAGTAAACTGAAAATTTATCATTTTTATATAGAAAAATGATTCTCAAATACATTAAGGGAACTATAGATTATGGTATAAAGTGTGATAGCAAGGTAAATTTGAAGTTGTTCAACTATATTGATATATACTGGGAAGGTTGTGTTGATGAAAGAAGATCCACATCTAGTGGTGTATTCTTTATAGGAGAAAGATGTATGATTTTGGATACAAAGAAACAAAGTTAAATAATTCTTAGTGCTATTGAAGCTGATTATGTGGTTTCCACTTGAGATATAACTCAACTCATTTGGATGAAGACACATTTGGAAGACTTGAAAATTGATGTAAAACTACCATTTCTATTGGGTTGTGATAACCAAAGTGCTATCAATTCACAAAAAATATTGTGTGACGTCCATGATAAAAATATATTAATATTAAATACCACTTCATCAAGGAGATTTTGGAAAGAGATAAACTAAATCAGAAGTTTGTACCTATGGATGATTAGGTGGATGATATTTTCACTAAACTATTTTAAATGGATACTTTTCAGAAGCAAAGGTTGATTATGGGTGTTCAAATTCACCCTATTTAAGGATAAGGTGTGTTATTTCTATCCCCTATCTCTTCTAATATTTAGATATTTTTATCAAATGGGAAGAAAATATGACAACATAAACACCTAATACTTGTATTTTGATGTAATTTTTTAAGGCTAGAAAATTATTTTGAGATGTATCCATTGATATATTCTTAACCTATTTAGGGAGATCATATATCTAGGTGATTTTTTAAAAGGGTTAGGTTGTGTTTTCAAAATTTTTGAACTGTTTTAATAGTTTTTTAAAGTGAGTGTAGGAATTTTTTATTACAGGTTGCAGTCTATTTCAACTGTGAAGATGTGATGATAATGTTTTTATTATATAAATAATTTATGAATGATTGTTTTGGTCACTACTTTATTGAAAACATAGTATTATTGTTCAATAATTATTTTTTAATACACTTAGCTAGCTTATATAGGCTTATAATTATTGGATAGTGATCCATAGCTTGATTTTTAGAGATTCAGTAATTTATGTTCCTTGGTTGAAAAAAATAAAAGGGGGAGATTATTGAGACCAAGAGGTTTCAATTTTCTAGTGTTGGATTGATATAGAATTTGATGAACACAAATTTGGAGTGCCTATGGTGCTATTTTTATTATGAAAAAATAAATCAGTTTATCTTGTGGGAAGAGTTTTTAAATCTGACAATGCAAGGTGAAGTGTTCTTATAAGGTTCAAATATCAATATAATGGACATCATGATTCTTGAAAAAAGTTTTTGGATGAAGTTTAAAATAAGTAAAAAGGTTTTTTATTGGATAATATTAAGTCTATAAATTGGTTCAAGAATTACATAAACACATATTTGAATTTTCATACATTCTCTATATAAGGGTATATCCACATACAAGTTTCCATATATGGGAGAATCTATATAACCGAATGAATTACTACATATCTAAATATGCACAGAATAATATCTCTTTGTAATCAAATTTGGATATGTGATTGGTTATGTGGAAAAATCTATGGACCTAAATTTTCTTCTTCATAAGTGAATTGTTCATCTAGGAAAACTGGTCATGTAGGTGAATTTGTTACATACATGAATACATCAATTTAGGTGAATGGTTCATGTATATTAATTTTTTATAGATGAGAATTATCCACATCATGTAATGTGCATGTGAATAACAACATATGATAATTTTCTACATATAAGAGTTGCATTACATATTTGAATGAGTCATTAATGGGAATTTTCTATGTCAAAGAGTAAAGATCAATGTATAAAATTAGAGCTCAACAAATTAATTTGAACTATGAGTTGTACACCAAAAATAAAGAGAGATGTGACTATAACCCCTACATATTAAACACGCATATGTGGATACATTGACATTTTAAGATATTAGATTTGTGGAGATGTTGTGGAGTGGATTTTGTGGAGCGATTTTAATAGAAGGATACATGATATTTCCACATATCGTAAAAGAATATAAATGAAGTTATCTATGTTTTCATAAAATATTAAAGGTTGTAAACTAATGATCATGGAATTTTTAAATAAAGACATGTCTTCAGTTTTAAATGGTGAGTCTATAGGAGATGTTTTTTAGATCTTTGAACTACTAAAAATCTTGGTAATTAGAAGTTATTGGTTCATATGATATTGTAAATATAGAAAAGAGAGAATAATAGGAAAGGAAACCAATAATGTATGTTTTTACATAAAATTTATCCTTCTCATGGATGTGTTGTAAGAAAAAGATAGAGTTCTAACATGGGGAAAATAAGAATGGATAAAAGGTTATTACTCGCTGTTGTGCAAGAAATAAAATAAGAATAAGTATTATTCTGTAGAAGCACAAGTGTGAATAATCCAAGAAGCATAGTGAAAATGTGTTGAAGCATGTTGGTGAAGGTATATTCCATTATTTCAAAATCCTTTTTTCTATATCAACTATGTGAGAAGCACAAGAACTATCAAAGGACTATAGTGCAATTCAAGTGATGGATATACCCTTCTTATTATAACCACTATTTTCTAGTAGATTGTGTTCTCTTGGATTATTTATAGATCATTCCAATTACTATCTACTTTTATTTAGCATTGAACCTTGTAAATTATTATTTTCCTTTTGGTGTGCTTGTGGGTTGTGATTTAGTAGATTCATTTCTCTCTAATAAGAGGTGAAGGTTCTTTTAAAAAGGGAAACATAGAAATATAAACCATTGATTCACCTCATCCCCCCTAGTGGTCTTATAGATCCTAATTGGTCCTTACACAAGGGGTATATCCTCTATTATTGATAGGGAATGTTCATACTTAGTATATCTATCCATAGTGACCCATATGTCATCATTATTCTTATATTTCTTATACAGTCCTATAATAAATTCCATTGTGATGTTATCCCACTTACACATTGGTATAGGGAGAGGTTGCATGATACCCTTTAGAAGTTTTCAGTCATCCTTTACTTGTTGGAATACCAAGAATCTCCCTATAAATGATATATAGCCATGATAACCTTCTCTCATTCACTATATCCCAAATCAAGTAATATCTTCTCTAATGACTTGATCTATTGTTCATCTACTAACATATTTTTGGTTTTATTTAAGGATGGACATTGTTTCCTTATAAAGTGGTCTAACATTTCTAAACTATGTTTTGGAGAAATGGGTGGTTTAATATAGGCAAAGTTATTAGTTCTCACCTGAGTTAACTATCCTAATATATTCATAATATGCTCAACTCCAACACTAGATTAATTTATATTTATAAGGGAATTTACAATTTTTAGTATGTGTTTTATCTAGTGATATTTCTAAATCTTTTTTACCAGGATCAACTCAGTGTTCTTATTTATTCTCAATAGATTTATTAATTCTTATGGTGTGATATTAATAATAATTCTAATGTTTTTGAAGTGTTTCTAATCAATTAGAGTGATCTAGTTTTTAAATAATATTAACAATAAAATATCTTACTCTTTTTTTCATTAGATTTATCTTTTATGGTGGATAAATATTTATAACTACTGAATATGTTGTGATAACTTGTTTATTATCTGAATTTGGTTTTAAAATATTTCAGGACTACACTTTGGATATATACATGTTGTAATCTTATTATGTGTGTTCTTTATACTAATATTTATAGTTATTATTCCATTTATATTTTTATTTTAATATTATCTATAATAGAGGATCATTTTTGGAACTATAATTACTTGAAGATTTTATTCTCTAAAGAATAATATACATTATCTATCAGTTGCTTCTCCATCTGTGGGCTGAACCTATTATTCAACAAAAAACTCATCTTATTCTATTGTAGTGTCGAATAATTATACTCATTCATAGTGTAGTTTCATCTTCTTATAATAAGCTACATATATCAAGGTTCTCTATAAAAGAACCTAATCTGTTGTAAAGTTTCAACTACTTTAACTTAGTTGTAGAGGTTTCTAGTAAAGGGACCTGATTGGTGAAAATCACCAAGCATGTAGATAGAGAGTTTGTGGAGTAGACTAGGGGATCTTTATTCCCCAAACCACTATAAAAATTATTTTGTTCTTTTATTATTTATTTTAAACTAGACAATCCATTTGAATAAATTAATATTATATCACATCATAAAGGGGTCTAATTTTAAATTAATGAAGTGTTTTTAAAAGTAAAAAAATTCACCCCCCCCCCCTCTTATGTCTTTGAGTTTATTCCAATCAAAATTTTTTATTATAGGAATAGATTTCTATGGATGAACTCAAAGAAGGTATGTTAATGATCATACAAACCATATTTCAACAGATAAAATTATGTTTATTGGAAAGAAATAATGATCATCTATTTTAAGAATCTTGGATTTAAATTTTATATGAATATATTCAGACCTTATGAAATTCTCATGGAACCATAAAATTGGGATGATGTAAAGGAAGTTGAATATGATTTAAACTCAAAAGCTATGAATACTATCATTTGGGGACTTGGTCCTGATGAATTCAATAATGTTTATCAAAGTGATACTACCTATGATATGTGGAAGACCATAGTTGTTACCTATGAAGGAGATGAAAATGTCAGAAAATTGATATACAATGTTGTTAAGCAAAAGTTTGATACTTTTAGTGTGTATGATGGTGAAATCACTACTCAAATGATTAGAATATTGACTGAAATAATCAACAATTTTTTTACCCTGGGAGATCCAATTCATAAACTATATCAATCATTAAAATTACTTAGAGTTTTATCCTCTAAATGGAATGGAATATTTGTAGTTATTAGTCAATCAAAACTTGTTAATGAATTAGAAATTAAAGAGTTGATTGGTACATTAATGATGTATGAAGCTAAAATGTAATCTCAAGCAGAAGATCACGGAATGATCAAAAGGGGAAATACTAGTCTAAAATTTACTACTAAAAGAGAAAATAAGATTAATAAGGATATTATATCCTCAAGTGATTCTAGTTGTTCAAAATCTTGAGAATAACTAATTCATCTATCCATAAGATTCAAAAAAATTTATTAATATAAAATATTCTTAAATAAGTATTATAATAATTTCAAGAATAATGATCACAAATTAAAAGAATTTAGGTTATATAAATGTAATAAAATGGGGTATTTTAGACCTGAATTCCCATAGCTAAAAGAGGAGAAAAGAAAAATATAAAAGAAGGAAAATAAGTACCAAATGAAAGTTGATTATGAACATAAAGTTAAAAAGGATTTGAAGGCTACATGGAATGTTTCTAAAGACTCCAACATCTCTTTGAAATATAATTTGAAGAAGGTTTCATAAAATTTGAAATCCAACATGTGATATAAGGAAAAATAATATGAAGTACAATCATATTACTCTTATTCTTTTGATTCATAAGGTTTCTCAAGTTCTAAATTGGATAAATATTTTTCTATGCTTGAGGAGAAATATGAAGCCCTGGTAAAAAATCATAAATTGTTAAAAATATTCATAATGTGGTTCTAAATTAAAAGGTTAATATGTTGAAATAGCACTTAGAATAAAAATAAAAACTAAATAAATTTTCTTCAAACTTTTCTATACATGAAACTAGAATTAAATATTTATAGGATAAAGTAGAATACATTAAAATTGATTCTAGTATATTAAATAAGGGATAATAATCCTAAAAAATATATTTGAATGAATTTTTGAAATAAATAAAAATATTTTATTATAGGCAATAGTGATAATACATAGCTATATAAAAAAATTATGCCTATTTTAAGGAATAAAAATAAGTTTAATGTTACCTAATTTTATTGTGTAATTAATGGTCATTATGCTAATAATAATTTCATGAGGAATCCTAGGATCATTGTTATAAATAAAGCTTATATTTCAAAAAACTATCTAAATATAATTCTATAATTCCTAGAAAATTTATATAGATCTGGTTACCCAGATCTTTAATCGCTGACATAGCTAGAACCAAGAGTATTTGGGTACCAAAACAAGTGTTTATTTGATGGTTTTATAGGAAATATTCATATGGATAAAAATACTATATGGTATATGGATAGCGGCTACTCAATTCATTTGATTGGATAATTTTCAAAGTTCTATACACTGTCAAAATTTAACAGAGAATTGATCACATTTAGAGATAACGCTAAAGGCAAGGTAATTGGTGTTGGATTAGTGGGAGATCCAAAAAAATTATAATTAATAAATTTCTATATGTTCAAGGATTTAAGAACAATCTAATAATAATTTATCAACTCTTTGATGATGGATTTTCATTTGATTTTTCTATCAATGCATCATTTTTTAAAGATGAATTTATTTATTTTAGAGAACCAAGAACTAAGAATGTTTATACTTTGGACCTTAGTTTCTTTTGTAAACAAAAAGTGAATTAATTTACTAATGAAATAAATTAATAATGGGTATGGAATAGGAGGCTTATAAATTTTAATGTGTTTTCCCTATCTATGTTATCTAATAAACATTTAGTTTCTAGTCTACCCAGTCTTAAATTTGATCAGAACATACTTTGTGATGCATTCCAAATAGGCAAGCAACATAAGTTATCTTTTAAATATATTAACAAGGTTTTCATGTCTAGACCTTTAGAACTTATCCATGTATATTTTTTTGGACCATAAATAGTATAAATCTTTGTTGGAAGATTCTATGTTTTTTTGGGTTGATGATTTTTCAAGATTTAATTGGGATTATTTTTTATAATTTAAAATTGATGCTTTTTTAGTTTTTTTATTTTTTTGTAAAGTTTTTCATAATGAAAAATATTTCAAAATAATTTTATTAAGAAGTGATCATGGAGGATTGTTTGAGAATAAATAATTCAATTCATTTTTCTTAGACCTTAGTATTAAACATACTTTCTCTTCTCAAAAAACACCTCAACTAAATGTAATTATAAAAAGAAGAAATATGACAATTCAATAAATGGAAAGAACTATGTTAAATTAATATAGACTTCCTACCTATCACTATGAAGAAGCTATCAATATAGATTTTCATATCATGAATAGAGTTATAATCAGGCCCTTTCTTAAAAATATACCCTTTAAGTTATGGAATATAGATAACCTAATGTCCTACTAATCATTTTTTTTTTCATTTTCAAATGCCCGGTTTAAGGGTTGTCGGTACCCAATACAGAATTCACCATTTCCACCTCACCATTTCATAACAACAAGATCACATTCAAAATTCAAATTTCAAAAAAAAAATCAACGAGAAAGTTTCCCTCGCCACGCACCTGCCATCGCACCGCACACCTATTCATCCAAATTCAAATTTCAAATTTCAAAATCCAAAAACCAAATCATTGTCCACGCGCCTGAGCATTGATCCGCGAGCCCATCAATAAACGTCACCATCATTGCAGCTCATTGGAGAGAGCATCGGACCTCGCCGTCATCGGAGCATCCACCTCAGATTGGACCACCACCTTCATCACGTCCCACCGGAGATTCAAACCATCACCAGTGACCGTCATACCATCGTCGTTGAAGGAAAACACCATCAAGACTGAAAGCAGAGCACGAAACTTCCCGTTGTCCCACAGATTCAGCCAACCCCCGGCACTGGACCATCGGAGCAAACTGGGGCTACGAACCCCGTCTCCAAAACACAGCAAAACGAAACCAGATCCAAACCATGAATTGAAAGTGATCAACGATATAAAAAATAAGGAAACCAGAACCCACAAATTAAGATCTAGGAAAACCAACACCAGATCGCACAATTCACAAAACCAAAGTGTCTCAAGAAAGACAGAGACCACCAATAACAAACCAATAGAAGAGACCCAAATCAAGGAAACCCATCGCCGCCGAAGATTCAACCACAGAAGAAAAAGGAAAGACACCAACGCTCTCACCAGATAGCCTAAATCCTACAAACCACAGAAGCATGAACATGTTCGCGAACTTGCACCGCTCTGTCGAAGGAGACCTATCTGTTTGTGCAGGAGTCGAGTGAAGGTCATGCCAGAAATGATGCAACACCGTCCGCAGAACCACCGATACCACTACAGCGGAAAAAACCAACCCATCCAGCCAAGAGAGAAGGGAGATGTCACCTCTACCCGCAGTGAAGAAAGTTGCAGCGACGAGAAGGAGGAGAGAACCCTAGCTGATCCCTTTACAGGTGCATCAAAGAAAACCTAATGTTAGATACTTTAAAGTTTTTGGATTTAGGGTGTATATGTTGAATACTGAAGAAACCATTGGTAAATTTTACCCAGTATTTGATGAAGTAATCTTTCTAGGATATTCGGATACTTATAAATCTTTCAGAGTGTTTAATAAAAATTCAGAGATAGTTGAAGAATTTTTTCATGTGATGTTTGATGAAAGTGATCCTTTTGATCGTAATAAAATTAAAATAGACTAGGTTACTGATTCTTTAAATAACTTGAGACTTGAATCTTCTAAAAAAATTGAAAATAAATTAGAATATGATGAGATTCAATCGAGTCTAGAAGAACATATAACTAAGAAACCTAAAATTATGTTACCTAGATATCCTATAACCTTAAAGGAATATCATTTAGAGACCATTATAGGAGACCTAGATAGAGGATTTACAACTAGAAGAAATATAGGAAATATATCTAAGTTATCTACCTTCTTATCCTATTTTGAACCTAAATTTATAGAAGAAGCCTTAGATGATAAGAGTTGGATAATAGCCATGTAGGAAGAACTAAACCATTTTAAGAGGAATAAATTTTGGGAATGAGTTGATAGGCCCTCAAAAACACCCATTAATAGGAAACAAATGGGTTTTTTAAAACAAAAAATATGATAAAGAAATAATTACTAGAAATTAGGCTAGGATAGTTTCTAAAGGATATAACCAAGATAAAGGAATAGATTATGAAGAAACTTTTACCCCATTTTTTAGGATAGAAGGCATTAGAATAATATTGGATAATTAATCTTATATAAATTTTAAATTATATCAGATAGATGTTAAATATTTTTTTTTAAATGGTTATTTAATAGAGGAAGTTTATGTTGATAAACCTCTAGGTTTTGAAAACCCTAATCTAAAAAATTATATTTTTAAACTTAATAAATATATATATTTCCTTAAACAAGCAACAAGGTCTTGGTATGAAAGATTAAGTTATTTTCTTTTGAAAAATTATTTTTTAATAGATTTGGCATAGCCTACTCTTTTTAATAAAAATTATTATTCTGATATTATATTATTAAAAAATCTATATTAATGGTGTTATTTTTGTCTCAACTAACAAAAATAATTTTAATGATTTTTCAAAACTTATGAAAAAATAATTTGAAGTAATTATAATGGGAGAATTGAATTTTTTTTCAAATTTTTCAAAAATATTTAGGAAATATTTTGAATAAAATAAAATATATTATTTATTTATTGAAAAATTTTGGACTTAAAAATAGTAAGACTTATATAACTCTCAAATTTACTAATATAAAACTTGATTTGGATGAAGCTGGAAAACCAGTTTAAAACAAGTTATATAGAGTCATGATCTATAGACTGTTATATCTTACCACTAGTAGACTGGACATTATGTTTTCTATTTTTATTTGTGTAATATTTCAATAAAACACTAAAGAATATCATCCAAATCCTATTAAAAAATATATATTTAAAAGGAACTATTTTTCTATCATTGCTTTATCCAAAAAGTTCACATTTTAGCTTAATTTCATATTTAGATGCTGATTTTGGAGGGTGTGTATTAGATACAAAATCACCTCAGGAACTTGTCACTTTTTAGGAAAATACCTAGTTTCATGGTCTAGTAAAAAGAAATATTTAGTTACATTGTCAATAGTTGAGGCTAAATATATTTCTCATGGAAGTTTTTGTGCACATGTGTTGTGGATAAAACACACTATTTTGGACATTGGTAAAAAAATTAATCATATTCCTCTTCTATGTGATAATACTAGTGCTATTAATATTTCAAAAAAATATTATGAGTCACTCTAGGACTAATAATATTGATATAAGGCATTATTTTTTAAGATATCATGTCCAAAAAGGGAATATATCTTTGGATTTTTTCAATACTGAGTATTAACTTGCATATATTCTCACTAAACCACTTCCCACTGATAGTTTTTATTTTATTATGGGGGTGTTAGGCCTATTTAATTTTCAATAAAAAAATTATTTCCCTTGTATAATCTCTGTTTAGAAGTCGAATCTATTTCTTTATGTTTTTTTTCATTACATCTTATTTATTTCTATTCAGTAATTTAAAATTATTTCATTTAAAAATTTATCTATTTTTTGTGTGAAATTGCCTTTTCAAATTTAAAAAGGCAAATTATTGCTTTGAAACGTTGGCTATAGAAACCAAAGAGATTCTTCAATATGTTAGAGTTTAACTCTCTCTCTCTCTCTCTCCCTCCTTCAATCTTGTGCCCTTTCATTCTCAAAGCTCTCAATATCTCAATCTCTCTTGAACCCTAGTATTCTAACCTCAAACCTTATGATTCTATAAAATGGTGAAGAACAAGAGAACCTATGAAGCTAGTCTAAGAATATCTAAGTAATAGAGTATATTGAATTCAAAAAGGAAAATTCTACAAAGTAAAGTCATCAATTTAAAATGTCTCTTCTAAATAAACCTGTTGTTGAAAAAAACCTTAATATTTCAAGGATTGAAGTTAATATTTAATGGTGAGAACAAGAATTATGTTTTTGATCAGGAAATAAACTAGTTTTAGGAACATGTTCAGTTCATATTTGATGATATAGGGTATGTCATTTCATCAAAGGTAAATGACAAAGAATTTTCTATTTCTTCTATAGAAATCGATAGAGTTTTTAAATACCCCCAGGAAGGTTTCTTCCACTTCAATATAAAGTCAATAGGAGATGTAGTTCATAAATATAAAGACATAATTTCTTTCTTATTTGGTATCTAACAATTTATAAAAAAAAATTAAAGGACTTAAAGGATGACCAGAAGGTGCTGGTCAAATTCATTTAGTAATCGATAGTTCTAAGGATGGATGAGATGGAGAAAATTATTTTCCTTGATATGTATCTCATATGTTTTATGTTAAGTTACATTAAATTAAATTTATATATATTCATTCTATGGTTCATGAATCACTAATATCAAAATAATGTACAGATATTATTATTTCCTTATGGAAGAATAGTTTCTATTTTTCTTTATAATAAAGGTATGGCCCATGATATCCAGATATGCATAAGATTCCATCATATAAATGTTATATATTCTGAAACACTAAGGAAATTTGGATTTTTATAGAGCACAAAAAATATAAATTAGATGAATCTTATTGCTAAAAATGAGGAACAATCTACAGTTCATTATCATGGGGAGAAAATACATTTAAAATATACTAGTTCAGTTAGTTTTTTGTGTAGAATATATTGGAGAATCCACAGTGGAACCAATAGAAGAAGAACTTAGAGGCCTAAAAGATGAATCTGTTGGTGAAAATAACATTTTTATTAGTATAAGAAGAAGACATTTGGTGGGTGGAAATTTCCTTGATAGGATAGGGGATTTCTCTAATTACCCAGATCCTTTGAAGAGTCTTCCTATGAATATGGTGGTGGTGTTCTAATTCTAAGACTTAGAATAAGATAAGTGCATGAGGAGAAACCTTTGGATACAGAGGTTGAAAAAGTATATCAACAAATTTATAAATAAATATGAGATGAAGATAATATAGTTATTTTAATTTTATTTGAAAGTAGAATTGAGGAATTTATTGTAGAGAAATGTCAGAAAGTTGGTCATGATGATGGGAAGGTGGATCATTCAGATGAACAAGTAAGAACTCTAATAACTGAAATAACTCAACTAATTAGTGATCAGTCGGTTTATCTTTGTGAATATTCCTTGGAGAGGACTACAAAATTTCAAGTTGATGATAGGGCTAAGGTTATTTGAGATGTTTCTTCTATATCAGGTGAATAAATGGAAATTAAATCACTTCAATTAGTTGAAGTTGGTGATCCTTCTATAAGACTGGAGGAAGTTTATTTGGATTTTGATGAGTATTTTGAATATAGGAATCACTCTTTTGTTGTGAACACCACTAATAATTTTAATCATATGAAATTATATGCTGATAGATTGAATGGAGAATTTGAAAGTTCTCAAAAGACTATTGAATATTTGAGAATCTCATCTATTCCCAGAATATAATTTGAATCTATTTACGATCATCTTAAAAGTTTAAAAGAAATATCAATTTCAAGAAGAAAATTTGATTTTTTTCTATAAAAATAATTTATAAAGTTAGGAAGTTCAGGAGTGAATCAGTTTAAAAATATTATTTTGGATATCTGGAGAAGTTTTTAGGAAGTCGGTTTGAGTATCTTAAAGCTAGTTCAAGCTAAGGGAGAGTTTCTACTCTAATTTCAAAAACATCTCCATATTTTATAAGTATACTGGAGTCTCTTACTTCTATTTTATATGTCATGAATGATATAATTTAAATTTTATAGTGTGATATTATTCCACTTCACAATATTTTGTATAATCAGCAAGGGCTTGTTACAAGGTTAACTTCTGTAGAACCTAGTGTTTAATGTTTAATCAATCAGCTCAATGAAATGATGGAAGAGTATGCCTAGTCAATATAATTAGTTTACACTTTTATAAAGGTGAATCTAGTGGAAGTTCTAAAGATGAGTCAGGAAACAAGGTTGTTGATGAATGAATGGATAAGGTCGATAAATAGAAATTTTGAGCTAGTGATGAAGGAGCTAAAAGTAGTGCATAAAATGTTCAAAGAGACCTTGACCATTTAATTTTCATCTTCTAATAAACTTGAACCCTCTTATAATCCTTCACCTTATCCTCCTTTAAATCCTTTATCCAAAAATGTCTTGTAATCTATAATGATTATTAGTATAATAAAATCCTTTTGTTTATATTATATTATATTTATTTGTTTCTTACTATAGTTTCATGTCAACCCTACTAACATTTTAGGAATCATTTAATTTGGCCTCACATAACATTCATTAAAATTTTAGTGCACCATTAACTATGTTCTATTCCTTTTTTATACTTTCATTTTGATATCACAAAAAGGGGGGAGAAATTTGGATAAACACAACATTTTTATATCTATGTTATTCTATTCTATATTGTTTAGAATAAAAACTATTATATATTCAAATCTATTTATAATTTAGGGGACAAATTTATAGAACCACAGCTGTTTTTAAAATCCTTAAAATTAATTATTTTATCCTTTCTTTGAGAAATCTAGATAAATATAATCTTTTTTTATTTAATATCTATTTATTTAATTAATAATTAAAACTTATTTTTGTGTTTATATTTCTATGATCATTTTCTATGGGTTTTTTATCATCAAAAATGGGGGGATTTTTGGAAATTTTTTGATCCAAAAATATTCTTTAATTTCTTATTGACTTTGATGCTCAAAAATACCCTCATCTTTTTTACTAATAAAGTTACTTTAAGTGAATTTCATGATTACATTTCTTTAAATATTTATTTTATTTTGAATTAATTTTGGTTGAAGTTTTTCTATGTGTTCTGGATTATTTTTCTTAGAAATATGGAATCATTATTCTGAACCTTATGTTTATGGAGAACGTAAGGTTTGGGAATCTAAATTTTGATAAGGAATGCTACTTTGGTACCCTATGTTTAAGCTAACCATTTGGATTGAGAACCAAAATTTTTTGAAGAAAACTACATTAAATTATGTAATGTATGGTTAGTTAACTAAATGTTTAAAATCAATAGTATGTTGTGAATGGTACTTTTGAAGTCTCCATACATAGAGTAATCCCAAAGTTTGAAGCAGTCGTATACAGAATTTGAATTCAAGATATTTTCCAATATTACAAAAATAGTATAACTAGAATAAATATATAATTAAAATCTATTATAAGACCAATTAAAAGGTTTTTAATCAATATATTAAATCATTCCTATTTTTAAAGTAAGTTATAATTTTCAGTAGGAATTTTAAATTCAAATTTCAAACAAAATGATTATTTTGAATATCATGATTTATCTCGTGATATTTATGAATCTGTTTGACCAGGATAAACTCATTGTTCTTATTTATTATAAATAGATTTATTATTTTTCATGTTGAGATATTGAGAATAGATGTGAGGTTTTCAAATCTCTTCTAATTAATTAGAGTGATATTCTTATTAAAGAAGATTGATAATCAAATCTACTACACTTTTTTTCATTGGATTCATCTTTTATAGAGTAGAAATATTTCTAAATACTAAATCTTTTTTTATATCTTTTTTATTATATAAATTTATTCATCAAATATTTTGGTACTACACTTTGGAAACATATATGTTGTAATCTATTGTTTTGTGTTTATCCTGTTTTTGTTTAAGTTTATTCTTCTATTGATATATTTCTTTGAAGATCATATGCAACCAAGGATCATTTCAGATCTATAATTACTTAAATATTTTATTCTATAAATAATAATATCCATCATCTATCATTTTCTACTAAAACTATGGGATGAACTTGTTATTCAACAAAAAAACTCATCTTATTCTGTTGGAGTGTCAACTAATTGTACTCAATCATGGTGGATTGTTAGCTTCTCACACTAATATATGTATATCAAGGTTTCCTGTAAAATAACTTAATATTTTTTAAGGTGTCAACATCCTATACTCAGTTGTAGAGGTTACCTATAAAAGGACCTAATTTATGAAAATTAAGAAGCTAATAGAGAGAGAATTGGTGGAGTAAACTATGGGATCTTTGTGCCCAGAACCACTATAAAAATTGTTGTGTTCTTGTCTTGTTTATTTTACATTGTTCAATATTTTTGAAGAAAATAATACTGCATCACATCATAAAGTGGTTCTAATTTTAAATTATACAAGTGTTTTTAAAAGGACACAACTCACCCCCCCCCCCCTCTTGTGTCTTTTGAGTTTATTTCAACCAACATATAATTAATTAGTTCATGAATAAAATTAGGAATTATAAATCATAGTATATAATTCCTAAAAAATTATTACAAATTCATGTCACATATTTTAGAAATATTTATAAAATTTCTTAAGGGTTTATCATATATTTATGTTCTCTGGTTATGTTCTTCTAAATCTAGTTTGGAAGGTTTCTTCTAAACTTACTTTGATAGTAGTTGTAACACCTTGAATCTGGTAACCCAAATATGGTGGTTATTTTATTACATTAGTAAAAAATACATAGATCAAAAGTTCCAAAATTTTATTATTCTCAAGAAATGAGATACATAAATGAAAATTATATTAAATTGAAACCTAAAGATACATCATATGAAAACATGAAAACTTTATTATTTCCCCTTGTAAATTCATACTTCACACAAAGTAATCCTTTTGGTTTCCAAGGGAAATGGAAAACAAAATAAAGGGATGAGCTCTGATGCTCAGTAAGGGGTAGTTTATAGTAAAATTTATCACTCATAAGCATGATATCAATAATACATCATGAATAAATAAATTCCATAACAATTAATATATCTATGGATTATAGAGATGTAAATAAATGCATGGATAAGAATAACTAATCTCATAGTAATAGAATTCATAGTTTTTGACACCATAAAAATATTTTTAAGAACACATTCCAAGAAATTGTACTTAAATGGGTAAGGATTATACCAAATACCCAACTAGTTTTTCTCATGAAACCTATTGATTCATCGAGGATCTATATAATTTTGGGCTCCACCCATCACATAATAAGTCCAATACATCCATTATATAAAGATAATGAATAAAAATATATATATCAAAATGTTCTCTATGGATCTCATATATAATAATGGGTAAGAAATCAATAGTTCCCCATATAGGAATAAGGATTACAGAATATCAATATTTCCTCATTCAACAAAACAATATGTCTATCTAGGGGGATACCCCAAAATAAACTTAGAAAAAAAATAATATTCTCAATGTAATGGATATTACTCTTATCAAAGGAATGATAAAAAATTATTGGTGAATAGTACTTTCATGGTGTAGTGGTATCAATAGGAAACTATCCTCATTATAGTTTATAAAGAGATCATGAGTCATTCAAAGCATATCCCTTGGGAGTGTCAAACCAGGTGTGAAATTGGGCCCATTAGTCATGCACCAAGTGAAGGTCAATTTAATACTCAACCAACTTTTTTCTGGGTTATTAACCTTATGTGATTATAATAAAGTTCCTACATCCATTTATTTTTATCCAGACATGGATTTCATTGCTGGGAAATCACATGCTCTTTACTAAATTTTTTGGATGATTTATGGATATGGGAGTGTTTAAGTATTAAAACAACTTATGAAGGTAGTATAATGAGAGGGAATGGTGGTCTCTCATTGATAATATAATAAGTAATTTATAAAAATTAATCATAATAAAATTTCTTATTGAAAATAAAGGGAAATGTAAGGATTGAAAAAAAAAGGTAGAGATGAGGTTAGGAACCCTTACTATGCAATGTAGCTTCTTAAAGCTTGATATGGCCACCTTAAAACCTTAAAAACTCTATGCAGAGACTCTTAAGAGGGAAAATGAGATTCAATTCATGGTCAATGGATTTTGAGTATAGAAAAATGGGATAATGGGGGGATATTTATACTTGAAGAGGGAGGTGTTTTTAGGTTAAAATATTGATTATTTTTTATTTATTCTAAACTTTTGAATAGAATTGATTCCCAGAAAAATAGTTGGATTATTATTAAATAAAGGATGTTTATTTGAAATTTAAATCAATAAAACAGAATGGAACCTTCCAACCACACCATTAAATATAAAGAACCAAAAATAGTTTTCATTATGATAAAATGTAATTTAAGTTCCAAAATGTAAAATATAAGTTTATAAATTAAAAATTCATTATTATATCATAATGATGTTATAAAATTTGTAGAATTCATAAAAACTATAATTTTTACTATTCTCCAAAAAAATAACTTCTTCAAAAAATCCCAAAAATTTACCCTGAACTAATTCTAACATGATGATTCCAAATTTAAATCCCTCTTTATGAAAATAATTTTCTATCTCAGTAAAATTTAATTATTAAATAAACACACTTATGCATTTCAAAATTATGCATTTAGTGCCTAGATTTTGAAAATTATTCTTCTAGTAAATATAATTTTTATTCTAAGACATATGTGGGTAATTACTATTCAATTATTAATATAAATTTTTAATAATTAATAATTATAATTCTATCAAAATATTTTATGAATTTTATTGGAAACTTGAATAAATAATGGTTACATTACCTTTGTTGAATCTCATGTATTATATATAGTTTTGGATATGTTGAGGCAATGTTGCACCTCATTTGGGTTGGGATAACCAAAAGAATAGTGTGGGAACCATGTAGCTACAAACAAATTTTGAGAGTAGAAAAGTTTTTGCAGATTTTTGATGGAGGACTTAGTATTGATTCCTAAAAATAATTATCAAGTGGGAGATTATTAGGTTTAGCTGTGTGAAACCCATTTTTGATTAAGTTATTTAAACTAACATAAGGATATGTTCCAAAAGTCTAATATTTTATGATCAGATGAAGATGGTGGAGTGGAAATAACTAAGTCTAAAAGTCTAGAAGCAAGAAAATTGGAAGATGGAAGTCGAAAGTAGTAAATTGAAAGTTATCCTGACAATCCTAGAATGGATAGGTGTAGATACACAAAGGACTTGTGTAAATTTTTCTCTATGTATAATTAAGAGTTTCTTATTGTGTTATGTAAGGTTTTTTCCTTTGGAAGATTTTGGAAAAGTGATTATGTATGGTTCTTCATAAGGTTACATAAGAGTAAAGTTGTAGATTTTCCAGAAGCATGCATTGTTCACTAAAAGGAGAAGTTAATGTGGTTGATGTCTTTAACCAAGTGAAGGGATTCCCATAAATATCAGATCCAATTGGTAATGATATCTATAGAGATCAAAAGGTGGTGTAACTAGTTATTCCATATAGGATCTATTGTAAGTTTTATAGTGTAGATATTTATTGTGATGATGGTTTTATATTGTAATCATCTTTTGTTTCTTGAATAGAAAAGTTTTCAACATTCCCTTTGTGGAGTAGGTTTAAATCAAAACCACAAAAAATAATTGTGTTTTTCTTTTTAATTTTCTTCTTTATTTCATTTTTTTAGAAGTTATTATCCAAGTTGTTTAGAAGTGTATGTTTTGATGTGGTGAATTAGATTTAGTTTATCTTATAAGTTCTGATGTATCATTAGTAAAAGTTTTCTCTAGTTCTTTATTTATGTTGTGTATTTTTTTAGGATAATTGTTGGGTGTTTAGAAGGATCATCAGAACCAACAGTGTAGCCCAATGCTTTTGATATATAAAGATTATGGGATGAGATGATAATGATGGTGAAACTTGAAACCAATAAGAAAACCAATATTGTGTGAATAAATGGAAGTGTGAATGTGTAGTGGTGGTGTGTAAAATGATACAAATTGATTGAATAGGGTCTTTTAGCATGCATTGGATATGTGATAAGGTTTTGGTGTTTGTGTTTTCCCAAGATATGAGTAATGTTGGAGATATAGTGTGGTTATACTCTATAGAATATAATTTTTTCTAGAATTAGCTAGGAGTTTTGTATAGATATGTGATGTAATTATATATCCAATGACCTTTATATGTGTGATATCTTCGGTGGGGTGGGGGATCTGAATCCATTTGTGATGTATGATAGTTATTTGAAAGTAATTATTTGTGATTTAGAACTGGTTGTGTTACATCATCTTCATGATGATGATGATGATGATGGTGATGATGATGATGAAAATGATGATGATGATGAAAATGATGATAGGCTATCCATGGAGATTATGTGATATATGATGGTGGAAATGCAGGTTGAGGAGGGGATAATCCTTAAGGTTGGATGGCTAGAAATACAGTGAGATTCATCGAGGGTCGACAGTTTTTTAACTACTATAGATTGAAGTGGTGATTCCATGAGGGTGTACACCAAAAAAAAATAATGAGAGCATACTGGTGGATAGTAAAGGTTTCAAGCACAAAGGAAGAACTAGATGGGGAGTTATTAACTCATATTTTTATTGTAATAGATGATTAACCTAAGATTTACATGATGAATAACATCGTGATCAATGGAATTGAATCAAATATTAATTTATGATTGAATACTAGAACCAAGATTCAAGGTCATTGTATATTAATTATAATTAATTTAAATAATTAATAATTACCTTGCAATGAATTCTTTCTTCACTGATGGATCTGAGAACATCTCTACACTGTATCATTATTATGTTGTAGAAATCAAGATTATATTCCCTCTAGTGATGATCCACAAATGTTCCATGGACCTCTGAACATCATCATAGTAATATTCAGGTGCTATCATGGTAGATCCTAATGCTTGCATAGTTCACCTTTGATCTCCCTAAGAATCTCTTGAATAAGGATTCTCTTTGATCTTTCTAGACTCAAAAGTGGTGGTGGAGGATGGTCGCTCTCCATTCTTTAGAGCATTGTTATAGATGAATATCTCTAAGGATTCTAAATAATTCACTCTTGATGTTTTTGTACACAATAATATGAAATGGAAACCCTCCCCTGAGAAATAATATAACTGGGTTAAAATGACAATAGGGTTGGAAAATAATAATTTCACATGAACCCTTATTATTTTTCTTAATTCCAGAAAAACCCCATGTCTAAAAATCACTAATTAAATAAAATATTATTTTATTCAAATAATATTCAATATATATTATTTCTCATTGGACTATTAAACTAGATCTTTCATTACTCCACAATATTTATTGGGACTTTAATAATGACTATTTATTTATTAAATAAATACCACTTCATTGTTTTTGAATAAATAAATAAATATTATATTTACTAAATAGCAAAAAATATTTATTAAATATTTTTTCCACAAAATATTCTCTTGAATAACTGATGATGAAATATATGTAATCAATAAAACATGAATAATTATTAAACTATATGTGAGAATAATATTTATTCACTTGTTAAATAATAAATAATTTTATCATTTAGCTAAGATTTTGGATACACTTAGTGTGTGACCCTCAATGCCTCTTTCTTAGTGGAATTAGGTGGAGCAGCCCAAAGTACAAGGTTAGCATCTAGAAACATTCCAAGGCACCCATAGAGAAAGAATTTATTTTCACAGTGATATAAAACCTCATATTAATTCTTACTATGAAATATAATCCATTTATCACGATATCTCTAATCAAGAAAGTTGCATGTCGTTGTCATCAACCTATGTGCTCAATGTATCTTTCTTTGAATTTCTATAAATTGAAATTTCCTATAAAAAACCATGGACATGGATATATTTAGGCTATATCATTTCCATAAAAGGGCCTAAGATATCAACTTTTGTAAAATAATAAATGGGATAAATAATTTCTCATGTTATTTATTAATGAAGTATTACTCATGACGCACCAATGTATCCTACTTCACTGTGAACACATTTCATCATGGTTTTCATCAATACATCAAATTAGGAAAATCATAATATCCATTAATAATAATATTAAATTCTAAGGACCAACAAATGTGTCCATAGATAGGAACATTCAATGACACATATAAATATGGATTTTCTACTAGCAGGTCTTGTTATCATAATATCCTATAGTAAAAATTACCAAGGGTGTACACCATGAGAAGGTGTCTCAAATTCCTATGAGTATCCACTCTTGATATATTATATAATTTGTGTCCATAAAATGATTTATTCTAGCTATATAATATATATTTAAGAATATTGTCATGTCACTTCTGGGTACTTATCATAGTGGAGAACTTTTATGACCTTTCAGTGTGATAGGTACTCTTTAGAAATTATCACATGCTATGTAATGTAGAAGAACAATCATAATGTGATAAGAAGTTTATTAATATTAAAAAATATGAATACAAGTAATCATTAAGTATAAAGAATTTGGTTCTAAGTCACGAACTTCAACAAACTCCCACTTGCACTAGAGCCAAATGATAACAACCTTTAGTCCTATAGCTCTCACACGATACTCATGTTTCTATTGATATAATGATTTATTAAAGGGGTACATCATGTTTTCTTCTATGGAAACTCTACTTATAGAAAATTTACTCCTCTAATAAAAATCCCTCAAGAGGTGACAATTCTGAACTATATGCTTTGTTTGTTGGTATGATTATGGATCTTTTACAAGATCCACCACTGCATTATTATTGCAATACATTGTGAAAGGGTCCTTACTGCTATGTAACGTATCAAGATCCTAGACAAAGATTTGTATCCAAATGTATTCCTTGGTTACATAAGAAGATGTTATATACTTAGAATCTGCTATATAATCAGTGACAACTTGCAAATTTCACTAGTGAAGAAAATGGTTTTTCACATTGGTTTTTTTTCTTTTTAACATCAGTTAGTATGAAATGTTTTTATAGGTGACATTATAAATATTTTTTTAATGTTGGTTAACAAAAACTGACATTGTAAATAAATTTATGTGGGAGTTTTTCACATCATTTATGAAATAACCGATGTGAAAAACATTTTATCATGTTGGTTTTTTTAAAAAACAAACATGATAAAAAAAACTTTTCATGTCAGTTATTTGATAACCGATATGAAAAACCTATCACAATTGATTTTTTACATCAGTTATTGGATATTCTACATGAAAAATCAATTTTTACCATTTTTTAACATCATTTATCCAATCACCAATGTTAAAAAATTCATGGTATTTTCAGGTCAGTTATGAAATAACTGATGTGAAAACCCTTTTATCATGTTGGTTGCTTAAAAAAATTAATGTGATAAAATGTTTTCCATGCCTATTATTTCATAACCGATTTGAAAAACTCCTAGATCAACAGTTTTCACATGGGTTATGAAATAACTTTCATGAAAATAAAATTAATATTTTTATTTTTATTCCTCCTCTCCATAGAAGAAGAGATAGTAAAACTAGCATAAAAATAGTATAAAAACAACAAAAAACATCAAAACGCACTTAAATTTTGAACTTTCAAGTTTATAGTATATAGAAAAAATAAACTAAAATCTAATAAAAACTGTGAAATTATTTTCATATTAAATTTTTAAATGTCTCAATTCCTGTGAACTATAAGGTCAAGGGTCGTCAAAAATCTACAAATTAAAAGAAAATAATTTAACATGTATTCTGAAAAAAATGAATAAAATATTAAGTAAAATTTTATAAATAAATATAACCTGCTGGAACTACATAATTGCACCATTTGAAATTATTTTATACATAAATCTTAAAACATAGTATCCAAATTCCTTTACTTCTTGTTTAGGAAAATAATTTTTAAAAAATTAAAAATAACATTATTAAGTAATATATGCAAAATTTAGTAATTGTAAATGAAAATTCACCTCTGCCTTTACATATTTGATCTTAGATCTATTTTTTATTGTGGTCTCTATAAAGAAATTTCATGCCCTATTTGAAAATAATATTAATAGAATAAATTTAAAATTTATTATAATATAAACAAGAATTAAAAAATTCAAACTTACATATCCAATACATTCTTAAAATTTTCTCACACTTCCCAATGCATAGAGAATAGCCATTAAAGTGTCTTATACCTTGGGAAAAAACACCCAACATACAATGGACACTGATATAAAAGAAAATTTGATGTTAGTGGTTATTATATTAATAGATATATAACACTTTTTTAGATATATGTTTTATACTCTTGAATATAAGGAAACATTCTGCATGAATAATTGTATTCTTTTGAAATATTTCAGCAATATAAATTGTTCTTTCATCATCAGTCATTGTCATCACTATAGGTGAAATAAAAAGTGGGTTCATAAATCTATATACTTATATCTTGTCATGTTGCTTATAAATTTTATAGAGATACCTAATACAAAACAAACATAAGTATAAATTTTCAATAAATTAAACTAATGTAAAAAAATTTGTTAATCAAATTACATGGAAAAACTTGAACCATTTTGATGAAAAATTGATATATAGTTATAAGCTCCATGATATTGTTTTTCAAAAGATACAAATTCATTGCATTCCCACAAATACTATATTCAATTTGAATCTCATAAACATCCAAAAAAATTTGAATATGTTGAAAATATATCAAGACTAGTATAATTTTTATCTGATGTAATAGATCTTTGTATTTGTTGTTTTCTATATAGTATTTCTTTAATTTTAAATTATTTATATAAAAATATAGATAAATATATAAACTTTAAAATTTTAAAAAAATAATAGAAAAATTAAATAAAAGATAATATACACATACTTCTATCGTAATATGTTGAACAAGTCTAGATGGCCAAAATAAAAAGTGGTTGATACTTTGTCCAACTATACTCACCTCATTTGTAGTTAATAGTATTCTTGCTAATCTATCTATGATATCTTGTACAGTGACCCAATGATGTTATATCTATATCTATTGATGATGAATGGTATCGCTAATATAAAGTATTATCCCATATGCAACAATATGATGTTATGGATAATCAACATATAACTCATAATAATTGTGAAGCTATGGAGGAGGGGGTGTAGGAGTAGGATTCGAAGGAGTGGGGTCTACTGGCGAAGGTGGAGGATTGGGATCCTCTTGCAGAGGTGGAAGAGTGGGATCAGCAATCTAAAACTATCTTTGTATGTTTGTATACATCGACTGTATCAAAGCTCTGATCATGTCCTCCACCATCACACAAAAATCATGAACTTTAGCTTCCAAATATTATATTTTTTTATAAAAATCCTCCATTGAAAAAGCTTCAAAATGTGGAAATGGTTTTTTATCGATACACCTACCGAGTATCCTCATACACGACCTAGGTGGTCGAGCTTTACCAATGTCATAGCTAAAATAGTCTTCCTAACCTCAATTATAAAGACCCCTTGTTTTCTCTTCTCCTTAAGAGAATCCTATATATAATATTTGAAAAAAAATCCATAATGAATCACAATATATAAAGAACAGATTTAACTTAAATAAATAAATAAATTAAACATATTACAATCCTCTCAATTAGAACCCTCGACTCTTCCATAAGATATTGTCTTTTTTTGATCATCCAAGCCCTCTTCTATTTTTCATGTCTAGAAAGGGGGGTAATTTCAACCTCAATAGAGCCTAAAGACACGACTCTTATTTTCTTAAATTTTTTAGATATAATTTGTTCTTCTAATAATGTATACCCTCTTCGAGATAAAGTATGAGGATATAAATTTCTTGATTGGATCTCCTTATGATATCTCCTCAATTTCTATAAATTAAGAATAAATAAATCATTAATAATATCATTAGTATAAAAAACTTCTAAAAGGTAACATTGAACTTACCAAAAATGGTTCTCATCATCTAATTTCAAAAAAAAATCTTCCATGTATCTTCATATATAAATGTATAAATATCACATGGATTATGATATTGTCTATTCCCAAAAATGAAATCTGATGTGAGGTTTGATTTAAAACCCCTCCATATCCTAGAATCCAATGATAAACATTTCCTCCTAACTCCTCCAATATTAGGTATATCATATTTCATCTAATAATAAGGGTTAAAACATATATTACTACAAAAATTTCAAGATAAGCAAAATAATAATAAATTATCTTACTAAAATGGTCTCCCACAAGTAAGATATTATCAATTTTTCAACACTTCTCCAATCATCAATCAAAATACTAAATTTTATTTTATCTTTAATGATTACAAAAGTATTGAATTTTTTTGAATTTATACCTATTATAACATCATTATCATCAAATTCTTTAGGTATCCTCTGGTCATAGCTATAGGCAACTGATAATTTTGTTAAATGTGTGTTGCCACATTTACCAACCCTCTTACTATTCTTTGGCCCCATGGAATTATATATCTTATATAAAGAAGCATGAGGACCATCAATAGGAGCATGTGTACACTTCTACCTATAGGTATGAGTATGATCATCTATAGAAGTATGCGGTGGATCAAATGATTGATCTTTCATTATCCTACAAATCAAAGAAAAAACCATTAGTACACAAATATAAAAAACCAACTATAACATAAAAATGTAAATAAAAAATTAAAAATTATCAAACCAAAAAAGTAAACTACACTTAACACGTTTGTATTTATATTTGTTATAGTTTACTAAAATTCTAACAACATTGATGAGAGATGAAATGACATGTAAAATAATGAAAACAAATCCAAAAATGGTGTGTGAGTAGTAAAAATTATTCAACATAACAAATCATTTTTACACCAAAAATAATATCTTTTGAATATACTCTTATACAATAATTTTGTTTTTATTTAACATATAAGATTTAAAATTATTATTTTTGAACAAAATCTATTAATAGATAAGTTAAGTAAGGGTAAACATGGTAAACTAAACAAAACTAAAATAATATAAACAAACAATTTAACTTATTAGTTATAATACATGTTTTAATAAAGAAAATTAAATTAAAATATCTAACATTTTATGAAATTTACAAAAGTAAATGAGAAATAAACATTTGTTACCTATAATATTAGGAATATACTAAAGGATTTTTTTTCTAAAATTCCTTCATCATGATCAATATGTGTGTCACAAACCATGTTTATGACATGATTGTCAATATTATCTATTAATCTTTCCATGTAAGTAGGGATCTCACATAAATCAGTATCTTAATTAAGTTTATCATCACTAACATGTTGTTTTTTTCGATATAAAACAATAGACCAATGCATATCATATTGATAAAAAGCATAGAAATTTTTTTTCATGTGTTTCCATGATAAAAAGATCGATTGTGTATTCCAATCTATTCAGATTAACTAGTGTCATTCCAAATTCATCATGTCCAAAATTGTTGTTACTAATAAACCATTTATAGTTAAACAGTGGAATTCGAAATTTAATGTAATCAACCTCCCATATTTCTTTAATGACTCCATAATATACAATTGATGCAGATATTGGGTTTTTTTATTTGGCACTCGAAAAATTTATTGTTTATAAAAACACCAATACACTACTATTTTGAACTGCACTTCTATTGTCCTAATATTTCATATGAAATGTATAGCCATTAATGTCATACCCAAACCATGTTATCAAATTTAAAATTAGACCACCCACTAATTATCTCAATATTTCTGATGCATCAGATCTACTAAGCATGATCTCTTTAAACCATGGAAAAAAGTTTTTTTATGGTTATTCAAAATCAACATATCTTTCTTCTTTAGATAACATTGTCTAAAAAAATTAATATTCAATGTTATATATGGTTGAACATAATCTATGTTATTTATGATGTATAAATGTACCTTCTTTATCTATTCACCTATCAATGATTTTACTTTCAATCGATGGATCCCATTTCTCCCATAATTGATTCATTCATGGAAATATATAGGAAAAACGATGTGCTCTATTGTATACAATTAGCTTGAACAAAAATTTTCAACCTCCTCAGAAATATATTATTCAACAATGGAGATTTGGGTTGATATGAATTCTTAACATACCCCTTCAATATCTTCATATACCTTTCAAAATGATACATCCAACATGGATATATAGGTCCACAAATCTTTATTTCTTATACCAAATGAACCATTATATGCACCATGATATCAAGAAAATATGGTGGAAAATAAATTTAAAAATTGAAAAAGTATATAAATAGCTTTATTCTCCAAATTTTTCAAATAATTTAGATCAATCACCTTATTACAAATTTAATTGAAAAAAAACACCTTTGTGATAGTCATTCTGAAACGGATGGGAAATATTACACATAATTCAACTCATAATAGATGTTACATAATGATGTGACAATCATGATATTTCATACCTTCCAACTTCAAATCCTTTAAAGATGCAAAAAAATTACATTTGAAGAATAACTCTATGGTTCTTTATATCATGAAGACACTGACAAAAGCTAATTTTCTCTCTCTTAGATAATGTATGAAAAGCTGGGGGTAGGAATTGTTTTCTTCCATCAAAAGTGGGAGCTAGCTCCAAACATATTCCCAGTGAGAGTAAGTCCAATCTTACATTCAACCGATCTTTAGTCTTTCCTTTAATATCTAACAATGTTCTAATCAAGTTGTCATAGATATTCCTCTCTATGTTCATGACATCAATGTTATGTTTGACCTCATGATATCTTAAATATATTAGCTCAAAAATATTGATCTTTTCTTCCAAATATTTTTATCATTACTAGATTTATGTGTATTTATGAATGTCACGTCAATTTTTTTACACCCTCTCAAAATAATGATCAGTGGAAATAGGTTTTGGAGAAATAAAAAATTCTTATGATCCATTTAATACCTTTTTTAATCTTTAATAAGAGTGATCCATAGACAAAAACTTTCAATTATCCATGTATAATTTTTTCTCCCATGATGAAGTTGATAATATGAAATCTGTTATTCACAAATTGGATAATATTTATTCCCCTTAACATTGTATCTAGACAAATTTACATATGTTAGGAAGTCATTTATAGTGAACATACTCATTTCATGTAGTTGAAAATATTCTATTTTATAAGAATCATACACCCTAATACCTTCCTCTCATAAAATCTTTAAATCATCAATTAATGGTGATAAGAAAACATCAATATCATTTTTAGGTTTTTTTGTTCCAGATATCATTAAACTCAACATGACATATTTTCACTTCATAAAAAAATTAAGAGATAAGTTTTAAATTACCAATAAAAAAGTCTAGAACTATGTGTGCTAATAAGGATTCATTCCATATGTGCATAGTCCAAGTATAAGATTTATAACTTCATTTCCAAATATAGGAAATCGGTGATCAATTTTCTTACATTATGGATAGTCATCTATATGTCATAATTTTCCATCACATATCCTTTTATATGAATTCAATATTAAACTTTTTTCATCATGTGAATTTTAAAATAAACATTTCAAACAAGGGATTATAGGAATATACCAAAATTCCTTGGTAGGGGTCTCTATAACTACTAAATCAGACTATGATTTTTCTCTTAACTTATATCATGACATTCTACATTTAGGACACCCTAACAGAAATTCATATTCCTTCCAATAAAGAAGATAGTCATTTAGTAAGACATGTATTTTTTTACCCTAATCCCATCAAGAAAGGTATTTTATTCACTTTATAATGTGAATCTAGAAAATCATTGTCTTTAGGAATAATATATTTCAACAATTTTATAAAATTTGTAATACTCTTTCCACTCCATCCATGTTTTACCTTCAAGTTAATAAATCTTAACATCATCGATAAAACTTTAAATTTTTTACAACTAGATACATTGGTTTTCAGCATCGCCATATCGATCTAAATTTTTAGTTCTTTCTAAATTTCCTCTACTTCAATATCATGAATCATTTATTCAATTTTATTAGATTTATCATCTTTCAAATCATCATCATTAATAGATCTGAAATTCTTCTCAGTTTCACCATTCCAAATCCAAGGTTTATAACTTAGATTAAAACCATGAAAAATTAAATGATCATTGATATCTATTCTTTTCAAATTCTTCATATTTAAACATTTTAGGCATGGATAGAAAAACATGTCATTATTTGTAACATTTTTTTTAGAAAATTTCAAAAAAATAATCAACACCTTCCTCATATTCATCACTTATTCGAAGTTCCATAATCCAACTTTGACTCATTATTATCTATAAAAAATATCAAAAATAAATATCTTGTCAGAATAATATAGTGGTAATGAAAATGATAATAAATTATTCAAGTTAAACCAAGTTTAAACTTATATCAAAGATTTCATAATTTTAAATTAACAAAACTTTTAAATTTAAAAAAAAATATGCATATTTGAAAAGTATAGTTATAAATTATAGATAATAATGGAATATAAGTTTAAATATAATTAGAAAATCATAAAAATAAATGCATGGAAGTAATTTAAAAAAGAAAATATAGTTATATCATTCTCTCATTTTTCATTTTCTTCTGAATGAAATTAGATGGAACATGAAATTGAATATTATTGACCAGAATCCAAATCAAGTGTGCATTTTCCATTTTTATTTGAATCTTTATCATTGAATTTTTTTAACATATGTTTTTCATAAAAAACCAATAATTATTAGAAGAAACATTAATTCATATTATAATATAATCATATAGTAGAGTTAAAAAACATAATGATGAATTTGTAATGCAGCACATATAAATATATACAAAATTAATATTATATAGTATTTATGCCTAGTGTATTATGAAAATTGTGCAATGCATATTACATACTGTGTATTCCATGAAAACTTTTTTTATTTGAATGTAACACACTAATAACCCACATTTTAAATATTTCAGTCTACTACATTTGATATAATAAAAATCCAAATTCATGGGTAGAAAAATGATTTTAGTGAGAATAACATGTAATGCATGTGTAATTCCATGAAAATATAACATAGAATAACTCTACCTATGTAGTGGGATAATCCTATAAATTTAAAAATTAATGAAACATAAAGTATGATTGGGGATAGGCACTGCATCGATCTCTATTATCATTTGTAAAAATGAGTCAATTAGTCCAAATGGAGTAAAAACCTAACATATATCTATCAGAATATAAAAAATATATGTAAAGGAACCAATTGATAGTTCCTATTGTGTATTCACAAATAATTTCAACATTGTATTGATAGTAACTCATAATATGAAAACTATATATTTAATATATGATTTTTCAAGATAATAATATGATCACATCATAAGAAAAGTGTTGATATTCATATACACTACTTATATATTATTGTATATTAAACTATATAAAAATTGAAATGTATGTATATATGAAATTTTAAGATTACTTAGTCACTAATAAATGCATAAAACTAATTGAAATTTATCTATATACATGGAAGTGTGTGCATAAACAATTAATGATTAACAAACATCATCCAAATAAGATACATTTAGAGATTCAATGCAGAAATTTAATATGTGGTTAAATATAAAAATTTGTGAAAAAACTTAGTAAAAACACCTTTCCATATAGTATAAACACCATAAAAATAATATATAATGCAGAAATTTATGATCTAACATAGAACATTAAGATATAATGCAGTCCACACTCCTTTTTATTTAAATTAATGGATAACTAAGGTATATGAAGATGGTAATCTGATATTTTAGATGATAAAATATATATTAGAATGTGAAATGGTGAGTTTGATGAATCCTTGGGGTTTATAAAGATGGTAATGTGATATTTGAGTCCACATAATTGAAAAAAATAAGATTTAGGGTATCCATGACATTGAATGATCGAAAGTGAGGATAGATGTGTGCGGATTACTTGAGAGTTGAGAAATGAGAAGATCGAATGTGTAACAATGAGGACAAAGAAACGTGAGGATGTATGAATATGGAAATATGATATTGGATTCCACTAGATTGAAAAAATGAGGGTTATGGCTTCCGTGTGAGAGAAACAAGTCTGCTTTCATGAGATTGAATATCACCAAAATGATTCAAACCAACGATTCATAAAATTTTAAATGTTATATCACATCATTTATTATATAACTAACATGATAAAACATATTTTTTACATCGGTTATATAAATAAATTATGTGATAAAGAAATGAAATTTTTTTCATGTTGGTTATTATATAACTCATGTGAGAAATCCTCTTTATCGCATCGATTGTATAATAAATGACATGATAAAGTGGGTAAATAGATTTTTCATGTCGATTATTATATAACCAATATGATAAAGCAATATACATATCTTTTTCACGTCATTTATAAATAACTGATGTGAAACACTGACGCAATAAATACTTTGTGTACTAGTGTTTGAACTCTTCCATCTCACAGCTCCTCCATTGAGACTAAGAACATATCTTGACTATGACTTCATCTCATTCTGATCTATCTGAAAACTAGCATCAGTAAAACTCCTAATTATTATATCCTCATATCCTCTATACACTAGGAAAATATCCTTAGTTCTTCTTAGATACTTAAGGATATCCTTGATAGAAGACCAATGTTATTCACCAATATCATCTTGATATCTACCTACCTTGCTCAATGTATAGGAAACATCAAGTCTAGTACATAACATGGAATACATGATTGATACTATCATTAAAGAGTATAGGATCTTACTCATTCTCTCTTTCTCTTGTTGTGTCTGAGCACACATTTTCCTGTAAATATGTATACCATGTGATACTAGAACCAATCCCCTCTTGTATTGTTCCATACTAAATATATTTAGTATCAGTTCAATGTATTTACTTTGACTTAGTCCAATAATCCTCTTGGATCTATCACGAATTATATTAATCCCTATAATTTAGGTTGTTTACCTAATTCCTTCATGGAGAAACACCTGTTTAACTAGTCCCTAATAGACTATAAGACTAGTATGTCATTTCTAATAAGTGATATTCCATCAACATATACTACTCAGATAATGACCACATTCCCTCTAAAATGATTTTAAATACATGTATCATATTCATTCTTAATGAAACCAACATCTTTTATATATTCATTCAAATTGAATGTTCCATGACCTAGATACTTACTTCAATCCATAAATAGATCTCTACAACTTGAATATCCTTTTGTCATCACCTGGAGTCGCAAACCCTTCCAGTTGTGTCATATAGACATTTTTTTAAAGTTTCCCATTAAGGAAAGATATTTTGACATCCATATTCCAAATTTCATAGTCATGGTAAGAAGTTATAGTAAGTACAATTCTAATGTATTTAAACATGGAAACTAGTGAAAAGGTTTTATCATATTCAATTACTTGATGTTGTTTAAACCATTTACCCACTAGTCTTTTTTATATGTACTTACTTTACCTTCTATGTCTAGTTTTCTATTGAATACCCATTTACACTCTTTGGGATTTATATCAATGGGGAGATCGACCAAAATCTATAATTGGTTCTGATACATGGAATCCATTTCAAAATTCATTGAATCTTTCCGTCTTGCAGCTTCTAAGATCTCTAGTTACTCTTTGTAGGATAGAGGATCACTATTGCAAACCAATAATGAGTCACATATCAGGTGGATATAAAATTATATATCTATGGTTTTCTTACCTCTCAGGTTCTCATATGTAGTACTTGTGTTTTAGGAACAAATTATTCCATGGATACCTATGGAATCTATTCATGTACTAACTCTAGTATATCTTGATCATCAACTTTATCGAAGTCAATATTTCTCCCACTATCCTTCTTGAGGATGTGATCCCTCTTAAGAAAGATAGATTGTCTAATAATAGTCACTTTATTATCTTAGTATTTTTATAGGTAGTATCATTTTGTTTTCTGAGGATACCCTATAAAGATACACTTTATGTCCCAAGGTGCTTGTTTTTTCCTGATAAGACCTTAACAAATGCCTCACAACCCCATACATGTGTATGCAACAAAATAGGTTTCTTTCTCCTCCATATCTCAATGGGAATTATTTTTTCCACTTCAATTGGTACTTGGTTTAGTGTGTATGCAACAGTTTATAATATATATCCCCAAAAGGATAATGGAAGATCTGGATGACTCATCATCAACCTTAACATGTCTAGAAAAGTATGATTCCTCCTTTTACTAACATCATTCCACTGTGGTGTGTAATCTGGAGTGAGTTGATAAAGAATATCAAACTCTCATAGAAATTTGATAAAATATTGGTTAACATATTCACCACCTAAATCAGATCAAATATTCTTTATCTTCTTTTCAAGTTGATTCTCTACATCATTCTTGAATTATTTGAATTTTTCAAAGGACTCAGAATTATACCTCATCAAGTAGACATATCCATATCTACTCAAGTGATCAGAAAAAACTATGAATTAAGAATACACACCTCTAGTTTCTATTAAAAATGGTCCACACACATTAGTGTGTACCAATCCTAGAATCTTTGTAGCCCTTTCACCTCGTCCACTGAATATTGGTTTGGTCATTTTTCTTTGTAAACAATCATGACATCCTTCAAGTGGTTTTATCTAAAAAGATTCTAAATAACCATGTTGATAGAGTTTTGTCAAATTCTTCTCATTTACATGACCAATATGGTGATTCCATAGTTGGGTGTTATTTGAGTCGTGTAAACATGATTATGTATCAATTTCCAATACTTGGTTTTCATAATTTAATACATAAAACCATTATTCAAATGTTTCATACCATAACATATAGTTTATTTATAAAAGAAATGACTTTAATTTCCAAATTTAAAATTAAAACCATTTATACCTATACAGGATAGTTAAATTATGTTCTTGGTAACAATCAGTACATAATAATAATCTCTTAAAATCAATATCATTCTTGATGAAAATGAAATCCGGTGGTCTCTAATGGCTAGATCATCCATCCTTTCACCATTGGAATCTCTCAAATCCACTTATCCTATGAAAATATTTCATAATATACTTGGTTCTTGCATTTTGATACAGATGTGAGTACCACAAGTTGTATCTAATACCCAATGTGTAGATATTGAAAGATTACACTTGATAAAAAATGAAACTTTAGCTTCCCCTTGATTCTAGGTGCAGTTAATCTTCAAATGGCCTTGATTTCCACATGAAAAACATATTACTTCCTTTTCCTTTTCTTTCCTTTGGATCTTTCCCTTCTTTGAAAGATGGTACTTGGAAGATTTTGACTTTTTATGAGTCTTGTAACCCTTTGCCTTATTCTTCCTTTTCTTATTTATCATAAAGACTATGGTTTTTTCATTCCCCATGTCTTTGTAAAATTTTAAAATTATAGTAATAACTTTCAAAAGACTCTTCTCATTATTGATCATGTTATAATTAACAATAAAACTGGATAAGGACTTGGGTATTGAGGAAAGTATGATATATGTGCGCAACTCATCAGATAATTTAATCCCTAAGAGGTTTAAGTGTTAAATGTATCCAATAAACTTGACTATATGAGGCACATATAGCACCGACTCTCTAATCTTGGTTGTAAATAGAGAATTGGAGATATCATATTTCTCTCGTCGTACCTTCTATTTATATATATTCTCAAGGTGATACATCTTGTTATATGATTCCATATCCTTATGTTTCTTTAAAAGATCATTGGTCATGGATGATAGAATAAAACATTAAACATATGTGGCATATTTTAAATTTTTCTCATAGATATACAACTCTTCCTCACTAGCCTCTTTACCAAACACTTCAGGAATAGGTTATTTTAGCACATACAATTTTTATTCATGATACAGGATAACACATAAGTGCATTTTCTACTCTTGGAAATTTGTACTAATTAAAAGGTTATCCTTATCAATTATGGATTTTAGTGATGTGTTTTAATTTGTGTTTATAATAATTTCAATAAATAAGATAATCATAATTTTAGTGCTTTATCTAATAAAAAGTAGATAAATAAATATTGTACTATATTTATTAATCTCACACTATTTTATTTAAACCTAATTTACCTCACTATTGGCTTTGAAATATCATTTTTCTTGTACATTCTAGTGGTAAGGATCTATATTCCCCTTATCATCACCCCAATATTGGCCAATCAAGCAATTTTAAGGGTTTTAGGTAGGCATTCCAAATGTCAACTAAATTAACTCACAGTTCCTTGATTTTTTGAATGGATTTCCAAATCCTAAAATACTTAAATTGGATTTTCTAAACCTATGCCTCTTAGATACACCATGTCCTTCTTTGGTATTAAACCCTTGATGTAAACTAAGTTAATTCAACCCAAAACTTCAAGTTAAAATTTCATAATAATTGAAAGCACCCTAAATTTGGATGGTCAATCACTTTGAACTGTTATTCGATTTTAACTTAAGTAGTTTAAGGAAATACTGAGATAATATATATATAATTGTGGTATTTTTATCTTTATGTGTAAGTTTACCTTTTAATCTTTATTACATGCTTGTTAATATTAAGTGGATTTACTTAAGTGATTAACCATGTCTTAGATAAAATTTACACATAAAATAATTTATTTTAATTCTATATTGCATGATTGTAAATTCATTAATTTAAGTGATAATGAAAAAACATCCATAATGAAATGTGTCACATATGTGATCCTGTTTTGAGGTATTATTTTGTTTATTTTCAGTCTTTAATTTTTTCCTTATCTTCCCCTTGAGTTTTTGGTGAAAATTGAGATTTTGGGCTTAAAAGCAGGTGGTTCATAGTTGGGGAATGGTTAGGGAAAACCTTCCACCCTCCTCCAAGTAAGAATGCGGACAGTTTCTATTTTGGGAAGTGGAGACCACACATCTAGTGCATAATTTGAAAAATTGTGCGGGTCAACTGTGTGGCATGTTCCTCTAGGATAGTGAGGGATGCACGGTTTCCACATGGTTAGGAAAACCTTACAGGAAAATCATGTGACCTATCCATGTCATTAAAAAGTGGGAAATTACCTTTGTTACCTCTTTAATTTTGACCCTAAATCACCTCCCATCCACCCCATTCAGGATTTTCAACCATGGGAGCCTCCCCCAAGCCTTCTTGGACCTCTTGAACATTGATCTTTGGGTGGTTTTGGTATAAGGATCCAACCTTAAACATTGCATATTCTTGAATTAAGTTAATAATTCACATTGAGGATCTTTTCAGGTATAGAGTTTTATAGAATTAGGTCATAACTCTTACATTACATCCCAAAAGTTACAAAGTAGACACTTCTACTCAGTTCCCATATTTTTCACAAAATAAAAATTCTTGAAAAAAATAGTCATGTCTAGTTCCATGTTTTAGACAGCATTTCTTTTCCTTGATCTCATCCTAGACCCTATTTCACTTTATGTCCAGTGAAAAACATTTCAAAAACTTAGGATGAGCATAAAAATCTCAATAAGGGATACACAAAGAAGGAAAATTTTTAGTTTTTCAAAACAAAAAGTAAACCATGAATACTTTATCATAAGTAATACTTTTCACCTTTTTGAAGTAGTAAATACTCTTCACTCAATAAAAGATCATTGCTTACCCTTTTGTAACCAAAATATTACCATAAAACCCATATAAAGAACACATAACATATAAAGGTAACTTGGGACATAAACATACTTAAATAGAATAACCATACGGTCGACTTCCACACATATCACTAAATGAAATAGCCATACGGCTGACTTTCAATACCCAATGCATTGGAGGTTATAACGTAACCACCCATCCTGGTTTATCACGGCACCACCCGTCATTTAGTTTATCACATAACCACCCATCAAATGTCCAAGTACTATTATAAAATCATAACACATAAAACAAATATAAAGGAAAGAAAAAATTTCCAAATTTCAATCATAATATATCACTTAAATATATTGACATAACAAATCTATTATCAAAAACATTTTTAATACCAAAATACGTAAAAGAGTATATGGTATTTATTTTCCTTTTAAAAACATTACGACTTGTTAAGGAAGCCAAAGAGCAAATAATACTCACTTACCTTCACCTATGATGTTTCCGCACCCCCTCTATGTCTCACGACAACCAGAATTTTTGTTCCTCTCTCTGTGTTTCTTTCGGTTTCAATTTTTCTTCTGGTTGTTTTTTGGTTTTCGTGGCCCATTCTTCCTCCTCCGCTGCTATTTCTGCTATTTCTATCATACTAGGAACCAACTTAGTCGAACTCTATGGTTCAATGGTGTCTTTGTATGTGATAGAGGAGTAATGGATCGGGTGCTTCGGATGCTCCGGTTTTGGGGTTTCTGGTTCAGTGCATTTGTCTTGCGGCAGGACGCTTGACGATGGTTCCTATGAGCTTGTGAAGAATCATCCTTTGGGGATCAGCTTCGGGCAGACTAGAGATTTCCTGGTGTGTTTGATGTGTTCAGCGATGGCGATGAGGTTCTGTTGGTAGGGGATGGTGGTCCAGTCGATCATCACGGCTCGATGATGAGACGATTTCCGCTAAAAACTATCCTCTGGCTTCCCTGTTCCATTACTCCCAAGCCATGTAGGTCTGGTGTGCTGGTCATTGTGGAAGTTTTGGGAAGTGATGTTTGATTGGTATTGGTTCTCCAGGAGTCTACCCAGTTGTGGTTCTACTGGTGACCCCTGATGCTTTGTGATCTTTGGTGCTGGTTGGTGATTCATGGTGGCGATGGCGGTTTCCAGTGGGCGTTTTTCAGAATGGTTTTTGTATTTTTCAGGTTATGGTATTCTGTTTGGTGTTCTTTTCAGTGATGATTATGGGATTCAGATGATTCCGTGCTGATTTCATTGGTGTAGATGTTTATGGAATTGTCTTGGATGTTTGGTTTTGCGGCTGGATGCGGCTCGCAGTTTGGATGGTGTAGTGTTTTTTGAATTTTGAATCTCACAGGGGTGGATTCTATTTACGGGTACGCGGGGTTGTATTTGGTTTAAATTTTGGATGGTTTTTAATTTTTTTTGGTTTGAATGTATTTTCTTTTTCCACTCTACCAAAGTGTTTTGTTCAGAAAAAAAATGGATTTGAGGTAATAATGGTCGTTTTATCGATATTTGGTACTTGAGTCAAAAATGGACTTCTTATAATTACAAGTTGTTCATGTGGTCAAAATTTCATTATATCCAGAATTATATTAATGATTTAGATATCATATATATCATATATATCTAGTATATACATGTATTTATAATAGTACATAACATTTAGTGATAAGAAATGAAATGCACCGTTCATGGAGACGGTAAGCCGTACGTACGCATGAATGCTACTTCCATTTCTATTTCATATTTTAATGGAATGGAAACTTAATGATACATAAGTATATTATAATTACATTATAATATCATATATAATTTCATTTACTCTACCCTTTATACATTCCACATAAGGGATGAACGAGTCATATCACTTTGAGGGGGTGGTAGTCCGCACTTCCTCAAATGAGATTATCGTATTTACCCACTATGGAAACCATAAAGGTATTCTATAAATGAAAAATACAGAAGCATAGAAACAATATAAATATAATATATATCATATATAAATACAGTTCCATCATAATGGCCACCATGAGAGGTTGTTGGAGATATTTGAACAATCATCGTTTCGTGAGGCAGTAGTTCGTCGTCCACTGAAAAAATATGTTCTTTACCCATTAGACGGAGGTTTGTGTAAGTGTAGTTCGAATCCTTCTCATAAAAACAACCTATTATATTGAGTATACTATTTTTGTTATAAAATAAAGTAATAAAAATATTTTATGGGGTTGGATAAGTAAAATAAAACAAAATAATTTAAGAGAAACTGTTACCTTTAATTTGGGTAACTCCCTTTGGTTTGAACCAAAAGGACTTCTTGAAGTTCCTTCTACCTAAGGTAAGGATTATAGGTGGAAGAGAGGGATCTTGAGAGATTATTTGAGCAGGGGTTGGATGAGCCAAGGGGATTGTGAAGTGTGAGGAATGGGTTAGAGGTGAGGGCTTTTTATAAAGGGGGGAGGGGATCTTTAGAAAAGTGTGAAAATATTATTTTATTATATAATGATTTTCGGTTTCTTAAGGTCCAAAACTTATTAAAGTAGAATTAAAGATGACTCATGGTCTAAATAAAATCATCCAATAATAATTGGATAGGTATTGGATATTATTTTAATCTTTATAATCTTATTTATTTAAATCATTTATTAATGAGGTAAACACTGCATCATTATTGTGTCATAAATAATTTTATTTATTTGATGTCTAAAAATTATAAAAAACATACCATGATGTAGAAAATATATTTATATTTCCAAATAATATTTATAGTCGAAAATATAACTTATATAACCCTGTGTAAAAATTAATTTACTAAAAGATATTTGTTTATGCCATTTTTATCTTTACTTTAAGTTAATTAAAATAAAGTGTCGTTATCACTCCCAAGTGGCCCCATGGGGTCCCAAAATCGACCCAAATATGCACATGGTCAGAAGTGTATCAACCAATAGGATTAGGACACATGTTAGGGTAATTTTATATTATTATAGTAATATTTGTTTACCCTTATGTACCAGATTTACACTTTAACCATGGTAAATAAAATATTTATTGCAGAAAATATTCATAATGTCTAAAAATAAAAGTTACCTATTTACACAATTTGGAACTCCTGATTAAAAATATGGAATCCATTTTTCCAAATTCAAAACACAGAAGTGGCAGAAATTAATTTAAAATTAATTCCCGTTATCAAAACAAAAGGCATGTTTTTAAGAAATAATAACTATCAAAAGATTGACATTTTTTTATATCCAATTTCAAAGTGAAATTAATTACAATGACCAACATTGGATTGAATGGTAAAAATATAATCTAATTACACTTTAAAACCAATTAAAAATATAATCTAACCATATAAATAAATTATATTAAAAGGCAGTTTTGAATTAAAATACAGTATTTTCACTATTCATTAAAAAATAAATTTTATCAGAAAAATACCAAAATTTCATCCAAAGTAAATTTTGATATCCCGATTCTAAAGAAGAATTTTATTTGGTCAAATAGAACATATAAAAGTGACCAAAACTATATTTAAAGATGGTTCGCCATCAAAAGGCAGTAAATCAACCTTTTAAAGTAAATTATGCATAAAATTAGATTCATTCACATTTTAAGCCTATAACTTTTATTGAATAAATGTAAAAACATTTAACAAATATATATAATCATGTTTTAGTTAGTTCTATTCATTCTTTCCAATGCAATGGTTAGGCGTTAACTACCATTTAAAATAATATTATTATATTGTTAGTGTGCAACGTAAGATTTCAAAGAAACTCGTTGTTGCATATCAGGTACGCCATCAAACATAGAAACCCCTTTAAGGTAAAATTAATATTTAATTCACAAATATTAATAAATATGAAAATTTCATATTTCTTTATTTACCTGGGATGTTACATCCTTCCCCCCTTTTGGAAATTGTATTCTCGCAATTTTATTCACTTATCAAATAAATTGGGGTATTTATCCCTCATAGCATTTTTAGATTCCCACATTGCCTCTTCAACCATATGGTTTTTTCACAAAACCTTTACCTGGTAAATTACCTTATTCCGCAACACTTTCTCTCTATGGTCAAGAATATGGACTGGTTGTTCCTCATGAGAGAGATTCTCTTCCAACTGAACTACCTCTGGGATCAAAACATGAGATGAATCTAGCATATACTTTCTCAACATTGAAACATGAAAAACATTGTGTACCTGGGATAAACTTTGAGGTAAAGACACTTTGTATGAAACTGATCCAACTTTCTTTAGGATTTCATAAGGCCCAATAAACCTCGGACTCAACTTTCCCTTCTTACCAAAACGCATCACACTTTTCCATGGATAAACTTTGAGAAAGACATGATCACCTACCTCAAAAGAAATATCCTTCCTCCGGTTATCCGCATAACTTTTCTGCCTGCTCAGAGCTGTTCTCATGTGCTTCTGAATCAACTAAACTTTTTCTGCCATCTCTTCTAACAATTCTGGTCCCATCAGCTTCCTTTCACCTACTTCATCCCAAAAAACTGGAGTTCGACACTGCTTCCCATATAATGCCTCAAATGGAGCCATTTGTAAACTAGAATGAAAACTGTTATTATAAGAAAATTAAACCAAATAAATATGTTGGTCCCAACTTCCCTGGTAATCTAGGGAACAAGCATGTAGCATATGAAGGCCATGAAACCTGACTTAATTCAGTACCCAACGACTTATGAAGGCCTTTCCAAAATTTAATTCAGTACCCAATGACTTATGAAGGCCTTTCCAAAATTTAGAAGTAAACCTGGGATCACGATCAGATACAATGGAGAGGGGAACACCATGAAACCTGACTATCTCTTTAACATACAACAGAGAAATTTGATCTAGAGACAAAGAATCTCGAATAGGAAGTAAATGAGCAGATTTAGTCAATCGATCAATAATAACCCAGATTATATTGTTACCTTGAGATGTCTTTGGTAATCCCATAATGAATTCTATGGATATATTTTCCCATTTCCAATTTGGCACCGGTAAAGACTAAAGCATACCTTTTGGTAACTGTCACTCTGATTTAACCTGCTGACAATTCAAATACTTTATAGTAAAATAAGAAATATCTCTTTTCATTTCATCCCACCAGTAATACTCACAAAGATCTATGTACATCTTAGTACTGCCAGGATAAACTGAACACGGGGAACTATGAGCTTCACATAACAACTCATTCTTCAACTGTGAATCTCGAGGCACGTGTAATCTTTTCCCAAACCTCAAAACATAGTCATTATCAATGTTAAATTCAAGAAACTTACCCTTCTAAACTAACTCTACCTTTTTCTGTAAATTTTTGTCTTCTTTCTATGCTTTCTTAATTTTGTCTGATAGAGATGATTCCACTGACACCTGAAACAAAAAAGAGGAATTTCCTACACCAAAAACTTCTATGACAAAGTTTATTAAATCAAAAACCAAAGGATCTTGTTCCAAACGTAGCATGGTTAATGAATCATTAATTTTTTGACTCAAAGCATCAGCCACTTTATTTTCTTTTCCCAGATTATAATGGATCGTGAAATCATAATCCTTTATTAATTCCAACCATCACCTCTGTCTCATGTTCAATTATTTCTGAGTGAATATATACTTCAAACTTTTGTGGTCAGTATATATTTCACATTTTACTCCATACAAATGATGCCTCCAAATTTTTAAAGCAAAAAAACATCAGATAATTCCAAATCATGTGTAGGTTAATTTAACTCATGAGGTTTTGACTAACGTGAATCATAAGAAATTACCTGATCATTCTGCATAAGGACACAACCAATTCCTTTCAACGAAGCATCACTGTAAATAACAAACTCGCTATTTCTGGAAGGTAGTGCCAAAATTAGAGCATTCACAAATCTTATTTTAAATTCTTTAAAAAAATCATCAAATTCTTTTTTCCAGATGAACTTAACACCTTTTTGAGTTAACTTAGTCAGTGGGATAGATAATCGTTAAAAATTATCAACAAACCTCTAATAATAATCTGTCAAACCAAGAAAACTACGGATCTCGATTATATTTGTGGGTCTTGGCCATTCTTCAACAACTTTTATTTTAGAAGGATCAACAGCTATGCCATTTTTTGAAATAATGTGACCAAGGAATGAAATTTGTTGTAACCAAAACTCACACTTGCTGAATTTTCCATACAGTTTCTTTTCTTTTAAGGTTTTCAAAATGACCCTTAAATGACTTTCATGCTCCTCTTTACTTTTAGAATAAACCAAGATATCATCAATGAACACAACCACAAACTTATCCAAGAACTCACGGAAAATTATATTTATAAGATCCATGAATACAGAAGGTGCATTGGTTAAACCAAAAGGCATAACTACAAATTCATAATGGCCATATCTAGTATGAAACATGGTCTTAGGAATGTTTGATTCCTTTAATTTCAACTGATGGTACCCCAACCTCAAATTAATCTTCGAAAAATACTGAGCTCCCTGGAGGTGATCAAAAAAATCATCGATAAGAGGAAAAGGATACTTGTTCTTAACAGTGATGTTATTCAATGCTCTATAATCAATGCAAAGTCTCATTGAACCATCTTTCTTTTTAACAAATATGACAGGAGCATCCCATGGTGATGTGCTAGGTCAAATGAAACATTTATCTAATAACTCATGAAATTTCTTCTTTAACTCTAAAATTTCAATTTGATCCATTTGATAAGGGGGTTTTGAAATTGGATTAGCGTCAGGAACTAAGTCAATAGTAAATTCAAATTCATGATTAGGTATAATACTAGACAACTAATCAAGAAAAACATCAAGGTACTCATTTACCACTGGCACATCATTAATCTTAATAGTTCCTTTGTTTTTTACAATATGATCAAGGTAACATTCATTTCCATCTGTTACTAGTTTCTCATATTCCTGATATATTATCAAAAGTAAGGGTTCATTCTTGTACACAAACTGAAAATCTTTCTGAAAAAAAAACGTCTTTAGCTCTACATTCAATCTTAGCATGATAAATAGAAATCCAATCCATACCCAAAATAACATCAAAATATACTAGAGGCAAAAAAATAAGGTTTGCAGGTAGATTATTTCCGCACAAAAGGACAGGAAGGTTCTTATAATTTCTTTTTGTCTCAACATTTTCTCTAGGTATTTTTACCATAAGTACAGGATTCATATCTTGAGATGGAAATCCCAATTTACTAAAAAACTTATCATAAATGAAAGAATGTGCAAACCCTAAATTAAAAAACACTTTGGCATAATCTGAACAAACAAAAAGTGTACCTGATACTACTTCATTTGATGACCCAACATCTGCTAAAGTAGTTGCAAAGTATTTCACCACCCCTTTTTGCTTGTAGTCTGGCTTCTTTCCCTCAGTTGAGTTCTTCTTTGGACACTCATTTTCATAATGACCCATTTCATTGCACTTAAAACATCTTACCACTAGCTTTTCATTTCCTGCTTGATCGTCTTCCTTTCAATTACGAGCAATATAACCAGACTTACTGCACTGGAAAAACTTTCCAGACTTTGATAAACATTCTCCAAGATTCTTTTTACCACACTTCTCACAAGATGGATATTTAGTTTTCTTACCTCTAGGATTCTTTGATGAATTATTTCCCTTTTCTTGCCAACTGGACCTCTTATTTTGTTGTTTGTCAAAGAACACATGATCATCGACAAACTCCATTTCCACCTTCTCCGCACATCAAACAAGTTTTTCATAACCTTTGAACTCACGAGAGGATAATGCTCTTCAATATCGCGGCTTCAATCTTGAGTAAAATCAATTTATCTTACTATCAAGATCTTGGATGAAATTTGGAGCATACCTTGCCAGTCGAGTGAACTTTCCTTCGTAAGCAGCCATTGAGTCATCCTCCTACCTCAATTCCATGAATTGTTTTTCCATACTAAGACGATCCACCTTAAGAAAATATTTCTCAAGAAACATACCTTTGAATTTATCCCAATCAAGAGCATAAATCTACTCACTATCCCTGATATTTTTCACCATCGACCACCACTAATCAGCTTCACCTTCAAAATGGTAAATGGTGAGACTAACCTTTTTATGTTCTGAACACCCCATAACATCGAAAATCTTCTTCAGTGCTTTAATCCTCCCTTCTGCTAGCACAGGGTCAGATGATCCTATGAATTATGGGGGGTGTTGCCTCATGAAATGCTCCACTAATGACATTTTCCTATATGGTTGATTTAGCTGATCTCAGGCATGGATACCACCACCATTTATATCCTGATTCAATTGTTCCATCACTACAAAAAACTATTCGGTTCCAATTCTGACCATCTCAGGTTGCTGATTTGGAAGGTTGTCTTCCTTCTGATGTCGTCCCAACATAGCTGTCATGTTTCCTCTACGGAAAACCATTCTAAATACAGAAATATCTTAGGTGAAGCAACATGGTAATTTTTAAATGCTATATTATTTCAATATTAACATAAATTAATTTATAAATATTAATTTAACAATACCCTAACTCCTAAAGTTTTCTAAACTGACCTATGATACCAACTATAAGGACCCAGCTTTAAACATAGCATATTCTTGAATTAAGTTAATAATTCACATTGAGGATATTTTCAGGTTTAGAGTTTTAGAGAATTAAGTTATAACTATTAAATTACATCCCAAAAGTTACAAAGTAGACACTTCTACTTAGTTCCCATATTTTTTACAAAATAAAAATTCTTGAAAACAAGAGTCATGTCTAGTTCCATGTTTTAGACAGCATGACTTTTCCTTGATCTCATCCTTGACCCTATTCCACTTTATGTCCTGTGAAAAACATTTAAAAAACTTGGGATGAGTATAAAAAGCTCATTAAGGGAGACAAAAATAAGGAAAACTGTTAGTTTTTCAAAACAACAAGTAAACCATGAATACTTTATCATAAATAATACTTTTCACCTTTATGAAGTAGTAAATACTCTTCACTGAATAAAAGATAATTTCTTACCCTTTTGTAACCAAAATATTACCATAAAACCCATATAAATAACACATAACATATAAAGGTAACTTGGGACATAAACATACTTAAATGGAATAACCATAAGGTCGACTTCCACACATATCACTAAATGGAATAGCCATACGGCCGACTTCCATACCCAATGAATTGGAGGTTATAACGTAACCACCCATCCTGGTTTATCACAGCACCACCCGTCATTTGTTTTATCACGTAACCACCCATAAAATTTCCAAGTACCATTATAAAATCATAACACATACAACAAATATAAAGGAAAGAAAACATTTCCACATTTCAATCACAATATATCACTTAAATATATTGACATAACAAATCCATTATCAAAACAATTTTCAATACTAAAATACATAAAAGAGTATATGGTATTTATTTTCCTTCTAAAAACATTACGGCTTGTTAAGGAAGTCAAAGAGAAAATAACACTCACGGCAGCGGAAAGGTCGTTGTCACCGCTTACGTTAAAAGAAACATTCCTTTTTGTCGTTTAGTAAAACGCTTCATAGAAAAATATTCCCTTTGAATGAAATGAAAATTCAAAGATGTTTATATAGTGTATAAAAGAAATTCGTGTATAAAACAATATATGCCTCGATAAAAGGAGATTGAGACGAAGTCCCTTACCTCGTATCCGACTTGACCCGTTCATTCTTTAATCTCATGAATAATAAACTAAAGTTAATTTATACTTTCTTAAGAACCATTTTCAATTTTATCATTCCTTCTAAATCACTTATTACCATGTTATAAACATTATGTAATCATTTAAGTTAATAATGGTCGTTTTGTTGATATTTGGTACTTGAGTCAAAATGGACTTCTTATAATTACAGGTTGTTCATGTGGTCAGAAGTTCATTATATCCAAAATTATATTCATGATTTAGATATCATATATATCATATATATTTAGTATATACATGTATTTATAAACGCATAAACGCTACTTCCATGTATATACATGTATTTATACATGTATATACATGTATTTATATATGTATATACATGTATTTATATATGTATTCATGGAGACGGTGAGTCGTACGTACGCATAAACGCTACTTCCATTTCTATTTCATATTGTAATGGAATGGAAACTTAATGATACATAAGTATATTATAATTACAGTATAATATCATATATAATTTCATTAAATCTACCCTTTATACATTCCACATAAGGCATGAATGAGTCATATCACTTTGAGGGGGTGGTAGTGCGCACTTCCTCAAATGAGATTATCGTATTTACCCACTATGGAAACCATAAAGGTATTCTATAAAAAAAATACAGAAGCATAGAAACAATATAAATATAATATATATCATATATAAATACGGTTCCATCATAATGTCCACCATGATATGTGGATGGAGATATTTGAACAATCATCGTTTCGTGAGGCAGTAGTTTGTCATCCACAGAAACAGTATGTTCTTTAACCATTAGACGGAGGTGTGTGTAAGTGTAGTTAGAATAATTCTCATAACAACAACCTAGTATATTGAGGATACTATTTTTTTTATAAAATAAAGAAATAAAAATATTTTATGGGGTTGGATAAGTGAAATAAAACAAAATAGAACAAAATAATTTAAGAGAAACTGTTACCTCTAATTCGGGTAACTATTTTTGGTTTGAACCAAAAGGACTTATTGAAGTGTCTTCTGCCTAAGGTAAGGATTCTAGGTGGAATAGATGGATCTTGAGAGATTATTTGGTCAGGGGTAGGACGAGACAAGGGTATTTTGAAGTGTGAGAAATGGGTTAGAGTTAAGGGCTTTTTATAAGGGGGAGGAGGGGCTCTTTAGGAAAGTGTGAAAATATTATTTTATTATATAATGATTTTCAGTTTCTAAAGGTCAAAAACTTATTAAAGTCGAAGTTAAGATGACTCATGGTCTAAATAAAGTCATTTAATAAGAATTGTACAGGTATTGGATATTATTTTAATCTTTATAATCTTATTTATTTAAATCACTTATTAATGAGGTAAACACTACATCATTATTGTGTCATAAATAATTTTATTTATTTGATGTATAAAAATTATAAAAAACATACCATGATGTAATAAATATTTTTATCTTTCCAAAGAATATTTATAGTCAAAAAGATAAATTATATAACCTATGTGTAAAAATTAATTTACTAAAAGATATTTGTTTATGTCATTTTTATCTTTACTTTAAGTTAATTAAAATAAAGTGTCATTATCACTCCCAAGTGGCTCCATGGGGTCCCAAAATCGACCCAAGGCTGCCCATGGTCGGAAGTGTATCAACTAATAGGATTAGGACACATTTTAGGGTAATTTTATATTATTATAGTAATATTTGTTTACCCTTATTTACCAGATTTACCCTTTAACCATGGTAAATAAAATATTTACTGAAGTAAATATTCATAATGTCTAAAAATAAAAGTTACCTATTTAAACAATTTGGACCTTCTAATTCCAAATATGGAATCAATTTTTCTAAATTCAAAACACAGAAGTGGCAGAAATTAATTTTAAATTAATTCCTGCTGTCAAAACAAAAGGCGTGTTTTTAAGAAATAATAACTATCAAAAGATTGACACTTTTTTATGTCCAATTTAAAAGTGAAATTAATTAAAATGACAAAAATTGGATTGAATGGTAAAAATATAATCTAATTACACTTTAAAACCAATTAAAAATATAATCTAACCATATAAATAAATTATATTAAAAGGCAGTTTTGAATTAAAATACAGTATTTTCACTATTCATTAAAAATGAACTTTATCAGAAAAAATCCAAAATTTCATCCAAAGTAAATTTTGATATCCCGATTCTAAATAATAATTTTATTTGGTCAAATAGAATATATAAAAGTGATAAAAACTAGATTTAAAGAGGGTTCTCCATCAAAAGGCGGTAAATCAACCTTTTAAAGTAAATTATGCTTAAAATTAGATCCATTCCCATTTTGAGCCTCTAAATTTTATTGGATAAATGTAAAAACATTTAAAAAACATGTATAATCATATTTTAGTTAGTTTTGTACATTCTCACCAATAGAACGGCTAGGCGTTAACTACCATTTAAAATAATAATATTATATTGTTAGTGTGCAATGTAAGATTTCAAAGAAACTCGTTGTTGCGTATCGGGTACGCCATCGAACATAGAAACCCCTTTAAGGTAAAATTAATATTTAATTAACAAATATTAATAAATATGAAAATTGCATATTTCTTTATTTACCTGGGATGTTACATTTGGTGTGGGAACTTCAAGTAATCATCAAGTAAGTCTCTTTTTCTTCAATTTCTCCCTCTTTCTAGGGTTTTTATTCACTCTTTATTTCTTATTTTATAGTGGGTTATTTGACACAATGATGATCTAATATTGATATGTGGGGTGAAATATTGATTATTATTACTTTATATTTCCTTTATAGTGTCTTACGGTGGCGCGGTTGTAATTTTCCACCAGTTTCAAGAAGTTTCCAAGTGTGAGGTATGTGATTCCATGATTTTACATTATTGGATGAGTTTGGATTGCTTTATTGAGTGTTTAAATGGGTTCTATGAGTTGTTTTTGTGGTTTGAAACATGTATTTGAAAAGTTTTGAGATGCACATATGATGAAAATGAGTTTTCCAAAGTAAGTGGTTATGGTTCTCATGTGCTACATTGTGTTGTTTCTTGAATGTAGTTTATGCCTTGTGTGGAAGGTTTGAAATGTGTTTTCAAAGAAATTTAAAGGTTATAATGTGTTGAAAGGGGATTTTTAAAGAGAAATGGATTTTTTTCTGTGTGTTGGATTCTTTTTTGTGCACCTTAAATGTGTCCTTGTATTGTGAAAGTGATGTGAATCACATTGTAAAATGGTTTTGATGTGAATATAAATTTGAAAGGGGATTTTCCCATGGAAATGGTTAGATTTTATATTATTTCTCCTTGTTTCATTCCCATATGGGTTTTATAAATTGTGAAAGTAGTCTGAAACATATTTCCAAATGGTTTTGTTGTGCATATTAAATGGAAAGTGGTTTTGTTTATGAAAAATGGTGGTTTCTATGTGGATTTTTATCATTGGATCAATGTGAAAATGTGAAAGTGGTGATTTCCTTATGTTATTATGATGCTTGGAATGTGTATGTGAAAGTGATGATTTGTGTGATATGTGAAATAAAATTTGAACATAAAGGGACTCCTGGGTATCTAGGTGGTGAACTATAACTAGTATTCTAGTTGATTCAGAAGAGTCTGAGGACCAGATTCATCTAGAAAGATTGATGATTACAACACTAACTAAACATATGATATAATAGGAGACCACTAGAACTTTGGGATGGGATCTCCTCTAGTGGATTGTTCATGGGAACATTGTTGGTATTAAATTATGATTTGGATACCACTAGATCTTTGAGATGGGATCCCCTCTAGTGGCTCATGCATGGAAATGTTATTGGTAGTTGAGTTAGAGGGTTTTTATCACTAAGGTATGAGGTTCAAAGAGTTCCACTTGTGCCGGTTACCTATAGGGATTTTCCTATGGTGCTCTCTTGTGACATGATACTTATGTGATGTGGTGCTAGTTGTTAGTATACAGTAGACCTTGTGTACATTTTTATTTCAATCAATCTTATTTATAAAATGAGTTTTCTTAAAAAGTGTTTCTTGAGAAATTTTTCCTTAAAATGTTTTCTTGGAAATGTTTCAAACGTTCTTATGTAAATATGCATGTTTATTTGTCTTCTAATATTATAACATGGAATCTTTTCTTTGGGTGTAATCCTACTAGGCTTTGGATCACACCCTATATACACCTTTTTGTGTATGTATACCTTGTTATGTATGACCCAGGTAAAGGCAACATGTGTCGTGGTGGTGGTGGTGGATCTAGTTTCTAGTTTTCCACTTCTTGTAGGTGTTGGTGGTGGTGGCTTGAGGGTGATGTCCCTCCTGTTTCTTGGAGGTTTTGGGATAGTTTTGTTATCCCTATTCTATTTTAGTACTTTTGGTTTTGGTTAAAGTTGTAAGCTTGGAATCTAAAATTTATTGTACCTTGATTGGTTATGGTTATCATTTATTATGATGCTTATTCTTTTTGGTTGTTTATGATTACATAAATGGATTAAATCATTACAAAAGTATATTTTTGATACCCAGGAACTATTTTTCAGCCCTTGGGAATTGGGAATTCCCTTGGGACCTTACCACGGACTGATTCAGGTGTTGGGTTGGATGGAACTCTGACTTGGTTCGTGAAAAAATGGTATCAGAGAAGGTCATTCTCTTTTGTGGTCAAGTTATTTGGGATTAGTCTCGATAGTCCAGAGCTAAGATTTTCGAGGCATGAGGTTCTGGAAGCAATTGGGGTGTCTGGACAACACACCTCATGATAGGACTCAAGTTTCCATAGGATGTTGAGATTTGGTTTGACTTATTCTCTAGGTGAGATGTACAGGTTGCATGCTATATATGGACATTGGGTGGGGGTGGAGTGGTTTTGTTGACTTATTATTATAATGGATTTTGGTTGTGTTCTAATTTATGGAAGTGTTGGTATTTGTTTTTGTTTCTCTAAATTTTTGAAATGCTTGTATTGATGGTTTTCCTTGTGGTTATTTCTTGTTATAGCAAGATTCCTCCTCGAAGACTTCCTATAAAATTGTAGGAAGATTCTATAGAGAGTTCTCCTTCACCAATTGATCATAGGTTAGTGGAAGTGATGGCTCTGGATTTCTAAGATTTGGGTCCAGGGGAAGGCTCTGGTCTTTTTTAGGTTAAAGAAGTTGAACCAAGTCCTAGAAAAGATAAAGCTCAGGAGTTCCTCAAGAACAAGCCTACTTCTTTATGAGGTATCACGGAACCTCAAGAAGTATAGGAGTGTCTTGATAAGATAGAGATGATGTTTTATTTTCTTGATACTCCTGAGGCAGTTACAGTGAAATGTGATTTTTTCATGTTAGAGGGTCCCAGTTGGAAGTGGTGGGACTTGTGGTGTAAGTTAGAAAGAATGAGCAGATGAGTTGGAAAGATTTCAAGGCTATATTCAATTAGAAGTATTATATTTTGTCCTTCTCCAGGTCTCAAGAGTTTTTGGATCTTATCCAGGGAGACTGGACTGTGATGGATTGTGCCAACCACTTTGTTGAGTTAGTTTAGTATACACTCGAGATCATTTCCAGTGAGTAGTTTAAGGATCATAAGTTTGAGATGGGGTTGCAACCAAAAATAAAATATCAGGTCTTCTTGTTCAAGATAAAAACTTGTGTTGAGGTGGTTGATCATGCCATGATGGTAGAAATTTACCATAAGTGTAAGTCTGGTTTCTCTGGTGTTGGTCAGTAGTGAGTAGTGGCAGTTCATTTGAGAATAAGAGGAAGCGGGATGAGTAGGGGGAAAAGGAAGGTGGTAGTTTAGGTTATCCTTATCGGTTGTCTTCATCTGTGGTTTTCGATGCTGGGTCAGTTATGTTCCATCAGTGTGGCAAGGTAGGGCACATGTGATCTGTGTGCTCATATCCACCCAGAACTTGTCACTGGTGTGGATCTATGGGGCACTTGCAGTGATTTTGTAGTGTAGTGTGCCCATATCAGAGTGTTGTAGGATTTATAACTTAGAAGGGGATGTCAGCCCAGTAAGAACCATTCAGGATAGTGGGTTCTCTATTAAGAGGTTGTAGTATAAGTTATGGGTCATCTTCTGGGCAGAGTCAGTTCTGGGCAGAGTCATAGGGTAGTGGTTGTTCTCAGATTCGGGATGAGATGAGGCAAATTCATTCCATGGAACGATCACTAGTGAAATCAGATGGAATGTCTGTGATAGTTCAAGGTACCATTCTTATTTCATCATCTTTAGATGTTGTTCTGTTTGATATTGTTGCTTCTGTTTCTTTTAATTTTTCCCATCTTATGGATTTTTAAAAGTTACCAACTGAGCTTATGTTGTATACAATGGATTTGGTAACGCTGCTTGGTAAGAAATGAGAGTAGGGTTTCAGGTATTTGTCTTGTGTAATCACCATGTCAGTGGTCAATTTGGAATGGTATTTTCTTATTTTGGATATGGACCTATTTGATGTGATCCTTGGTATGGATTTCATGGTGCGTTTTCATTCACACATTGATTATTATCGACGGCAGGTAAGTTTTTTGGCACCTGAGGGAAGTGCCCTAGTTTTTTAAGGTGAGTGGGATCCTCATTCGAGACATGCTGGACCTCCACTTCTAGAATTGGGAAACCTCATTTTTCAGATATCATCGCTCATGTTGGTGGATGATGATGGTGCTCCTATGTTTGGATTACCTCCTATGTTGGATGAGTTCCTAGAGGTTTTTCTAGGGGATTTCTCAGGCTTACCTCCAGAGTGGGATGTGGAGTTATCTCTCAACTTAGAACTGGTAACATAGCCGATATCCCTTACCATTTACCATATGGACCCCACCTAGTTGATGGAATTAAATGTGTAGCTAGATGATTTGGAATCTGAAGGATTCATTCACTTGAGTGTCTCACCTTGGGTCTCCCCAATTCTATTTGCGAAGAAGGTTGATGGATCTATTCAATTGTGCATTGATTACCAAAATATGAATAAGGTAATGATCATGAATAAGGATCATTTTCCCTATATTGATGAACTTTTAGATTAGCTCAAGGGGGGGAAGGTGGTTCTCCAAGATCAGTTTGTATTCTGGGTATCACCAAGTCAGAGTTAGAGAGGCGGATGTTCCGAAAACAACCTTACGAAGTAGGTACGACCATTTTGAATACTTGATCATGCCTTTTGGGTTAATGAATTCTCCAGAATTATTTATGGAACTTATTAATAGGGTGTTCCTCCAGTATATCAACTCATTTTTCATGGTATTTCTAGATGACATCCTGTTCTATTCTGGGATCAAGGAGGAGCATGAGCGGCATTTGAGGATTGTGATAGGCACCCTTTGGGATAATTGTATTTATTATAAGTTTTCTAAGTGCACCTTCTAGATTAGAGAGATGAAGTTTATAGGTCATGTGATCTTGGAATAAGGGTTTTTGGTGGACCCCAAGAAGATTAGTGCAATTATGTCATGGGAACAGCCGAAGAATGTTTTTGAGATCAAAAGATTTTTGAGCCCGGTGGGGTATTATAGGCAGTTTGTTTGAGAATTCTCTTGGATTTATTCATCCATGACTATGATTACCTAGAAGGGGTTTAATTTTGAGTGGATCCTGGAGTGTCAAGCGTCCTTTGAGGAGCTTAAAAAGCAGTTGATCACAGCTCCCATTTTGATCTTGCTAGAGTCTTAAAGGGTTATGCGGCCTACTATGATGATTTAGGTATGGTTCTTTGGTGTGTGATGATGTAAGATAACCATGTGGTGGATTATGGTTCTCTCCAAATCCGACCACATTAAAAGAATTACCCAACCCATTACCTGGAGTCAGCTATGGTGATTCATGCCTTGAATTCATTCCATCATTATATTTTTTGGGAGAAGATTAGCCTACATTTTCTCCTAGAAAGATCTGAATTTAATGCAACGTCATTGGGTTGAATACCTTTGGGGGTTCAATTTTAATATAGTTTATACACCGGACAGGGGAAATGTGGTTGCAGATTCCTTGATAATAAAAGTGTTATTGCAAGCGTTGAAGAATTCTAGTGATGAGTGGATGTTGATGGGTATTTTCACTCAAATGTATCTCGAGACCAAGGAGCACAGTGGAGGTGAATTCTTGGCCAGTGTGCAGCTAACACCTTCCCTTTTGGAATTGATTCAGCAAGAGAATCCTGGTGATGATTTGTTCCAACGTTCTATGTAGTTCCATAATAGTGGAGAGCTTCCTTGTGAATGGTCATTGTCTCTTGAGGGATATTAGTGATTTAGAGGTAGCTTTTTGGTTCCATCATTATTGAGGAAGGTGGTGATGTAGGATAGTCATCAGTTCTAGTGGGTTGTTCACCCCAATGCCACCAAGATGTTTTATGACATGCATCAGTATTTTTGGTGGCTAGGTATGTGGTGGGACATAGATGACTTTGTATCATAGTGTTAGACATGTTAGCAAGTTAAAGTAGAGCATCAAAGGCCCTCTGTTTTGATTCATCCTCTACCCATTCCTACCTAGAAGTGGGAAGATATTTCCATGGATTTTATTATTGGCTTACCTCAAACAACTCAGGTATGGGATTCTATTTGGGTAATTATTGACCATATGACCAAATCATCCCATTTAATTCCAATCTGGGATTCAACTAAAGTGGATGAGTTGGTTCGGTTGTAAGTTTAATAGATTTTGAGGTTTCATGGTGTGTCATTAGAGATTGTTTCTGACAGGGACCCCCATATTACCTTATAGTTCTTGGAAGGCCTTCAGAAGGTGATGGGGTCATGGGTCAAGTTGATCACCGCATACCATCCACAAATGGATGGTCAGACAGAGTATGTGAATCATATTTTTAAAGACATGCTCTAGGCATGTGTTTTGGATTTCAGAGGTTTGTGGGATATCCATTTAGATTGGTTAAGTTTTAATATAACAATAGTTATCAATACTCAATTATAATGGCTCCCTTTGGGGCATTTTTATGGTTGGTAATTTCGGTCTCCTTTGTGTTGGGATGAGGTGGGTGAGACCTCATTGTTGGGACCAAGACCTGTACAAGAAACTTCTAATAAAGTAAAGTTGATCGGGAAGAATTTTTTGACAGAACAGAGTCATCACAAATCTTATTCCAATCATAGGAGTTGATCTTGGAGTTTTCTATGGGTGACCGGGTGTTTTTTAAAGTGGAAACTCACTTGGGTCATCATCATTTCGGTAAGCAAGGGAAGATAATGCCAAGGTATGTCATGCCTTTTGAGATTATTGAGAGGATTGGTAATTTGGATTACATGTTAGCTTTTCCCTCCCAGTTGACATTAATTCATTATGTGTTCCATGTCACTTAGTTGAAAAATTACAATCTGGATTCATCCCATGTGTTGAATTGGGAGGAGTTGGATTTGGAGCCTGATTTTTCAGTGTTTGAGCAGCTGGTGTGGATTATAGATTCTTAGGAGAAAGTGCTTTTTGGGAAGTATATTATGTTGGTATGAGTTCTTTGGCAGAATGGTAGTGATGTGCATGAGACTTGGGAGCATAATTATTAGGTTGAGAAATAGTATTTTTTCTTGTTTTCTGATAAGGTTTTGGAGTGAATTTATGGGGGTGGAAAGTTTTCATGGTGAGGATAATTTTCACATTCGTGATCTTTTTTTGAGGTATTATTTTGTTTATTTTAAGTCTTGAATTTATTCATTAGGTTCCCCTTGAGTTTTTTGTGAAAATTGATATTTAGGTATTGAAAGTAGGTGGCTTACGGCTGGAGCACTATTAGGGAAAATTGTGTGCCCTCTTCCAAGTAAGTGTGTGGCCAATTTCCATTTTGCCCGGTGGCAACCACGTGGTTGGTGCACGGTTTGGAAAATCATGCAGGTTAACTGTGCAACATGTTCCTCTTTGACAGTGAGGGATGCACGGTTGCTGCATGGTTTGGAAAACCATTTGGGAAAACCATGCGACCTATTCGGGTCATTAAAAAGTGGGAAATTACCTTTGTTCCCTCTTTGATTTTAACTCTAAATCACCTCTCATCTACCCCATTCAGGATTTTCAGCCATGGCAGCCTCCTCCAATCCTTCTTGGACCTCTTGAACATCAATATTTGGGTAGTTTGGGTGTGGGAACTTCAAGGAATCTTCAAGTAATTCTATTTTCCTTCGATTTATCCCTCTTTCTAGGGTTTTTCTTCCCTCCTTGAGTTATTATTTTTCAGTGGGTTATTTTACCTAATGATGATCTGATCTTGAGATTTGGGGTGAAATATTGATGATTGTTGCTTGATCTTGCCTTTATAGGGCCTTGTGGTGGTGCGGTTGTGATTTTCGGCTGGTTTCCAAAATTTTCCAAGTGTGAGGTATGTGATTCCATAATTTTACATTATTGGATGAGTTTGGATTGCTTCTTTGAGTGTTTAAATGGGTTATATGGATTTTTTTGTGGTGAGAAACATGTTTTTGATAAGTTTTGAGATGCACATGTGATGAAAATGAATTTTCCAAGGGAAAGTGGTTGTGTTTATCATGTGCTACATTGTGGAGTTTCTTGAATATTTTTTATTCCTTATGTGGAATGTGCGAAATGTGTTTTCAAATAAATATAAAGGTTCGAATGTGTTGAAAGGATATTTTATAAGAGAAATAGATTTTTATTGTTTATTGGATTCTTTTTTGTTCACATTAAATGTGTCTTTGTATTGTGAAAGGTATGTGAAGCACGTTATAAAATGGTTTTGATGTGAATATGAATTTAAAATGGGATTTTTACATAGAAATGGTTGGATTATATTTTTGTTCTATTTTTTGTGTTTCCAAATGGGTTTCATAAATTGTGAAAGTAGTGCGAAATGTATTTCCAAATGGTTTTTGTGTGCTTGTGAAATGGAAAGTGGTTTTTTATGGAAAATGGTGGTTTTCATGTGGATTTTGATCATTGGATCAATGTGAAAATGTGAAAGCAATGATTTCCTTGTGTGCTTATGATTCTTGGCATGTGTATATGAAATTGATGATTTATGTGATATGTGAAATGGAATTTTGTCATAAAGGGAATCTTGCATATCTAGGTGGGTGAACTAGAACTAGTATGCTAGGTGATTCGGAAGAGGCTAAGGTATGGATTCATCTATAAGGATTGAAGATTACAATACTAACTAAACATGTGATATGATTGGAGACCACTAGATCTTTGGGATGGGATCCCATCTGGTGACTTATGCACAGTAACACTGTTGGTATTGGCTTATGATTTAGAGACCACTAAATCTTTGGAATGGGATCCCCTCTAGTGGCGCATGCATGGTAATGTCATTGGTAGTTTAGTTGGAGGATTTTTATCATCAAGGTATAAGGTTCATAGAGTCCCACTTATGATAGTTACCTATATATATTTTTCCCATGGTTCTCTCTTATGACATGATTCTTATGTTATGTGGTGCTATCTATTGGTATACGGTAGACCTTATATACATTTTTATTTCAATAAGGCTTATTTTTAAAAAGGGGTTTTCTTAAAAAATGTTTCTTGAGAAAGTTTTTCTTAAAATGTTTTCTTGGAAATGTTTCAAACATTATTATAGAAATATGCATGTTGATTTGTATTCTAATGTTATAGAATAGAATTGTTTCTTTTAGTGGAATCCTACTAGTCTTTGTCTCACACCCTACACACACCTTTGGGTGTATGTAGACCTTGTTATGTATGACCTGGGTAAAGGAAATATGCGTTGTGGTGGTGATGGTGGATCCGATTTTTAGTGTTCCACTTCCTGCAGGTGTTGGTGGTGGTGGATTGAGGGTGATGTCCCTCTTATTGCATGGAGTTTTTTGGGATAGTTTTTTTATCCTTATTCCATTATATTACTTTTGGTTTTTGTTAAAGTTATAAGCTTTGAATCTGAAAATTGTTGTACCTCATTTGGTTATGTTTATCAGTTATTATGATTCTTATTCTTGTTGGTTGTTTATGATTACATAAATGGGTGAAAGAATTACCAAAGTATATTGTTGATACTCAGGAACTATTTTTCATCCCTTAGGGATCAGAAATACCCTTCAAGCCTTTCCATGAATTGGGTCGAGTGTTGGGTTGGATGGAACTCCAGTTTGGTTTGTGGAAAAATAACCATGAAACTTGAAATAAATAAAATAATAGTTTAGTATGAACATGGTCTTTTACTAATGGTTATTTTTTCTAGAAGATGATCAACTAACTATAAGCCTAGGGGGGAAACACCTTAAACCATCTTAAGGTTTATGTTGCACCTTTCCTCCTGTCCACCTATGTACCTCTCTTGGATTGGTTTTGACTCAACTTCAACCTTGAATTGACTATTCTAGATTGGTACCTCTATCCATTACATGTGCTTTTACTCACTCATGGGTGAGTGGAACCAGAGGATTAGTTAATGGGTTTACAAAAAAGAAATTGTGGGCAAGTAGGCCCTTACATAATGAGAGGGGGGATGGTGCACGAGACATTAATTTAATTTAATAATAAATTAAAATAAACCAATCATATACAAACATTTGGTCTATTCTCATAATCATCCACATACATACAATGAATTATGCATTTAATGAAAATATCATTCAATTATAATAATTTTTATTTAAGATAAATTACACTCGAATCAATTAATTATCTTATTTTGTTAATCCATTATTTTTATCTTAATTCTCATATGAATTTTCTTAATATTCCCATCCATCATAATTTTAAAAAAATTAAATAAATTTATTTAAAATTAATTGTGTACAAAAATGTACCTTGGAGGTAACACGGTGAGTACCCATTCAAATTACCCAATGTGTATTATTTCATATACTATTTACTCATGCGATGTGTGGAATACATGAATTAACATGTAATTTCATGGAATGTACTATCAACTTAATAATTGCATGGAACACATGGTATTTATACAGTGTGTTATGTTTCAATGCACGTAAAGAAATGAATGTATTGAAACTTATACACGATATGAAATTTTGAACATTACATGGAAATTAATTAGATATTTAATATATATATCTATATATATAAACCATTACATGGCATGTACTATCAATATAATGACCACATGGAACACATGTTGATAAGGATTAAGTAGTATAATAAATTAATTTTTTATTCTGAGTAATTAGGTAATATACGCAATGTGTACAATCTAGCTACACAATGTGTATATTTCTCACCATCTATTCATGGAACACACCTTGGGAATCGACGTGTAATCATTCCATGGAAATTAATGGAGTATATAGTGTTTACATGATCTATATGGTGTGTGTTCTCTGATTTACATGGTCGCCATTCATGTAAGTCATGTAAGAGAATACATGGCCCGTATTTTACTAATGGACTACATGTCATGTACATATGTTACACACCATGTAGTATGGTTAATTGTGTGCCATCCTGACCTATTTTACATGTGGTGTATTTAAATATACACCATGTGTAATAAATTCACATGGATTGAATTAATTCTTGGTGCATTAAATATTGGAACATGGTGTATACCAATGACAACATAGTGTGTACCGTTATGTTAACCTTCTATAATCCTCAGCACCTCTAAATGAGTTCTTTGAATATATTTAATTCATAAAATTAATCAATTTTATTATATTTGAGATAACGAAGAGGAAGAAGAACATATCTTTCAATTCTAATTAAATAAAGATTAAAACAGAATTTAAAACTAATGATAAATGTGTAAATTAATCAAAAATATTTAAATAATTATATGACCACTGTTAATTTTTTAATTCACTTTTATTTTGTTAATTGAATGTTATTTTAATATGCTTTATTTTTTGAGAGGTCTATATTGTGATATCTTCATATTGTTCAGATGGCATTCGCAACTACTTGTGTGTCCAAACCCATCCATGTGTCCTTTTCTAGATTTCATTTCCTTGGTTTGTTTTTTCCTTTTTATATCCTTATTTGGGCATGTTTCCTCAATTCTGAAAATCACCAATCAATTTGGGGATTTGGGTTTGGAAACTAGACTTCGTTGAAATAGTGGGGCGCGAGATCCTGGATTTAGGGATCACATTTTATTGAGAGAGATCATAAGGGTGTGGGAGAAATGGTGGTCTGGTTCTTGGCTTTCAGAATGATAATCCAACTGGTAGAGATGATTTAGTTTTTGTGCATAGGTGGTTTCCTGTTTGGGGTACCCTATTTCACCTCTCCCTTCACCGATGGAGTTGAAGGCATGGAGTTTGGTGATCAGATGTTTCCACTCCAATTATGATGTGAGAGGAATTTTCCCCATCATGATCGACATGAAAAATCTATATGGCGATGTTCTTGGATGTTGTGATGGTAGTCTTAGATAGTAACTGCATCCCTAGAGGCAGATCGTGAAGAGAATGGGGTTCTTTTTCTTAAATTCCTAGGTCGGTGAATCTAGTACACACTAGATCTGGATGGTGATGGTGCTTCTTGGATTGTAGTGGCTCATCTGGATGGTTGTGTCAAGCCTAGAAAGTAGTGAAGGATCTGGATTGGACGTACTCCTATATAAAAATAGTGGACCTAGATAGCAGTGGTACTTCTGGAAGGTCGTAGATTTCTTGTCACCTTGAACAATGGTGTTATCATTCTTGGTCTTGCAGGATTTGATGAGGGATATGATAGCATGAAGGGTTTATCTTGGTAAACCCAAACCTCTAGTAAGGGGGGTCTTGTCCTGATATTTATGCTTATCAATTAGTTTTCAATACTTTTATGTGTTACTATTTTTTTTTCTTGTTATGTCTGTTGTATCTCAAACTTCTTGTACTCTTTATCATTTCATAGTGGAAAACCCATGATGACTTTATCCCATGCATGTAATCCATTGTCCTAAGCATGTAAATCTTGGTGTCCCTTTTACTACTTTTTCTTTTCCTCGTTTCTTTGACCTATAAATATATGGATGTTTTTCTTCTTAAATTTTAATTCAATTATAATTTTGAATTCAAATGTTTTAATAGAAGTGGTTTTGGGTTGTTGTGTTGCCCAAATTATGTTCTTTGTATGTTTCTTCTATTTTGATTCTATCTTGTGGTGTTTGATTGTTCTAGAAATGTGTTTTGGATTTTGGAATTTTTATTCTCATGTTTTATTTTTTTTTTCTTTTATTAAATCAGTTTTGAATAGATTTTATTTTCTTTTTTATGAGAATTAGTGTAAGCTTGAATGTTGTAATTTATACTATTGTATGTGATTCTATCCACTGTTGGTATGTTTTATTCTCACTACTGTTGATTCTTTTTAATATTCCTTATTGTTTGGAATGATGCAATTTTAACCTCCTATTTCTATTTAATATTTTTCATGCTATTAACTGTAAATAAACATCATTTTTATATTTCAGATTTTGATGAACCAAAATACTCAATAGATCCTAGGCTATTTCATGGGGATTTTCCCATGTTTAGTGGAATCCCCCGCAACAAAGTGGTATCAGATCCTAATTGGGTTTAAATTTTTATTTGTAAAAATTTGAAATTGTTTGTTCATTGCTTTTAAATGTTTTTCTAGTGTATTTTATTACCTTTATATCATGCTTTATGGTTTCATTCAGCTTGGTTGTGTGCTCTCTTGGTATGTAACTTCATTTTGTTGTTGATAGTTTGTTTCCTTGTCATTTTCCTGTTTTCTCTACCATACTGATCCATAAAGATTCCTTTTGATAGTTGCTACTTGTGTATGTCTCTAGTTTCGGGGTAAGAATAGGTTCTATGTGAGGTTGACCTATGTTTGAGAGTCAGTTAGCATTAATTTTTTGGTAGGATATTGTGTCTATAGTGTTTTCCTTTTGACTAGGAAATAATCTTATGTTAGCTCTTTTGTGTTCCTCTACATCCTTTAGGACTGTTTTCTCTAGGTATGGACCTATAGAGAGTTCAGTGGTTGGGCTTGGGTATCTTCTAGGTGTAGTTCTCTTGTTTTCCTCTTGGATGATCACCAAGCTTCTTGTATTTACTATTTTTCCCTATTTATCAACTTTGTTTTGGTTTCCTAGGAACTGTGTGCCATTAGTAAGTCTATACTAGGATGTGTGGCCCTTATGTGGCTTTTCCCCCTAAGTTTCTAGTTGGTTTCCCACCTTTTTTGTGTCTTAGAGATATCCTAGGATGTTGGGACTTCTCACCTCTATCCTTGTAGTGTACCTTTGTTTGAGGATATCTTCTTTTGTATTTTTTTAGGCATTCATCCCCTTGGGTGGATCTTCTAAATCCATCTTTAAGGATATTTTGATGCCTTGCGTCGAGAGTCTTCCTGATCATGTTCAATGCAGTGTGTCTTGGATTAAATTCGATGGTGCTTGGTGCATTGATCCTTTTATGTTTTTATGGGTTCAGGTGGAGATCTTACCCTTTGGTTGTTTTCCTTTACTATACATGCTCTCTCTTCTGCTTCCTTTTCTACGGTTTTTCATGAATGCATTATTTTGTACTAGGTTTCAATTCTTTGATATTTCTATGAGTTTTTTTCCTTTTTTTGTTATAGGATGCTACTGCTCTATTTATTTTTGTTCTATAGGCACAGATGAGCTGTTTTGGGGACCTTTTATAGCATGTGATTTTCTTATCAAACTTCCTCTAAAGCATCGTCTCAGAGAACAACCTAGGTAAGTTAAGGTATAGACTTTATCATGAATTTGTTTAGAATTTTTTAATTTTGAACATGTTTAGTATTTTAAAATATCATTCAATTTTAGTTTTCATGTGTCATTGTTGATACATGAAGGGGGGGACTTTGGGTCATACCCTATAGTTGTTACATGTTTAGGTTTTGATTCCCAAATTGATGATAGTGTAGGTGGTGTAGAATCATCATGTGGTTTAGATTTTAATTTTCAAGGTGTATATTTGTTGTATTGTTGTATATTAAAATTATTAATTCATTTAATTCCCAGCGTAGAGAATTGTGAATTTTTAAATGTAACAATTGGGCCCCACTGATAGCATAGACACCTCCACCTTAACATGGTTGTCGTGTCCTGACCCACTAGGTACCACCAATTTTCCCACAGACACATGGTCCTCTCCTTGGGATCCACTCATGCCCCCGAATGATTCATTAGACCAATAATTGTCCCCACAGGCCAGCACTTGTTTTTTGTGCTTTTTCCTCACTCAAACACACCATAGAAAACTTCCCAAGATTTCACCCATCCTGAACACTACTCCGGGTCAAGCATGCTTAATCATGGAGTTCTAATTAGGTGGGATCCCTAAATAAAGGTGGACCTTGTTGACATGGGTAGTAATATTTAGCCTTGTAAGTCTCACTTTTCTAGGGGTGTTACATTGTCTCCCCATTTAAAGAACAATTCCCTTTCAGATAGATCTGTGTTGTGATATATTCCTGATTGTTCAACTGGCATGCATAAATGCTTGTGAGGCCACACCCATCCGTGTGACCTTTTCCATCTTCCATTGATTTGTTTTTTTTTTTCCTTTTTTAAGCCTTATTTGGTCATGTCTTCTCAATTGTAAAAAGCATCTATCAATTTGGGGTTTGGGTTTGAAAATTTGACTTCACTGAAATATAGGGTCACAGAATATTGGTTTTGGGGATCTCATTTCATTGAGAGAGATCAAAAAGGTTTAGGATGAATGGTCTCCTAGTTTATGGATTTCTAGATGAGAACTTGACCAGTAGAGATGCTTCAGTTCGTGTGCTACGATGATTTTTGGTTTGGGGTTCCTTGGTTCACCTCTCCCTTCACCGATAGAGTTGAAGGCATGGAGTTTGGAAATCTAATCTTTCCACTCTAAAAATGATGTGATGGGACTTGTCCCTATCATGCTCAGCATGACAAAGATATATGGTGATGTGATTGCATGATGCGACGATAGTCTTGGACAACAACCGCATCCTTGGAGGTGGTTCATGAAGAGTAGGGGGTTCTTGTTCTTGAACCTGAAGGTCAATGAATTTAGTAAACATTAGATCTAGATAATAAGGACACTTCTTGGACCACAGTGGCTCATCTTGATGGCTACACTGAGCCTGTATAGTAATGACATATATGGATTGGATATACTCCTGCGTAATGGAAATGAACCTGGATAGCAGTGGCACTTCTTAACAATTGTAGATTTTTGGGCACCTTGGACAGTGGCATTCTCAATCTTGGTCTTAGAGGATTCGATGATGGATATGAATAAATAAAGGGTTTGACCAAGTAAATCCAAACCTCTAGTAAGGGGGGTTTTTACAAGTATTTATTCTTGTCAATTGGTTTTCGATCCTTGTATGTGATGTTATTTTTTGGTCTTATTATGCCTAATATCTCTCAAACTTCTTGTACTCTTTATCATTGCATAGTGTAAAACCCATGATGACTTTTCCCCATTCATGTAGGAAATTGGATGAAGCATGTAAATCTCAGTGTCCCATTTATTTCTTTTCCTTTTCCTCATTTATTTGACTTATAAATCAAAGGAAGTTTTGGTTCTTGAATTTCAATTCAATTCTGATTTTGAATTAAAATTGTTTTAATATAAGTTTTTTTGGGCTGTTGTGTTTCCCAAATTATGTTCTTTGTATGTTGCTACTATTTTGATTTTCACTTGTGACATTTTATTATTCTAGAAGTCTATTTTGGATTCTGGAATATTGATTCTCATGTTTTCTGGTTCTGTTTTGTTGAATCATTTCTAAGCATATTTTATTTTCTATTTTATGAGAATTAATGAAAGATTGAATATTGTAATTTCCATTGTTTTATGTGACTCTATACACTATCAGCATGTTTTATATTCATTTTTGTTGATTCATTTTAATATTACTTATTGTTTGCAATGGTTAAATTTGAACCTTATATTTCTGTTTAATAGTTTTCATGTTATTAACTGTAAATAAACATCATTTTTTTACTTCAGATTTTGATGAACCAAAATACCCAATAGATCATGGGTTATTGCATGGGGATTGTCTCTCATGTAGGGGCATCCCTCGAAATATGCTCTGATACCACTTGAAGGTTCCATGTGCAACAGAAGCACTGAATGTGGCATGCCCAACTCATATTATTGACATAATTGATGATTAATCTGAGATTTAAATGACAATAAATGTCATGATAAATGAAATTTAATCAAAGATTTATTGACAATTGAATGTCGAAACCAATATGTAGGATCATTTCATATTATTTACAATTGATTTAAACAATTAAGAATACATTGTAATGAATTATTTCTTCAGTGATGGTTTTGAAAATGTCGCTACATCATACCATTGTTGCATTGTAGGAATCAAGAGTAGATTACCTATGGTGGTGATCCACACATGTTCTACTAACCTCTAAACATCATCGTAGGAATCTCTGGGTGCTATCAAGGTATATCTTGATGCTTGCATCATTCACCTTTGATCTCCCCAAGAATCGATTGAAGAATGATTATCTTTGATCTCTCTAGACTTGAGAGTGGTGGTAGAGGAGGATCACTCTATATTTTTTAGATCGTTCTTGGAGAGGATGCTCTCTAGGGATTCTAGTGAATTCTCTCTAGATGTCATTGTGCACAACAATATAAAATGGAAACCCTCCCTTGAGAAATAATATAATTGGGTTTAAATACCGATAGGGTTATAAAATAATAATTGCACATGCACCCTTATTGTTTTTATTAATTCCTATAGAACCCCATGCCTATAATAATATTATTATTATTATTTATTGACATATACAAAACTCGTGAATTAAATTAAATATTATTTTATTTAAATATTTTTCAATATATATTATTTCTCACTTGAAAATTAAACTAGGTCTGTCATTCCTCCAAAATATTTATCGGGCCTTGAATAATGACTATTTATTTATTAAATAAATATCACTGTATTATTTTTCAATAAATAAATAAATATTATATTCACTAAATAGAAAATAAATATTTATTAAATATTTTTCTCATAAAATATTCCCTCAGATAACTTGTGAAGAAATATATATGATCAAGTAAACATGAATAATTATTGAACCACATGCATGAATAATATTTATTCAACTTGTTAAATGATATATAATATTATTATTTAACTGAGATTTTGTATACACTTAGTTTGTGCCCCTCTAGGCCACTTTCTCAGTGACATTAGGCGAAACAGCCCAAAGTCCAAGTTAGTATCAAGCAACATGCCAAGGCAACCATAAAGAAAGAATTTAATTTCACAATGCCATAAAACCTCATATGAATGATTACCATATAATATAATCTTTTTATCATGATCTCTAATCAAATAGGTTTCATGTTGGTTCCATCAACCTATGTGCTCGATGTCTCTTTATTTGACTTTCTAAAAATTAAACTTGCCTACAAAACACTATGACCATGGATTTATTTAGGCTATATCATTTCCATCAAAGAGCATAAGATATCAACTTCTGTTAAAGAATAGAATGGAAATATCCTTTCTTGCATTATTTGTTAATGAAGTATTACTCATGACGTACCCAATGTATCCAACTTTGCTGCGAACATTTGTCATCATGGTTTTCATCAATACATCAAAGTACACGAATCGTAATATAAATTAATAATAATCTAAAAGTATAAGGACTAATACACACATTCACAGATAAGAACCTCCAATGACACATAAATGTGGATTTCCTATTGGTGGGTCTCATTCTTATAATCTCATACACAAGAAATTACTAAGGGTGTATATCATGAGAAGATGCCTCAAACTCCTATGAGTCTCCACTCATGATAGTCTATATCATTTGTGTCCATTAAATGATTTATTCTAGCTATAGAACATATATTTAAAAATATTTTTGTGTCACTTCTAGGTTCTCATCATAACGAGGAACTGCCATGACCTTTCAATGTGATGGATACTCTTAAGACATTATCACATGCTATATTACACATAAGAAAAATTATGATGTGATAAGGAGTTTATTAATATTCAAAACTATGAATATAGGTAATCATAAAGTATATAGAAGTTTTTTTAGGGAACCAACTCCAACAGACAGTGGATTGACCAACGAATAGTGATATCTTAGCAAGTTATATGCAAGTGTGTTGTCTTAGTCTAGCAATTCCTTATTTTAATAATCAAAAATCATGTTTATGTTGTTTTTAATCCATTCTATGTTTTATGAAAGATAAATATTTTTTATATAAATTACTGAAATTTTATTAAGTATTGAATCGATCGTAAATCTTAACAAGATAGACTATCGACTGTGGGTCCAAAGAGTGGAAAATTCACAAAGTACTAGAACGATTTCAAGGAAAGTAGGTCAACCACATGAAAAGTTTGATCAACCGCACGAGAAACATCACAATCGTAGATCCAAATGGAAGTGACCACACATATTTCAAAATATCACAAAGTATTTTATCAATCGCATGATGAAATCAGAGCTTCCATGAGATTCTAATCGATCAAAAGTTAATGGAAAGTGACTATATGATAAATTTGAACTTCTAACAATGATGAAATGGCCATGTGACCTGTTGAAGCGATCATGATAATAATTTAGAATTTGAAAAAATATGTGATTTACCATAAGTTCAAGTGATTGAATGTAAGTTCAAGTGATCGACCATAAATTCAAGTGATCATCATAAGTTTAAGTGATCAACCATGAGTTCAAGTGATCGACCATAAGATCAAAGTGATCGTCCGTGTGGATTTTTCAAGTGATCCAATCATAATTCTCACAAAGTGTCAAAGATACTGTGGACACTAACGTGTCACTCTTTAAAGATATTATATCTAAAGTGAGTGTTATATTGTTAAATATAATATGCCAATAACTTTTTTGCACGGAATTAAATGTTGGTTAGAATCATTTAATGACCCAAATTTCACACTGAGTATGAGTATTTCCAATGATGATTTTTAAATGGATATTTTTAGATAAAGTATTATTTTAAAAGGAAACTGAAGTCAAAGAAAAGTGTGTGTGGACATAAGAACTAACAATGGAACTTTTAGGAATAAAACCACAAACTTTCAACTTTGTTCTTATCTAAACTTCACTACAAGATCTAAGATCATCTTTCATCTCACATCTCATTGTCGAATCAATAAACAAACTTTGAGAAGATAATAATCATACATAAAACAACAGAACTCATCCTCTATACCAAAGTATTTTCACTTCTCTTACTCTGTTCTTTTTACACTTTTGGGTTATGTTTGCTTTATATTGGATATCTTTTAAACACTTTATCTTATGCTATATTGGAGAGTATTAAACACTATTTAACATTATTTATTATTATCTATTATCCCATGAATAACTATGGAAGAGTCTATTTGTAGCCTATATGGCCTTGTGCGCTATTGTATATAAAATTCGATCCAAGTTGTGGATCAAGTTTATTGTTTAATAAACTGATCTTGGCAATGAGTGATTTCCAATTGGAGAGGATTAGGTCTCATCTTGATACTGAACCTCTTGTATTTTTTTTTATTCCACTATGTTTCAAAGTTTTGTTTACTCTATTTTTGAAACCATTTTAAAATTTGTTCAAAAAACTATACTTTGATAGTTATCTCTTAGTTTTGATACTTCTACAATTTAGTGGAGTAGTGGTGAAGGTGAGGGGCATAAAAACACTATTATTTGGGAGGTGAATGGTTTGATTCTTGTGATCCTACTCTTGGGCGAACTTCTCCCTCCCTTGGGATCCACTCATCTTTCTGAGTCACCCAGTTCCTGACTGGGTGGGAAAAATGAGGCGCAACCCACCTGTGCTAATGGATTACTATGTTGAACCATTTCCAATTGGGTTGTCACCCTCTAGGATGATTTTCCATCTCGGTTGGCAATGACTCCTTCCTGGTTGGGGCTCTCTCCAGGGTGATCTCTTCATGGGGAGGGGGTTCCCTTATATGGAGGGTTTGAAAAGGTCACACCTGGGGGTTCCCTTTTAAAAAGAGATTAATCTAAAAATCATGGAATGATCCTTATATTATTCTATCAAATTTTATAAAAAAAACTTCTAACAGATTATTCAAAAACATTGAATTATATTTAACTACAGTATTAGTTAACTAGACATTTTTTCAAATTGGCAGATTTAATGTTATAAATTGTTTTTAATTTTAACTTATAAGAGGTTATAAATTGGAGGATTTAATTTTATAAATTGTTTTTAACAGAAATTTTGATTGGAAACCCAATCCCCCCCCCCCCCGAGTTTTCCACTCCAACCAACATTTGGTATTATAGGATATTTATTTCTCTTTATCTCATTATTAACTATGATCAAGTTTTTACCCAAAAATATCTAAATTTATATTTTTTATAGATAATAATAGGCTTGAGGGGACTACTACTAACATGCCTCCTTATTTTAGTGGGACTAATAATGCCTAGTGGAAAATTTAAATGAAAATACATCTAGAAAGTATGAGTTCTGATATCTGGATTGTAATTGAAGATCAGTATGATAAATCCAAGGCTGATAGAGCTAATTAGAGAAATGTCACTAAGGTATCTTATGACTTTAATTGTAAATATATGAATGCCCAATATTTTTCTTTAGGATAAGATGAGTCTAATAGAATATATGCATGTTTTACTACTTTCAGAATTCTGGTTTCCTTATCTTTGTGCCATAAAGGGGCAAAAAATGTCAAAGAAATGAGATTAAATACATATATTATTCAATATGATACATTTAAGATGAAACCTAATAAATCAATTTATCAAATGTATCTTAGGTTTAATAAGATCACCAATGCGATTCATGTACTCGGAAAGACCGTAGATGGAATGTCTCAAGTGATGAGAATTTTAAGATGCTTACTGGAAATATGGTGAGGAACTATTGTGTCTATTCATGAGTCTTGTGATATAAGAAAGCTACATGTAAAGGAGTTAATAGGAAAACTCATGATGAGTGGAGAAGAGATAAAGGTGAATGATGAAGATGTTGAACCAAAAAGGTTAATTGTGTTCAAGGTATCTTAGTCAAAGGCTAAATAAATATTCAAGGGAGAGAGCACTAGTATAAGTGATGGTGATTCATAAAATGATGAATAGATGGATCATATAGCCATAAGATTAAAAAAAATAAACAGGAAGAAAACGTTCTTCAAAAAGCCAAACTTCAAATGAAAATATGACAAGAAAGGTGATTGTAAGAACGATAGAAACTATGAGGTTACTTACTACGAGTATGAGAGAAAAGAGAATATCACAGATGATTATCCCAAACTAAAATAAAATAAAAGTTATAAGGATAAAGGGAAGAAATATAAGAAGTCCATGAAAGATACCCGTAGTTCTTCTGAGGATAGCTCTAGTGAATCTGATTCAAGTAAAGAAGATAAAAATGATAGGGAAAATATGTGTTTTATGGAAAACACATCTGAGGTATCAATTCTTATGTCTACTTATTCTTCTCATATTTCTAATATTTCTTAAAATGAATATAATGATGAAAATATGACCAGTGAAAATTTATTTGAGTACTACAATATGCTGGAAAAAACTTTTAATGAGAAAAAGGATAAGTATAAAAGTTTTAAGAAATAACAAGCTTAATCTATTTATATTAAATATGATCTTGTTGTTGAAAGAGAAAAGAATCGATTGATTCTTAAATAAAAAATGATTTAAAATTAGAAAATAAGAAATTAAAAAGGGATGTTGAAGGCTTAGCTGCTATAATAGAAACTCTTACAAAATTATGGGAAGATATGTTCTACCAAAACCAAGAGCTGGTTTTGGTTATCAACCTGGATAGAAGAATAAACTTTATAAAAAATATTTTATTCAAAGTTCAAATAGTAAACCTAGTGTAAATAATATAGTTAGAAATTATAGATTAGGATCTATCCAATTTTGACCTAAGAAAGCTTATTTTCTAATTATTTTAAGTCTATTCATAGATCTGGGAATAAATATTTTAAATAGATATGGATTTCCAAAGCTTTAATTGCTAACCTATCTGGACCCAAGTAGATATGGGTACCAAAGTTTGTGTGCATTTAATTAATTATAGGAAACATATTTGAAAATATCGTGTATAAAGATATGGTATCTGGATAGTGGATGCTCTAGAAAAATTATAGGGTACTTCTCAAGCTTTCAAAGTCTGACTAGAGTGGATGGTGGTCATGTCACTTTTGGTGAAAATGAAAGACAAAATTATTGTACTTAGTCAAGTCGGTAACTCTAAAACTTATTTAATTTCTAAAGTTTTGTTTGTTTATGATTTAAAGTATGATCTTCTTAGCATTTCTCAATTTTGTGATAATGGATTTCATATCAAATTTGAAAATAAAACTTATAAGATTTATGATTCTAGATTTAATTTAGTATTTACAGCATTGAGAAATGATAATGTTTGTGCTCTAGATTTAAATTCTTTATTTTCTCAAAATGTTTTGTGTTTAAATGTATTTCATCATGAATCTTAGCTATGGCATAGAAGACTAGGCCACTGAAACATATACTCACTTAGAAAATTATCCAAAATGGTTTAGTCAAAGATCTACCTAAGCTATATTTTCCTAAATAAAAAGTGTCCAATCCCTATCAAAATGGAAAGCAACACAAAGTTTCTTTCAAATCAAAGAAAGATGTTTCTACCAATCAACTGCTAGAACTAGTTCACATGGATTTGTTTGGACCTTCTAGAGTTTCTAGTTTAGCAAGAAAACATAATTCTTATGAAATTGTTAATGACTATTTAAGATTCACATGGGTATATTTCCTGACTCACAAGAGTGAATCTTGTATATATTTTTCAAAGTATGAAAAATCAATAGAAAACCTTATTGGGATTTCCATTAAGAGTGTGAGAAGTGATCATGGTTATGAGTTTGAAAATTAAGATTCTGAATCATTATGCTCACAACATGGCTATAATCATAATTTCTCTACTCCTCGAACACTTAAATAGAATAGGGTGGTTGAAATAAGAAATAGAACTCTTCAAGAGATAGCCCAAACTATGCTTAGTGAATATGACTTACCAGTCTATTTTTGGGTTGAAGCTGTAAGTACAGCTTGGTATGTAATTAATAAAGTCTTAAAAAGACCTATTTTAAAGAAGACTCCATATGAATTATGGAATGAAAGAAAACCTGTGGTAAATTATTTCAAGGTTTTTGGATGTAAATTTTATATTCTTAATACAAAAGATAATCTGGGTAAGTTTGCATCCAAAAGTAGAGGGAATTTTTCTTGGATATTTTACATCCAGTAAAACTTATAGAGACTTTAATAAAAGAACAAATCTTATGGTAGAATCTGTTCATACCAAATTTTATGAGACTAATCCATATTAACCTAGAGTTTCCTTAGAAAACATGGAGGATGATATATCAAATTTGAATATCAATAACACCTTTAAGACCAAAAATATTACTACAGATTCATTTGAAAAATCACCCAGAAAATAACTTTTAGATGAATCAAATCCTGAGGAAAACCTAGAGGAATCCAGTGTACTTAGAACCGTTAGAACCCATAGAGACCATCCTTTAGATGTTGTAGTTGAAGATTTAAATAGAGGAACTCAAACTCAAGCATCACTTAGAAACTAGGTTGAACATAAAGCATTCTTATCACAAATTGAACCCAAAGACATCAATGAGGCAATTATTGATGAACATTGGGTAATGGAAATTCAAGAAGAATTGAATCAATTTGAAAGAAATAAAGTTTGGAAGCTAGTTGAGACACTTAAGAACTACTTAACCATTAGTACTAAATGGGTATAGTGAAACAAGGTTGATGAATCTGGTAATATAATTAGAAATAAATCTAGATTATTAGATCAAGGTTATAGTCAAGAAGAAGGCATTGACTATGAAGAAACCTTTGATCTTGTCGTGAGACTTGACACCATTAGAATAGTGATTGCTTATGCACCACATCTAAATTTAAAATTATATCAAATGGATGTCAATAATTCTTTCATTAATGGTTATATTGTTGAGGATGTTTTTGTTGAACAACCCCCTAGCTTTTCAAATCCATATTTTCCAAATCCTTTTTTCAAACTAACAAAAGCACTTTATGGTTTAAAACATGCTCCTAGAGCTTGGTATGATAGGCTTAAAACTTTTCTTATTTCAAATGGTTTTACAAAAGGTTTTGTTGATCCTAATTTATTTATTAAAATAAATCCAAAAGATATTTTAATTGCACAAATTTATATTGATGATATTATTTTTGGTTCTTTAAGAAATTCTTTATTTACTAAATTTTCAAAACTTATGAAAAATGAATTTAAAATGAGTTTGATGGGTGAGCTGAAATTCTTACATGGTTTTCAAATATTTCAAAATAAATAAATAAATATTTTAATCCAAAATAAGTACACTAAATATCTTTTAAAACATTTTGACTTGGAGAGCACAAAAGGAAGTGATACTCCAACAAGTACCACCTATAAACTAGATCTTGATGAAACTGGTAAACCAGTTGATCAAACCACTTATAGAGGTATGATTGAGAGTTTAATTTACTTAATAGCTAGCCGACCCAATATTATGTTTAGTTTATGTGTGTGTGTATGATTTCAATCAAACCTTGGGGAATCACATTTTAATGGTGTCAAAAGAATTTTTAAATACCTCAAAATGGTACTAATTTTGGATTACTTTATTCTAGAGGACATTCTTTTGATCTAATTAGTTATTCTGATACTAAATTCAGTGATTGTAAGTTAGATTGAAAAAATCACCTCTAGAACATGTCACTTGTTAGGAAAGTCTCTAGTTTCATGGTGTAGTAAGAAACAGAATTTTGTTGCATTGTCCACTACTGAAGTTGAATATATAGCTACAGACAGTTGTTGTGCCTAGATTTTGTGGGTGAAACACACTTTACAAGATTATGGATATCAATTAATACATGTACCTATAAATTGTGATAACACGGGTACTATTAACATATCCAAAAAACTGGTATCTCATTCTAGGACAATACATATTGATATACAACATCACTTTTTGAGAGATCATTTTCAAAATGGAGTTATCACTCTTGAATTCATTAGCACATAACATCAGGTTGCTGACATTTTTACAAATCCTGTGAATTATAAGAGATTAAATTATATCAAACATGAGTTAGGTGTGATTAATTATGTTTAAAATGTTTTATGGTATACTTTTAATGTTATTTTTTATATTCTTATAAATATATATATATATACATATAAGTTATGTTTATATTGACTATTCTTTTATTTACGTCATTTTAAAAATATATCATATGGGTTTTTATATATGTTAAATATTTATTTTTATTTCCCCACATGTTATTGTTCTAAAAAACCCTAAATGATTTTAATATTTGAATTAGAATCTGAATCACTACACTCCCTTCTAACTCAAACCAAACCCTCTTTCAAACCTTCCTTCACCAAAACCCTAGCCTTTCAATCTGTGAATCCCAATGTGAATTGTCAAGATGAAGAGATCATTTAAGGAAGATGTTATGGAATCATATAATGATCCCAAGAAAGAAAAGGTAATTACAAATGGGCCTCATAAGCTTACGAATCCCCATCTCCTTTCTCACGAAGTCATTCTAGAAAAGGAAATTGTTGTTGAATGGTTTTGAACTAGTCGTTTGTTAGTATGGAGATCCATACTTCGTCAAGGTTGGACGAGTTTGTTTCTGGATGAGAATCGCCTCTTCTATCCATTCTTAGTAAAGGAGTTTTACCTAAATATGATGATTGAAGCTGAAGATCCAGAAGATGTGATTAGAAATTTTGTAGACAGTTGTGAATGTAAGTTCTATTCAGTCTTTTAGGATGACTATTTAAGGGTTCCACATATGGGAAAATAAGAGGGTTATCTTATCCTATGAATCATCCCCACTTTGAGATTGGGAATGCACTAGATTAACTAACAGATGATTGAACCTATCAAAGACCTAGTGCAAATGAGCTAAGTAGAGATTGTATGTTGTTATTAAATTTTATACAGCACTGCATCTGCCCTCAAAAGTGATATTTCAGTACAATCGAGTATCAAGATCTCTTTTTTCTCTACTTAATGGTTCATGGTATCCAAATTAGTTTTCCTAGATTCTTAATGAGGCATATGGAAGGGCTAAGTAAATCTTCTTCAAGATTCAAAACACTTCCATAGCCCAAGTTCATTTCTGTTATGTTGGAACATAAAATGTTAATTCCTAAGGGAGTAGAGATGTTAAGCTATTCTGGTGGTATCTGTTTAAATCAGACCACTTGCAAGCATATAAATATCTGTTAGAATCCATGGAAAGGGATGTGGATAACTGATGAAGAAAAGGTGTATGAAAGGTTCAATCTAGTGAAGTGTGCTACAAGACCAAAGGATATTATTGATCCGGGCTTGGATCTAGATCATATCATTGAGGCAAACTATTCTTCTGGTGAAGATGGTTCTCAGGCTATTGATGATGTAACTGACGAAGCAAGACTAGCCTATGAAGAGAGCTTGGGTGACTCTCATGTTCATGAGGTTCCAAAGGAATCTGAGGTTCCTATTGAGGCAGAGCCTGTAAGAGAGAGTATCTCTTGCTCAAGAAGCTTCAAGGGAATTGGAAGTTCCAGTTAGAATTGGTTCCTTTAAGGAATGAGTGGTAACTCATGAGGGGGAGAAAACTCACAAGTCCTTATTGTTTAGACCTGTTGTCACTGTTTTTGAGATTGACAGAGGAGATGATCCAGTTGGTGATAATCTACCAATGTTTGAGACTGGGGGGGCACTAATCATTGACTCCAGTCCTCTGAGAGATGACCCTCCTCCAGATAATCCTTTCAGTGACATGGATCTTTCTACTAATGTCCATGATGGTGATAAGAATGGTGATGATAAGGATGATGGTGATGGTGATGGAAATCCACCTAGGCCAGAAGGTGATGCCATTCTAGTTGTTTCAAAAGCTCTGTTGTGCAAAGGATTTATTCTCCAGTTATAGAGCATGTTGAGACCTCTCATGATCTATTGAGACTCTCGGCTACTCCATCCTCTCCTACACCTGTATCAGAAAACCTGTTTGAGGAAGAACTAGTTTGTGATTCTTCACCAAGGACAAAAGTGTTGGCTATGGAAGAATCATAGGAAGAATCAGATACCTCTCTTAAATAAGTTAAGAGGCCCCTTGGTATTTTCTCTCCTAGAGGAGAACCTTGGAGAAGACCTTTGGATTTTGAGTTCAATGACTCTAGCTCTTCCTCCTCTTCTTAGGCTATTCATGCACCTTTAGAAGAATGACTATGATGGACGTGAAGATGTTTCCCACACTATTGAGAGTGTAGTTGCACATATCCATCCAAAGTTGTTCCTTAAGATAGATCATATTCAACATGAGATCTTGAGTTTCAAAAATCAAATTGAATATTTTAGAGGTCGGATTGGAGCCCTCCATGCTGATTTGATAGGCATGTTGGCTACAATGGATAGAAGGTACCTCTTCATTATTATCCAATCCTTCTAGACCCTCTATGTCAACTTCAACTCCTCCTACCTCGGTCTCTACTAATGAGGATCTTATTAGAAGATTGATCCATGAGGAAATTCAGCATATCATTGACAATGTGAAGGACATCTGGAATCAAGTGTGAATGGGTGTTGCTGTACATGGTGAAAAGTTGTATGATATCGTTAGAGCTGAATTAGTCAAGGTTGTCAAAGACAAAGGTGTAATCAAGGGCGTCATCAAGTATTATCTCTGATGAATTTACACCAAGGCAGATCTCAAGACTCGGTTTGTTTCTTTGGCAAGAGACTTGAAAATGTCTCCTCTGACTGTAGCTTTCAAAACTATTGTGGAGAAGTTGTTGGTCATGACTCCTCTGCTCAACCGGTTTATGTCAAAAATGATGAATTCCTTCAGATTATAAAACATGGATCCGAGGTTGTAACTGGTATTACCCAGATTTTAGAGCCTTATATGTGCGTTGCAAATATCCATGTTCAGGCACCTCCTTTATCTGTGCTCAACATGTCTCCATCTCAGGCATTGCATCAAATTAGACCAATTGCTAGGACTATCACAATTCCAGGAGCCACGGCAATTTCTCAGCCTACCCTTCTCCTCTTGATGTTTGCAAAGGGAAGGACCCCTTTGTTCCTTGTAATCTTTTTTAACATCAATGAAATATCTTTTTATTCTACTTTTTGTCTGTTCTTTTTCATTCCTTTATTTTCTTTCATTTTTACTCTATTGCCCTTAGTGCATTTTTTTATAATCCCAAAAGGAGAGTAAAATATGGCATTTTAACAAACTAACATGATTTTCTATTAACCAATTACATGTTACAACAAATTGTAATCTTTCATTATTATAATCTTTCATTGATTTCATAATACTTTATGTATTCATTTATTCCAGGATTTGTGATTATCAAAAAGAAGATTGATGATTTAGTCCAATAATTCCTTATTTTAAAAATCACAAATCATGTTTATGTTTCTAATCCATTCTATGTTTTATGAAAGATAAATATTTTTTCTGGAAAATACTGAAATTTTTTATTTTAAAAATCACAAATCATGTTTATGTTTCTAATCCATTCTATGTTTTATGAAAGATAAATATTTTTTCTGGAAAATACTGAAATTTTGAAGTCTTGAATTGACCGTAAAACTTTGCAAGACAGACTATCAACCATGAATCCAAAGAGTGGAAAATTCGCAACAAAGTACTGGATCGACCGCAAGGCAAGTAGATCGACTGCGCGACAAGTTCGATCTACCGCACGAGCAACCTTGCGACAGCAAAGCCAAATAGAAGTGATCACGCGTCTATCAAAATATCGCGAAGTATTTTATCAACTGCACGACGAAATAAGATCTCTTCCACAAGATTCCGATCAACCACAAATTGAAGAAAAGCAACCATATGAAAAGGTTGGACTTATGGGAGTGATGAATCAACTATGTGACTTGTTGAAGCAACCATGAGAAGAAGTCAGAATTTGATAAAGTATGTGATAAATCGTAAGTTCAAGTGATCAATCATAAGTCCAAGTGCTCAATCATAAGATCAATGTGATCAACCGTACGACTTTTTCAAGAGACCAGATTAGAATTCTCACAAAGTGTTGATGCTACTGTAGAAGCTGACATGACACTCTTTAAAGAGACTATATCTAAAGTGAGTATTATATTGTAAAATATAATATGTCAACCATTTTCTTGCGCGAAATTAAACGCTGGTCAAAATCATTTAATGACCCCAGATTTCACACGAGTACAAAGATTTTCAATGAGTTTTCAACGACTTTTTTCAAAGTATTCTTTTTAAAAGGCGAGCAAAGTCAAAGAAAAGTGTGGACACAAGAACGGACAACAAAACTTTATGAAGAAAAACTTGAACTCGCCTCAAATCTCATTGCCGAATCAATAGACGAGGTTCAAGAGAAGAATCATCTACAAAACAACATAACTCATCCTCTATCAAAATCTTTTCTATTCTCTTGCCCTTCTTTTTTACACGTTTTGAGTTGTGTTTGCATTACGTTGTATATCTTTTAGCAAGTTCTCTACAAGTGGATAGCTATTTGGTGGTGTTATTGATATTTAGAAATGTCTTCAATTGAAGAAGATGATGATTAAGTACAACTGTCAAATAGTAGTTCACACACGCTACAAAAAAACTGCAATAAATCCACTGGTCCAAAGACTTAACCCGGCAACCACGCCCGAACTTTAATAGTTTGATATGACAAGATGGAACGCTCTTCAGAATTCAGCAGTAATTGGACATCTGTCACATAACTAATTGAACACAACTTCTGTGTTTGAAGTGTCTTTAAATAAAATTGTTCTGCAATGGACTGTATCACTAGACAAGACTTAAGAAAATGTTACCCATTAAAATTCAATTTGTATGTGTTGCCCCATTAAAATTCAATTTGTATGTGTTGCTATATTTTCAAACAACAATCTGAAATTACTTATGCGTGAAAATGAAAATGGAGATGAAGATGAGGACCCAAAGGCTGAACACAACTTCAGTGAAAGGCTTAACAGCAAAACCAATCATCACATTGGCCAATTGAAAACTGTCACTTCCACCAGCACCCTTCCACTGCCCTCCAATTCTCCCCCCACAAATCTACTCCAATTCCCTCTCCACCCTGCTTCCCAACTCCATTCAGCAAACAATAATGCAAGCCCAAAATGAATAAGATGGCACTCACCCCAACTGTAACTAATGATTGTTAAACCAGGGCCCCACAGCACCATTCAGGTGACCGTTGCCATGGATACCAACCCCATTCGGGATGATCGAAGGGGGAACTCCGATGGCCACCGGGGGTGGAACACTCGGGTACAGTGCCGGTGTGTGGGGAAGGGGGTGAGAGCTTACCAGATGGCTCTGGTGGGCACCTTTGCGCTGCTGGATGGCATGAATCAGCCGCAACCCATCCTCATGGATGCGTGAGAGAGTCACCAGCTCATTCATCGACAATGCTTCCAGCCCCGCGCCATATAGAGGGGCGTGTCGTGATATTTCCTCTTGAAAGGAGCTCTCCAAGTTGCCGATATATCCCTGCACTTTATACAATTTCTTTATTTCTCTATTTTTATGAATTAACAAGGAGTCCATAAATGGTGGGAAGCAACAACCTCATAGGCATGTAATTTTGACTCCAGCCCATTGATGTAAGCCTCGCACTGGGCAACCTGCTTCTCCTTCTCCCTCAGTTCCCCTTCAGTTTTCCCAACTGTGAGAGACAATCGCTGAACCTCATCCTCCAGCGACTGCCGGACTTCCTCTCTGCTGGCCTTCTCCGTGGCGTGGCGCTTCAGTTCTTCATCCAATCTTTTGCAAGCCGCTTCGGCGCACTTTAACCTTTCTACAAGACAGTTTTTTTCCTTCGCCGCCCTCTGTCACACACACACACATTAGGGCATGGGAAGATGAAGAGAACCAAAGCAAAAAAAGAACGAAAAAACAAACCACGCATTTGACTTAAAACTGCCTATCCAAGGACAACCCACCAAATTATAAAAGCCTTTGATACCCATTTAAATTACAAGACACCCATTTAAATTAAGATGACTTTAAGCCAATTCAGCTAAAAATAGACTACAGCTAAAAACCAATCCTAGCAGTGTTGTGGCTTGCTGTGAGCCAATGGAAGCACAACACCTGACAGAGCAGCCATGAGAAAAAGTACGCAAAAAACCGGCCAGACCATTTCAGTTTGCCGGGTCAATAAAAGTAGAGTTGGCAATCCGGGTTCACAGATCGGGTTCATGTCGGATTGGCCATCCTGCGAACCCATTTAAGCTCAACCCTAACCTGGCCCATTTAATGAAACAGGTTGACCAGACCCAGCTCATTTATGAAGGGGTCAACCCTAAACCGACCCACCAATCCTTTCAAATGTATAACATAGACTACATCATAACATGACCAACTAGTTAATATCATAAACTCAATGACCTAACCAAATTGAATTATCCCATTTAGACTAAAAAAAGCATAATTAATAAGAAACATATGTTATCCATGTTGCAACTCAACCCTCTAAAACCATTTAAAATAAAGTGTTAAAAACGGGTTAAATTACATCAATTTAAGTTGATTATAAGAATGAAATAATTAAGTTGATCATTTCAAATAGCTGTTTTCGGTTATTCTGGACCAGCTAAGGCCATCAGGGGGTGTTATCAGAACTATCGAGTCCGGAGCATCTGGGGAGGTGAAATCCGTTGAACCCTCTTAAATAGAGTAGATTATATTTCTAATATTATATATTATTATTATATTTTTAATCGGGTTACATGGATTAGACAAGTCATGAATGGCCAGCCCGAACCCCACCTGAGTATTATTCGTGTCAGATTATTCAACCCGATTACAGCCCAAAGGCATTTATGCCTGATACAAACCCATTTAACTCAAGTCTGGTTATCGTGTCGGATTCAAAATGGTCACCTCTAAATAAAAGAACACCTATTCAATCAAAGAAATTAGAGGCGGCACCTTGAGTTCGTCACGTTTCCGCGACTTCAATTGAGACAGCTGTGTTTCCGTATCATGAAGCCGATCATGAAGTACCTTTTTCTCCCCAACCAGTTTTGCAACTTCATCATCCCTCTCGGACCGAAGCCATTCCAACTGACTCTCAGCTTCTTGAATCTGTTCGGACAGCTCCTTCTTTTCCCGAGAAAACCGATCCAGCTCAGACTTCATCTCAGACTGCCATGTTTCATAGCACCAATTTTAATGGAAATTCAGTAAGGCAAAACTCGATCGGTATCAATAATTAGAACATAGAAGGTACCTTAAGTTGGCTGTTAGAAGTCTCGGAATCACTCAGTCTCTGTGCTATTGTAGCGTTCTCTTTGGCCACACTAGAAATTTCTTTTCTTTGTTCTTCACGGATGCGAACAGATTCATCCTCACTGACACACAACTGCTGCCAAAGTGCAACTCGGTCAACATTGGCAACTGCAGCAGCCTCCCGCATCATGCCCAAGACCGGTCTAGCAATAGCTTGTTCCTCACAAACCAGAAATGCCAAAACATCCAAATCCATATCCACTTCAAGACTATTATCTGACGAGCTGTTGGTGGCACGGTCGACAAGTCTTTTCAGCATCTTTCCGCGGTGGGACTCATCAGCATACCATTTAGATAGTAGAGAGTAAAGCATCTTTACAAACTCCCTTATGCAGGGGTCACTGGAGATTGCCAAATTCTCAACCAACCCAAGAATTGAAGTAAAGTCATCTTGCTGAACTCTCAGCTGTTCTTCAGTCCCTGCATCAGCTTCCTGTTCAGAATTCTCTGTCAAATGTTGAGCATTGAAATCCGATCTTTCGGCAAGACGTCTTTCCATGACCATGGACACTGATTGAGCCATGATAGCTCCTCGAGACACAGCTCTCTCAAAAGTTTGAGAAGCTTCAACAGCAAGGCAAGGGATAGATAACATTTCAATCAAAATATAGACATCAGAAAAATGACGACAAGCCTGCCCATCCAAAATAGGCCTATTCTTGCCAAATAAAAACAGCCCACTGGGCAATGCTGACGTATTGTCACCAATGTCATCATCAGAATCAATATCTCTTAATATGGTTTCTGCCACATCTCCCCAGCTATTTACAGTTCTACTCAAAAAGTTAAGAACGCAAGACGACACATCAGCACCCAAAGTTTTCAGTCTAACACGAACAGCCCTGACCTGAAGAACCAAATAAAAACGAACTGTAAAAAAAAAGCATACTGAATAATGCAAAACCATAAAATCAGAGTGAACCAAACTAAACATTTCAGGCTTACTGCTTCAGGAAAATGCTGGCACTGTGATGCTGCTTTAAAAATAAAATTTATGGTTGCTGCCAGAGGCTCATCATTCGAGTCTTCTAATAGTTCAAAAGATTGCAATAAAACACGTCTCCACACTTCACTGTCACACTCCAACTGACTAAGTGCACCAAAAACCTGTCGAACAAAGATATGTCATCGCAATATTTAGGTAAGGATTAAAAATACAATTTACCAAAAAAAACATCTGAACTGCTAGTTTGTTCCCTTGGATATATCATCACAATATTTACTTTAGTCCATTCTAATGCATGGGGACCGAGCTCTGTTCCTAGCCACTTGGGCTACCATTATTTTATCACATTTATTGATGATTTTTCTCGCATGAATTGGGTTTATTTATTAAAAAATTGCTCCGAGTTTTTCACTGTTTTCAGATCCTTTAACAATGAAATCATCACTCGATTCTCTAAACCTTTGAAATGCTAATGTACTAACAAATGTCGTGAGTATTTCTCAGGGATTTTCCAGTCACTTCTTGATGTTCAAGGTATCTCCCATTAAAGTTGTCCCAACACGCCACAACAAAATGGTGTCGCCGAACGCAAAAAACGATATCTTCTAGAAGTTCGTGCTGTTTTTTTCAGATGAAGGCTCCCGCCATGTTTTGGAGCGATGTCATTCTCACTACTACATGTTTCATTAACCGATTTCCCTCGACGTTCATTTAGGGAGAGACATACTTTCATACATTATGCCCTACTTCACCACCATGTTCGCTATCTCTTCATATTTTCAGCTGTAAATGTTATGTTAGTGACACCCGCCCTTGGGTTCAAAAGTTTGATGTACGTGCTCTTAAGTGCATCTTTCTTGATTATGCATGGACTCAGTGCAGATATCAATGTTTCTCCCCAAACTTGCCCTCAGTGCAGATATCAATGTTTCTCCCCAAACTTGCACTGTTATGTAGTGTCTGACGATGTTTCTTTGTAGAGTCTTCTTCCTTCCATTCTTCAAGTCTTCCTCAGGTAGACTCTTCCTTCCATTCTTCAAGTCTTCCTCAGATTGTCCATTCTCACTCGGCGATGAAATGCAAGATGGGCCTGATGATTTGGATCCACCATCATTCCCAGATCGGCCCCAGGAAGGACAGCCCGTCTCAGGTTCAACAGCAGCCCCGGATTATGCAGTTTCCTTTTCTTAGTTTTAATTCCCCTTTGAATCAATTATTATATAAAATAGTTTTTGTTGGAACCCATTTAAGTGTAAATGGGTGAGTCCCACATCGGACTTACCCATCCTGTACATTTGTTTCCTAATCTATAAAAGGATGTCCTCACCTCACATTGAGGTAAGGGGAATTCACCCAACTACATGGTATCAGAGGGATTTTTATCCCACATCCTCCCTCCCTTGCGGATTCCCGGCACTCTCCCGGCCCCGCCTCTCTCCCTCCTGCCCTAGTTTTCCCGGCAGGCCCTCCCCTCCGGCGCACCTCTCCTCTCCGGCCCTCCCTCCCGGCGCTCCTCTGATCCCGGCAGGCCCTCCCTCCCGGCAGGCCCTCCCTCCCCAGCGCCCCCGCACCCTCGCCTGCGCGGCTCCCTCGCCCTCAACCGACGGCCCTCTCTCCCCCCGACGCTGCCTGCGCCGGCTCCTTCCTGCGGAGCTCCTCCCCGACGCCGCACCCTCCCCGCGGCTCCCCGCGGCTCCCGGCCCTCCCGACGAACCTCCCTCCTCTCGCGCGGCTCCAGCTCGCCTCCCGGCCCTCCGGTCCGCCGCGGTTCCCACCGCGCCTCCCTCTCGCCGTCGCAGCCCATCCCGTCGCCGGACCTCCCCTGCCCGCGCCGGCCCTCCCGACGGATCTCCTCCCTCCGGCGCCTCCCGCTGCTCCAGCGCTCTCGCCGGCCTCCCGCTACTCCCAGCGGCCTCCCGCTGCTCCCGACGCCATCACCCGCGCGCCCCGCCAGCGGCCTCCCGCTGCTCCCCCGCCGGCGCCTCCCGCTGCTCCCCGCGCCTCCCGCGCCTCCCTCTGCTCCAGCAGCCTCTCCCGGCTCCCGGCGGCTTCTCCTGACTCCCGGCTCCCGGCTCCCCGGCTCCCGGCTCCCGGCTCGCCCCGCCATCCCGGCGCACCGCCTCCCGGCGTCTCGCCCTCGGCCTCGCCCCGGCGCTGCACCCTCGCCCCCCCAGCAGCTCCCTACCCGCTGCCCGTTCCCGGCGTTGCTCCCGGTTCGGCCTTCCGGCGCCCGGCGCGCCCCGGTCCAGCCTTGCTCTCGGCCCTGCGGCGCTCCTGCCCCAGCCCTCGCGCCGCCCCTGCTCGGCCGCACCATCCTGAGCGCGACCACCTGTCGCTGCTCCCTCCGGCCGCATCTCCGGGCTGCTTCCCTTCCTCCACCCGCCTCCCGGCGCACGGGTCCAGCGCCCGCCCTCCATGGACGCCTCCTCCGTTCTTCCGTCCCTCATCACGGCCTCCTCCCGGCTTGTCGATGACCGGCTGGATGCCACTAATTTTTCTGTCTGGCGGAAGACGGTCTTGATGTCCCTCCGCGGCATGGGGCTTCATTCTCATCTTGAGAAACCCCCACCTGAACTCAATGATCCTAAGTTCGACTCTTGGCAGCTGGCAGACAGCAAAATATTCGCCCTACTGGTCAACTCCATGGACCGCTCCGTGAAGGATGTCACCCGGACTGCCAACACCGTCAAGGAGCTCTGGGACTCCTTGATTGTCATGTTCTCCGAGACCAATAACTTGGCCCGGGTCTCTGACGTTCTACAGCGTCTCTCGCATATCCGCCAGCAGGATCGGACCTTCCCCACCTACTTCATGGAATGGAAGGGTCTCCGCGATGAACTCCAGGAACTTTGGCCGATTCCTCAAACTCCGGCCGAAGCGCAGACTCAGCGGGACCAGCTCTGCCTCTTCAACCTCCTGAATGGCCTCGCACCGGACTATGCCACGACGGCCACCGAGATGCTTGCTAGCCCATCTACACTGGATATCCCGCAGGTCTATCATCGCCTGCAGAAGGCACATCGGGCCCTTGCACCACCCGTCCCCCTTCCTGATCACACTGCGCTCCTCGGACGTGGCGGTGGTCGCCCTCCCAGCCCTCGTGGGCGCGGCCGTGGGGACGGCCGACCTCGCCCCCTCTGCCAGCATTGCGGCAAGCTCGGCCATCTGGTGGACCGTTGCTGGGTCCTGCATGGTCGTCCTGAGTCGCACCCCCGCCGGGGCCAGACTGCGCTCCGTGAAGCGCCCTCCCCTGCTGCTTCTCTTCCCTCGTCCTTGGATCTCTCCCTGGCTGAGCTCCAGCTGATTCACGATTACCGGTCCACCTCCATCGCGGGCTCTTCGTCGGCTTCTCTTGCCCATTCCGGTGGTCACACTGCCCTTGTCAGTCATCGTTCTCCGGCTTGGATGCTTGACTCTGGTGCGTCCGACCACCTCACCGGGGATGCAGGTATGCTCTCCCACTACCGTCCCTATAGTGGATCCTCTGCCATCACTGTTGCTGATGGGTCCACTCTCCCCATAGCCGGCTTTGGCTCCTGTTCCCTCACCTCCTCCCTTCACCTCTCCTCGGTGGCTCATGTACCCCGGAGTCCTTTTAACCTGCTTTCCATCAGCAAACTGACCAAGGATCTCAATTGCACTGCTCTCTTTTCCTCGTCTTCTGTTTTGTTTCAGGAGCGGACGACGAACCGGGAACTTGGTAGAGGCCAGCTTCGGGATGGAGTGTACATGTTCGGTGGCCCGTCTTCCATCGCCTGCGCGTCTCTCCCTGCTCATGTCGTTGACCTCCATTCCCGGTTGGGCCACCCTTCCGCCTCTGCACTTCATCGGCTCTACCCCGATATTAGTCCCCGTTTTTCCTTTCCTTGTGAGTCGTGTCGCTTTGCGAAACATCATCGCACCTCATATCCTCCTCGAGTTGACACACGGGCCGCCAAACCCTTTGATTTGGTTCATTCTGATGTATGGGGTCCCTGTGCTACCTCGAGTCAATCTGGGTATAAATATTACATTTCCTTCATTGATGATTATTCCCGGATGACATGGCTTTATCTTCTTCGGGATCGGACAGAGGTTTTCTCTACCTTCCAGACATTTTTTCTTGAGATCCAAACACAGTTTTCTATCCCTGTCAAATGTCTTCGATCTGACAATGGGCGGGAGTACTTATCCACTCACTTTCAGCAGTTTCTCCGCGCCCACGGCATCATCCACCAGACCTCTTGTCCTGATACCCCTCAGCAGAATGGGGTGGCCGAGCGGAAACACCGGCATATTTTGGAAACCGCTCGTGCCCTCCTCTTCCACCGCCAGGTCCCTCTTCTCTTCTGGGGGGATGCCATCCTCACTGCTACTTACCTTCTGAATCGTCTTCCCTCCTCCTTACTTCAGGGGGAGACTCCTTTCCATACCCTGTTTCCCTCTGTTCCTCCTCACTCTCTTCCACTCCGCGTCTTCGGGTGTCTATGTTATGTCCGGGACACTCGCCCCAATCTCTCCAAACTTTCTCCCAAATCTCTTCGCTGTATTTTTCTTGGATATTCCCGCACTCAGCGCGGGTACCGCTGCTTCTCTCCAGACCTCCGCCGGTATATCACCTCTGCCGACGTATCGTTTGTCGAGACTTCTTCGTTCACTCTCCCCTCTCCTTCTCCTGACTCTACCATCGATGACTGTCTTCCGCTCTTCGTTCACCCACCTCTCATATCTCCCCCTCCCGGTCATCTCTTTGGCCGGACCTACTCCCGTCGTCCATCGGTTGTACCTCCCATCCCGGCCGAGGACCACCTTGTTCCTGCTTCGTCTGCTGCTCCTGTCCCCGCTCCCGCGGACGAGCCGATTGCGCTTCGGAAAGGTACTCGCTCCTGTCAGACTACTCCTCTCTTTGTATCTTCCTACAGGGGTCTGTCAGCCTTGGAGACCGTATCGCTTCCTCGGACAGTCGGTGAAGCAAAATCTCACCCCGGGTGGCTTGCCGCCATGAGGGATGAATTGCAGGCTCTGGATGCCAACCATACATGGGATCTTGTTCCACTTCCGGTGGGCAAACAGGCGGTCGGTTGTAAATGGATTTTCACTATCCGTCTCAATCCCGATGGCTCTCTTTGCCGCCTCAAAGCCCGGCTTGTCGCCAAGGGCTTTGCTCAGACGTATGGCATCGACTACTTTGAGACCTTCTCTCCAGTCGCCAAGATGGCCTCGGTCCGCCTTTTCCTTTCGCTAGCTGCTCATCATCATTGGCCGCTTCATCAACTGGATGTTAAAAATGCTTTTCTCCATGGCTTTCTTGATGAAGAGGTCTACCTCCAGCAGCCTCCTGGTTTTTCGGCCTCTGGTGCCGACCGCCATGTCTGCCGTCTCCGCCGCTCCCTCTACGGCCTCAAGCAGTCTCCTCGGGCTTGGTTTGGCCGCTTCAGCACGGTCGTCACAGCCTTTGGCCTATCTCGCAGTATGAAGGATCACACCGTCTTCTTCCGTACGACGGCGCATGGCTGTATCTTGCTTGTGGTTTATGTGGATGACATCATCATCACAGGGAGCGACTCCAGAGGCATCGCCAGTCTTAAGGCGCATCTTCACCAGCATTTTCACACCAAGGATCTTGGTCCCCTCACTTACTTCCTTGGCATCGAGGTCTCCCGGACTGCGGACACTATTTCTCTCTGTCAGCGCAAGTATGCTCTTGATATCTTGCAGGATGCCGGGTTGAGCACCGCCACTGCAGTGGACACTCCCCTTGAGCCTGGGGAACGCTCCCTTCATTCTGACTCGGAACCCTTTCCTCATCCCGAGAGCTATCGCCGCCTGGTCGGGAAACTCAACTACCTCACCATGACACGTCCTGACATTGCATGTGTCGTTGGCAAAGTCAGCCAGTTCATGGAACATCCCACCCGCTCTCAGTGGGATGCTGTCCTTCGCATTGCCAAATACATCAAGAAAGACCCTGCCCGTGGCCTTCAGTACTCCCATCAGGCTCACATGGATGTTGAGGCCTTCTGTGATGCGGACTATGCCGGCTGCCTCGCTACCCGCAGGTCTACTTCGGGTTTCGCCGTGTTCTTTGCCGGCAATCTCATCTCTTGGCGCAGCAAGAAGCAGACTGTCGTCTCCCGGTCGAGTGCCGAGGCCGAGTATCGGGCCATGGCCACCGTCACTACTGAGATCCTCTGGCTTCGTCATCTCCTCCATGAGCTCGGTTTCCCCGCATCGACTCCTGCTCATATCTGGTGTGACAATCAGGCCGCCACGAAGATTGCATCGAATCCCGTCTTCCATGAACGGACGAAGCATATCGAGGTGGACTGTCACTTTCTCCGCCACCATCTGGAGCAGCACCATATCGGCTTCGGCCATATTCCGACGGCCGATCAGCTTGCCGATCTCTTCACCAAGGGTCTTCCCGGAGCTCGCCTTGAGTCTCTCACTACCCGGCTGGGTATTCACAGCCTCCCAGGCCCAGCTTGAGGGGGAGTCTGAGATGGTCCTGTGTCTTTGTTGTCTTTTTCTATTTGTGGGACTCTATCCAATCTGGGCATGTCCAGCTTGAGGGGGAGTGTTGGAACCCATTTAAGTGTAAATGGGTGAGTCCCACATCGGACTTACCCATCCTGTACATTTGTTTCCTAATCTATAAAAGGATGTCCTCACCTCACATTGAGGTAAGGGGAATTCACCCAACTACAGTTTTCTTATTATACAGTTTCCCTTTTCTTAGTTTTTATTACCCTTTGACTAAGTTATTTCCTAAATATGATAGTTTTCTTATTATGCTGCCTCATTTTCTTAAATGTGAGATTGGTTATAAATACCCAAGATGGACTTCGTACAAAGCATTATGAAATATCATTATTCCCAATTTTCAGAGAAATTCTTTGTTATTGTGTTCTCTGTTGATTCCTCGTGAGAGAAGCAAAATTGCTCCCACACCCCCTGCATCAGAGTTGGTATTAGAGCAAGCCCCTTCCTTGCGGGACCAATTTGATCACACTGCACTGCCGCCGCAATACGACACCACCAACCCTAAGGGATCCCGACTTCCCCCGTGACGTCGATCACTGGGCCCCGCACATCCATGTCTCCGTGCTGTTCCAGACACCTACCACTGCTCCACCATCCACACCACCTTACTGTCTCGACCCGCACCTTCAGGATCGGATGCAGCGGGCACACGAGCAACATGATGAGGTCATGAAGGATTGGCATGCCCTCCAGGTCTCCCCTGCCATGCAAGGTGCCAAATAGGCACCACCAGCACGGACGCCTCAGCAGCAGTTCGCACAGAGACAGCTCCATCAGATCACACACGCTCCCGATGTCGCAAGGTATGGTAATGGCAGGGCGGCCACAGCTGGAAAATCCAAAACATCACAAACTCAGAGCCAATCTACCGACCTTTAGCAGCAACATCGACATAGAAGAATTATTGGACAAGATCGAAGAGAGAGAAAGAAATTTTGATTTGATGGGGATTATGAAAAACTTGAATGTTAAATATGTCCATACGGTGACTCCTCATGGCCAGCCAACACTGGATATCGATACAGGACACAGAAGAAATACAAGGCGCCTGAAACGGCGCCCTGGCACAGTGACACCAGGACTGTCCAGCCCGTTCCACCGGCTACTGGGAGCCCACAGCAGTCCGGACAACTCCCACAGCGGCAGAACAATACTATCCTGTATGCTCGGAGTTTCGGTGAGGCAGTCAGCAACAAAGCCACCTATCCAACAATTGTTCCAACCATGGGAAAGCTAATCCGACGGCCTGTGAAGAGGTGGTCGAGGCAGAACAAGTTCCCAGCAACGATGCAGGAGACGGCCACTGCCTAGTTGACTTGGACGACATCCAAGAGGAAGAGGGGCACAAGATTCAAGTGCTGCGACGATTCATGTTGACCACTGAGCAAGAGGCAGGAGATCCTCGGCGGCATAATCTATCCTGAACTCATTGTCGAGTAAACAAGCAGGTACTTGAGGTGATTGTCAATGGGGGGAACTAGGAGAACTTGGATCTCCAAGGAAGTAGTCGAGCCTGAAAACAATGCTTCATTTTTCACCCTATAAAGTTGGCTTAGATCAAAACAGTGGGAGACGTCAAAATCACAAAGCAGTGCAACATTTCTTTCTCCATCAGCCGCTAAAGGACCATGTTGCATACGGGGTGGTAAACATGAATGCATGTCAGATTATGCTAGGACACCCCAGGCAATTAGACACCAACGCTTGCCACGATGGTCATGCCAACACGATCAAATTCACTAAAAATCAGGTTAAATTTACTTTGTCCCCCCTGACAAAGAAGCATGTGACCAAGAATCCGGGTAAGTATGTTGTCTCTCAATGTGCCTCCAGCTAGCTCAAGAAGACTGAGCACAGCATATGCCCTAGTTATGGTGGTAAGCTCGTCGGGTGTTCTTCAAGCATGATACCCTTGAACACTGGGGGGGCTCCCCTGTCTTTTTTCCATTCCACGCCTCGGCAACATGCTCAACATGCTACAGGGAACCACCATATTCTCCAAACTAGACCTGTGAAGCGGATATCATCAGCTTCGAATCCTACCAGGTGATGAATGGAAAACGATATTTAAAATCAAGAAAGGTCTTTATGAGTGTGGCTTGTGATACCATTAGGGCTTTTTCCAATGCCACAAGCACCTTCATGCGGTTAATGAATCAGGTCATGAAACCCTTCATTGGTAAATTTTTTGTTGTACATTTTGATGATATCCTCATGCATAGCCACACTAAGGCCCTACATATTGAGCACCTGAGGGTGGTGTCACAAGTGTCACACGAGCATACTCTTTATGTGCATCTAAAGAAGTGCAGACTTATGCTCTCAAAGCTACTCTTCCTAGGATGAGTCATTTCAGCTGGAGGCATTCATGTTGACGACAAGAAGATTCAAGCAATCTAAACTCGGCCCCAGACTATCGGTAATGTATGCAGCTTCCACGACCTCGCTGCTATCCATCGGCATTTCATCAAAGATTTCAGCTCCATTATGTCCCCCAGACCAATTGCCAGAAGAACGGGAAATTCAACTAGGGAGAAGACGCTGAGACCGGCTTTATCACCATCAAAGAAAAGCTCACTACAGCAACTCTTCTCGCGCTACCCATCTTCAGCCTAGCTTTCAAGCTAGAGACAGACTCCTCAGTGACTGATATTGGTGTTTCCATATCACAGGCAAGCCGACTTATCGCTCTCATGAGCGAGAAGTTGAGCGATACCCGGTGCAAATGGATGACCTGCGTGATTAGGTTGTACGCGGTCATTTGAGTCGTTAAAAACTGTAAGTCATGTCTCTTTCTGCAGGGGTTTGTAATACATATGCACCATGAGGCATTAAAAGATATGCATGGGCAGAAGAATCGCAATCGAATGCACGCCAGGTGGATCTCTAACTTACAACAGTTCGCTTTTGTAATAAAACACAAAATTGGTAAGAAGAACAAGACAGCCAACGCTCTGAGTCGCTGACACCATATGCTAGTTGATGTACCCAAAGTGTGCACAAATGTTTTGTTTGTTTTTCAGGTAAAAAGGGTTCATATACTATCTAATTTGTGTTTTATCATGTTTAAATGTTTCATTTAGGTGTATCTGCACTACATGGAAGTTACCAAGGAAGAAAGCATGTTTTAGAGGTGTTTTGGAGCAAAAAATAGGCCACTTTTTTATGTTGAACGGTTAGGAAACCGTGCGCGGCACCCAGGAAACCGTGTTGGAAGTAGATTTTGAGGCAGAAGGGCTTGCACACTTGCTGCACGGTTTACCAAAACTGTCCTCAAACAGTGCAGCGTAAAAAACCACTTCCAAAAGCAACTGCACGGCTCCTGCACAGTTCACAAACTGTGCATCACTTACCTACCCCCCAACAACCATTTTAACTCAATTTTGACACGTTTTGAGGGGGATATTTGACCTGGAATTCAGGGGGTGGCGAGGAAACTGAAAAGAGGTCAGAGGAGGTTCCCCACCCACTCTAACCCTAGAGGATCATCAGAGGAATGATTCTAAGGTGGATTGAAGTGCCTTTCAAGTTAGGATCGTCTCTGACCTAGGAACGCTGTCGGATCTTCATAGAACATGGGGTTTGATTCTCTGTTTTGATGTATTCACTGTCCAAATCTCTAGATCTATGTTGTATGACTACTTCCTTGCTTGATTGGTTGTGTATGATTAATGGATGATGTTGTTTTGGACATGATTTTGATCACTTTATTGTGTTTTCAATTATAATTGAGATTGGATTGTGTTGTGTTGTGACTGAAATTTCATTTAATTCTTGCTTTCAATTACCAGTCCAAGGAGTAAAGTGAGAGAGAACACCAATGCAATCAGGATAAGTGGATTCCATGACCATTGGATTCGCTGTCCTTTGCAATTAGGGTTTTTCCTTCATAAAATGCTAGTTAAATTGAATACCGGACCAAGGATTTGATTAAACTAGTGTCATTGTGTGAGTGTCGGACCAATGACTAACTCATATCGTCAAATCCCACATTAAGCATTCGAAAATTGAAACCATTTGAGTGATTAGGATCCCAACACGCCGCTAAAATTGGAGTGCATCTTGCATTTCAATCCAACCTTAGAACCTTACCTCCCGTAAGACTAACATATGACAGGTTGCGTTTGCTTTCCATTTTCCACTCACATTTGGGTCTCCTAGATAATTGGTCAAAGCCATAGACCCAAGGACTACCCTTGGTATTTGTGGGATCGGCCCCTACTTCCACTAGATACATAGTCAGTCAGTTTAGGGCACACTTTGAATTTCTAATTTGACGCATCTCATGACGGAAATGTCATGTTTTGACGCCGTTGCCGGAGAGCAATAGTGTAGACTTGGGACTCACCTGGACCAATTAATTTAAGAATTTGTATCTTGTTTTTCTTTGTTTGAAAAAAAAAATTAAAAAATGTATCTATTTTCCAAAAGAATCATTAGTGATCGACTTTGGTGACATGGCACTTTGGGATAGGAGGTTTGAAAGTGGAGAACCCTCCACTATTGGTGATCACATTTATAGTTCATATACTTCAAAATCACCAATGGTGGGAGGAGTCTTCCCCATACCATTGTATTGAACCCCCTTCATTTCATGGTTCATTTGAAAATTATTGGGGTCAAGATCAATTTTCACAACAAGGGTGTGTGTGATGATTTTGGATGGAGTGATTACCATGACAGGAACTCATTTCCACCAACATCACAACCGGAGCCCTCACCTAATTCAAGTGAGAACATGAATTTTGAAAATTTATTGTCTACGATGGAAGCCTTCACTAAACAACAATAAGACCAATCTAACCGATTGGAAAGATTGAGTGCTTTGGTTGGGCAACTATCCGAGATAGTAAATAACAATGAAAATCTTGATTTGGAAGAGATGAAGGTGTGAATGAGTGTTTGGATGTGGAACATATTTTTACACCCACAAAATGTGAAGAAATGGAGGTTTCAAATAATTTTTCCGCTACCAACAATGAATTTTCTGAAAGTATTCATTTTCAAAATGGGTGTGAGAATGATTTCAATGCTGAAATTGAATCTCCAAATGTTTTATCAACTGAGGAGGCGTGGAGTGATGTGGAACCAACTCTTCCGCAATTTCATTGTTGTGATACTAAATCTTCATGTGCTGAAATTGAAAATGGAGATGCATTATGCCATGCTTGTGCTGAATTTGAACAACCATTTATTTTTTATAACCCAGTTGACATTTCACTTGCTTCCGAAGGGTGTTTTGAGAAATTTCAGGTTTATGACATTTCATTAAGAGTTGGCAACATTACCCCTTTGGGGAAATTTTCACTATTTATTCTGATCATAAGAGTTTTTACATCTTTTCTCAGAAGGACCCGAACCTTAGGCAAAGACGATGGGTGGAGTGTCTTCAGTCATTCGACTTCAACAATACCTTTTACCTCGAGAAAGAGGAATGTTGTTGCGGACGCCCTAAGTAGGAAGTTGCCTTCTCAAGCAGTAATGGAATCGAAAGATGAATGGGATCTCATGGGACTCTTTGCTTGGATGCACCTGGATTTGATCGAGCAAGAGACTGGTATTTTTCTGGCTAGCGCTCAGTTGACGTCATCTCTTCCCAAGTTGAATTTTTAGGAGCAACAGCGGGACAAAGAGTTCAGGGGTATCAGGAACTCTTTATATGGTGGGGAGACCGTTGTCAAGTGGTCTCTCTCCCTAAAAGGCTTTCTTTGTTTCAGAAACCGGTATTTCGTTCCTTCGTCTATGACTGTGGTAGAAAGTTCTCATTGTTCCCAGTGGGTTGTTCATCCTGGTACAACGAAGATGTACTATGACATGAAGTTTCGGTTTTCATGGCCAGGTTTGAAACACGACATATAGCTTATTTTGTGTCTCATTGTCATACCTGTCAGCAGATTAAAGTCGAACACCAAAAAGCCTTCTGGCTTACTTCAACCTCTCCTATGTCAGTCTAAAAATAAGACGACGTATCTATGGATTTCATTGTGGAGTTATAGCGGACTCCCCAAAGGAGGAATGTCGTATGGGTGGTGATTGATCAACTAACCAAGTCGGCTCATTTCATTCTGATTTGAGACACCACCAAGGTTAAGGATTTGTAAAAGCAGTACGTTCAGGAGATCATGAGGTTGCACGGGGTGTCGTCTGCTATTATTTTGGATAGGGACCCTCGGTTTACCTCTCGGTTTTGGAAAGAGGCTTCCAGGAGGCAATGGGTTCTCAAGTTAAATTGAGCAAGGCTTATCATCCCCAAACAGACGAATAGAGCGAGCAATTCAGATTTTGGAGGATATGCTTCGTGCTTGCATCGAGAACTTCGGAGACTCTTGCGATAGCAATTTGAGACCGGTTGAATTCGCTTATAACAATAGTTATCGATCATCCATCAGAATGGCTCTCTTTGAAGCTTTGTATGGCCAAACATGTAACTCACTTCTTTGTTGGCCCGAGGTGGGTGAGATTTCTTTTGTGGGACCCAACATTGTTTAGGAGACATTGGCGAAAATTCAGATTATTCTTCAACAACTGGCGACGGCTCAGAGTCGGCATAAAAATCATATGCGGATCACCGGCGTCGTCCTTCAGAATTTTCGTAAGTGACCGGGTGTTCTTTAAAGTCTCGCCTCAATTGGATCACCGTCGGCTTGGGAAGCAAGGGAAATTAGTTGCGAGATGCGTGGAATCGTTTGAGATCACTAAGAGGATTGGAAAAGTGGCTTGATGGTTAGCTTTGTCGTCTCGGTTGACTTTTATCCATGATGTTTTACATGTATCTCAACTTAAAAGTATCATCTTGATCCCTCTTATGTTCTAAAGTGGGAAGAGCTTGATTTGAGAATCGGATATGTCAATGGTCAAACGTCCAATTCAGGTTGTTGGTTCTCAGGAAAAGATTTTGCGTGGGAAATCTATTCAGTTGGCCCGAGTGTTGTGGCAACACGGGATGGATTCTCACGAGACGTGGGAACGGGAATCGATGATCAGGATGCAATGGTCTCATCTTTTCTTTGATCAATCTCCTTCGACTTGCTTTTCTAGAGGCAAAAAGTGATATGATGGGGATAATTGTCACACCCCGATGTCACTTTCAGGTACGTATATTCTTTTGTTTTGAACCGTTCTCAGGTCATTCTAGGTGATTTTTAGAAAATTTTAGAGTTTTATGAGCATGTGCACGGTTTGCGTATGATTAGGCCAAACCGTGCAGCATTCCCAATAAATCGTGTGATTTGTGACAGTTTGAGAAAGTGGCATTCCGCAATGTTAGCGCACGATTTGTCAAACCGTGCAGCTTCTCCAGTGTATAGAAACGGGCGCACGGTAGGCGCATGGTTAACCATGCGGCCAACCCGTGAGACGAGAATTAATTAATCCAAAAATTCTTTTTTGAACCCGAAACACCTTCCGTTAACCCCATTCTTCTACCTACAACCTTGGCTCTCGACCCTAGGGATTCCACTTGGAGATTTTGGAGATGTCAACCCTTCCGGAGAGCGATTCCAACGGATCTTGAGGTGTTGGATCTAGAAAACTCAAGTTAAGAGGTCATTCTTTGTTTTTCTTAATCGTTCTTCTAAATCTCCTCTCTTTTTCTTGAAAGGAACCATAGATCAAGGATGTTATGGTCGGATATATGGGTTGTGTCATGATCTAATGGGTTTTCTTATAGATCCATTGTGAGAGAGGAAGGCAGAGACCGAATCTACCTAGATCTTTGTGTGCTTCTTCGAGAATCGTCATGGCAAATGGTTACTCTTGTCTCCGTTGATCTAGAGATTGTTGAATCTGGGTTTCTTGATATGGGTTTCATGGTTTAGGGTCTTCTCTTGCTACCTAAGAGCCCTCTCTTACTCTTTGGCGTGTGGATCCTGTTCGGTTATTGGGTATACCAAGTGTTTGAGGCAGGTGATTTCATAAAAAGGCTGTGTTTTATGAACTTTTCATGCTTGGTCATTTCACATTGGTTTTCTAAATTGTCTTATGGCGTGTTCCATGACTCTTGAAATGTGAAAGTTTGGGCTCTTTGTGAAATGGACTTTCCCTGTAATCTAGGGATCTGTACGCGCTTAGTCATTTGATCACTGAGGTGTGAGGATCCTAGCTAATCCGGACCTAACCTACCCTAGGACTAGTTTCCATGGTGCTCCTTTTGGATTAGATATTTATAAATGCTTTGAGAAATGATTTGTTTATAAATGATTTGAAAGATGGTTACATGTAAATGCTTTGAAGATGGTTTGATTATAAATGCTTTATAAACTGTTCTAAAAAGTGCAGATTTCCATGTTTTATTGAAAATTATGTAAAGCTATATTTCATGTTGTTAGGAGTATGGGGGGCTGTCCACTGCTGTCCAGGTGCGGGCATTAGCAGTTTAGGGGCAGTTTGGTATTTTCCCTTTTATTAGTTTGTTACGTTGCCAGCTGTTGTGAGCATTAGCAGTTTAGGGGCAGTTTGGTATTTTTCCTTTTATTAGTTTGTTATGTTGCCAGCTGTTGACAACTGTAGTTGTAGGGTGTTGGCTGTCCTGTTGGAATATTAAAAGGGGGTCCAGCTAGAGGGAGGAGGTAGAAATCATTTTAGCATTTTGCTTGGCAGCAGAATTGGCCAGTGGTCTCAGCTGGGCTCTCGGGGAAGTGGTCTTCTCTGGCAGCTCCTCTTATTCTATTCCTTCATCCTCTTCTCCCTTTAATTCTTCTGTATTTTATGTTCCTGCTATTGAAATGAAAGATCCTGTTGTGCTATTGTTTAGTTCTTCCTCCTATTTTCTGCTAAGCGACCACTGTTAGGCAAAAGTCCTAACAATTTGGCGACTCCGCTGGGGAGCCACACGAGAGAGACGATCGTTGCTGGAGAACAAATCGCGCGTTGGATGAACACCAACGCTGCTGGAGAAAACCGATTGCAACATTGAGCTGATCATCATTGGGGAAGATTGAAGAGGCGGTTCAGCAGGCTGCGGAATTGTTTTCTGCCACATTGTCCGAGAGGCGCTGTTTGTTGGAATTAAAAAGAGAGAGAGAGAGAGAGAGATACGATCGGAAAGAGAAGTCGCAGGAGAAAAGTGATACGATCGGAGCAAACCGATCGCAGGAGCTGGTCGAGTTTTTTGTTGGAGCAGAACCGAACGCAGCAGGACGTTCGCTGCTGGGGAAAATTCGCTAGTGATAGAGAAGCTGCTGTCGTAGAACAGTAGTTGTTGCAAGTTGGAAACCAGAAAAGATTATGGAGGAGGATCACTGCTAGGGAAGGTGAACGCAGCTGGAGAACGTGGTTGCCGCCGCAGAAGATACGAACAGTACATCCGTTGTCAATTGTGAGGTGCGACTGTTCTAGAAGAAACATAACCAATTGGGGAGATCCGTGTGAGCAAAGTAAACGATCCAAGCTCGCTGGTTGCGGGAGGAGAGGCGCGAGCGCGGGGAAACACGTCGCAGCAAGCGACGCGTGCGAGTGGGGAGTGATCGCTGCCGAGGCGACTTGAGTGAGCAGCGGAGAAGGACTTTCACGTCTGAAAACTTTTTGGCCGCGGAACGTGGTCGACGCAAAAAAAAAAAAAAAAAAAAAAAACCATTGAAGGAAGGGCTCAATATCTTCTACGCTGCAGTGAGGCGCACATGGTGAAGATCCACTTAGTTGGATCATGACAGCTGAGGCATATTTTAAGGAGAATCGGATATCGGAAGGAATTAAGCTGCACAACGCCCAGTTTTACATGGAAGGTACTGCTTTACTATGGTTTTTGTCTTGGCACAGTGCTGCACTGAACTCATCATGGGAAATTTTTAAACCGACATTGCTGGAGAAATACGGAAACAATGAGCAGCAGCCTGGAACCAGATTGAAGCAACCTGAGGAGGTAATGTTTGCCCTTAGTTCATGCGTGAATTTGCAGGAAGAGTTTACAGAGAAGGAACAGTTCATTCTTGGTTCGCCTTCAAAGCTATTTTTCAGAGCAGTTGTGAGTCCAAAGCAAGAAGTGCTGGAGATTCGTTTGGAGCTAGGCAAAGTGGTAAAGCATCAACAACCGGCTCGAGCAACGCAAGAACCTTTTCCACAAGCCATGCAAACAGGGCTGACAGGCTTGAAGTACTTCCAAAATGAACAGGTAGGGGTCGACTGCTGTGAGTTTGTTGCGCAGAGAGGCTCCAGTGATATTCGTCCAGAAGAGGGGAAGTTAAATGTTCTTGAAGAAGATTTGTATGCATTGAATGCTTAAAAGCTATCCAAAGGTGGGAAACCTGCAGCAAAAGGAGCTGTGATGGGGCTACGACCATTATTGCTATGGGCTAAACCTTTGCGGAGATCTCTCTTTGCACTGCACACTAATGTTGACAAGGTATTCCGGTCAGCGTTTCAGACAAAAGTTCAGGAAGCAGCTCTTATGTGGAGTGCAAAGGTGAGTAGTGACAGTGTGGTGGCTGACATAGAGGGACATGAACCGCTGCACAGGAAGGAGCTACGACATGTTTCACATACTCCGGAATTTATGGGCATGAAGCCTGTTACAGTTAAAGACACAGCTCTTAGTGGTGCTTCTAATGCTCCAACTAAGAGTAACAAACCAGCCCAAGACAGATGGAGTTGGCGACAAGGATATTTTTCATTTGGTTCATCTGGCTGTAACATAGAGAAGCTTGTGAACAGTGGGCTGTTGGATGAAGAGTATCCATTTGCAGTGGGTGGTTTGCATACGGTGGGTAGTAGGACAAATGGGGTTGCTGCAACAGATAAGAATTCTAAGTTTTTTGTGTTTGGCATGCTTAATAGAGACTTGATCTCTTCTTTGTTACGTGTTTTGGACGCATGCCTCCAACGGTGGGATGAAATAGACTTCCAAGGGGAATGGTCTTGTGTTGACTTGCAAATAAAAGGTTTAGAGCAGGGAAATATTGGCGAATTTTGGTCAGGTGTGTTTCAGCCTCCTGTGTCCCAGGTCATCCAATATATTATTGATTTTCTGAAGGCGACTGATCTTTTAAATGAGAATACAAATCTCACTAGTCTTGGGCCGCTAATGTCAATCCTTCAGGTGGAACCTAAAAAGAGGAAGCTTCTAATAATGAGTGTCATTTTACGTTGCTGCAGTCTTGTGATTACCATTTTCGCAGAGACTTGCGAGGTTTTCGTGGGCGCAACCTTGGGTTATATTATAGAAGATTTTGTGAGATGGCATTTTCCCCACACTCATTCTGGCGATTAGACAGACACCTTTTTTTAAAGATATGGCAGTTGGGGGTGTCTTAGAAGATCTGGAGCACGTCCTCCCGTGTGTTCTTTTTGAAGACAAACAGTTTGGACAGAGCATTTTGAAGCAAGAGCCACTTGAATCTGAAGTTATAAGAATGATTAAAGTTAAAGTTGCGATTAGGCTGAGGCCACCGCCAAAACCGCCTCCAACTGCTACCATTCCAGCGTTACAATGGCTTTTCCGAAAGGTCCACCTTGGGGACAAGGTGGTTTTTTGGTGGGAGGGAATTGTTAGGAGTATGGGGAGCTGTCCACTGCTGTCCAGGTGTGGGCATTAGCAGTTTAGGGGTAGTTTGGTATTTTCTCTTTTATTAGTTTGTTACGTTGCCAGCTGTTGTGGGCATTAGCAGTTTAGGGGCAGTTTGGTATTTTCCCTTTTATTAGTTTTTTATGTTGTCAGCTGTTGACAGCTGTAGTTGTAGGGTGTTGGCTGTCCTGTTGGAGTATTAAAAGGGGGTCCAGCTAGAGGGAGGAGGTAGAAATCATTTTAGCATTTTGCTTGGCAGCAGAATTGGCCGGTGGTCTCGGTTGGGCTCTCGGGGAAGTGGTCTTCTCTGGCAGCTCCTCTTACTCTATTCCTTCTTCCTCTTCTCCCTTTAATTCTTCTGTATTTTCTGTTCCTGCTATTGAAATGAAAGATCCTGTTGTGCTATTGTTTAGTTCTCCCTCCTATTTTCTGCTAAGCGACCACTGTTAGGCAAGAGTCCTAACACATGTCATATCTTTCTTTAAATGAGCATAATTGATTTGTTTTATAAGGACTGATTATGAAACACTTGATGAAATCCTACTAGGACTGATTATGAAACACTTGGTAAAGGCAAGGCGCCACATGGTGGCAGCAGGTATCCGTGTTAGCGAGGTGTAGGAGTTCGGTGGTGACATGGCGGGACGTTGACCCACATATCACATGGAGATGGGTTGTATATTGTTTCATGTACTCCGATTACCAGTTTTGGTTTGGCACATGTTTTTCCTTTAACTCATTGGCTTTTGTTGTCTGACTTTGTATTGGCATGTTGTCTTATTTTTATATATGTCATTTATTGATCGTTTGGTTCGTTGTGGGCAAAATCGTTCTCAAAGGTGGTTCTAGATGCTCAGGCGCTTGTCATCAGCCTGTGGGGAACAGGAACACCCTTCGTGTTGATGCGGAATCGCCGGGAGACACAACGACAGAAACGAGGAAAAACGAAAAGAAAGAAAGCAAAGGACACAATGATTTACGTGGTTCGGGAAAAATCCCTACGTCCACGGGAGAGGCAGAATTTCACTATGATTCGGGAGCACAAAATTACAGAGGATTTCTTCAGTAGTAAAACCCTAGCCCGAAATGGGCTACATATGAAGAAGACGGTCCATTGTTCCGAATAATAGTTCGCGTTGCAACAGTGATCGGCGGCTCACTTTGTCAAAAGTGGTACAGTGTCTGCCGGCTGGAAGTCAAAAGCGCTACAGTGTCTGTCGGTGTCGGTCGGTCAGCTCCGCTACAGTGCCTGTCGGTGTCGGTCGGTCAGCTCGACCCGCGACAGTTGCGGGCCACAAGCATTCGGTCCAACCGGATCGGGCAACACCAATCCAACACGTGTGTTACTATGGGCCGGCTCGGGTGTCTAGTTTAGGGATGACCCGAGTTGGTTCGTGACAAAGGATCTTTGAAGACAGAAATTTCATAATAGTACTGACAAAGCATAAAATTTTCCTATTTTTTCTGTAATTCATTGTTTATATCTCACCATTTTAACAATATATGGGCATTTACAATATATTTAGTATTTAAGAATATTTTGGAATTTATTGTAAATATGACCAAATTCTATGATTTTAATGATTTAAATAATATTCAGAATTAAATTATCATGGCCAACTTTGATTTTGTTGTGTTTTAATGATAAACAGGTGAAAGAAGACCAGCCAAACCAGCTGCATAAGAGTAAACTGGTTTTTAAACCAGTTACATACGATTAACTAAGGATCTGGCCTGGCTGTGTAAGAATAAACATTGGCCACGTAAGATTAAAAAAAGAATTCTTAAGGCTGTGTAAGAGTAATTCAGCCAACGCAGATGCTACGGAAGGATTTATACTTTGCTACGGGAAATGAAGGGGCGGGGCTAGCGACGTAAGACTAAACGGAAAATATTGAAGACTACATAAGATTAAACTGAATCTATATAAGAGCAACTGCACCTGCGTGTGATTAAATCAGAATAATGCCCGTGTAAGGTTTTTCAAATGGACATTATTTGACAAGCCAGCAGTTGATGAAAAGGCCTATCCACGTGGCTTACATGCACACACCTGAGGAACCAAAAAGGAATCTCCATGCAAATTGACTAACTGAATCAGGTAAAGCTTTAACAACAAAGTCACGTGGAAGCAGATCCAGGAGAGGAAGAAAAAGGGCATTGAAACCTGTTAAACCCGGTTTAATGTATTTCCGAGTTAAGAGTTGTTTCCCACATCAGATTATTCCGATCTGTAATTTTTTTTCTTCTATCTATAAAAGAATGTCTTCACCTCTTCTTGAGCTAGGAACTTCATCATTCTACAGGGCACAAGAAGGTTACATCCGATAACCTTTCGTGTCGACCAGCCCCGCCTGTGCGGCTATCCCGGCGCCTCAGCCCCTCCCCTGCCCCCGCCTGCCTGTGCGCCCGCCCCTCCCACGCGGGCTCTTCCGTGGTATCCCGCCGCTCCATCGCCGGCTATCTCGGCGCCCCGTCGTTCTCCCTCGCGATGGTCCTCTGCGGCCCCGCCTCCCTGCGCGCGACAACCCTCAGCGGGCCCTCCTGAGCGGGCCCCTGCTTGACGCCCGACACCCCCCATTCCCGTCGTCACCAGCCCTCTGTGGCCCTACCTCCCTACGCGCGACAACCCTCCCTGTGCGCGACAACCCCACCTCCCTGAGCGTGGTCCCCTGCTTGACACTCATCGGCCCTCCCATCCAGCAGTCCTACCCCGTGCGCCCTCGCCAACCCCTCCTGCGAAAGCCCCACCTCCCGTCGCCGGCCCCTTCTGTGATGCTGACTGTGCTAGGTGCTTAGCTACCCGAAAGTCTACTTTTGGGTTCGCCATTTTTCTGGCGGCGAAGCAAGAAACAAATTGTAGTCTCCAGGTCCAGTGCTAAATCGAAATACCATGCGATGGTCACGGTTACTACTGAAATTGTTTGGCTTCGTCATCTTCTTCATGAGATAGGTTTCCCGCCACAGGCATATGCTCATATTTGGTGTGATAATCAGGCAGTCACGAAGATTGCTTCCAATCCAATCTTCCATGAACGCACGAAGCATATCGGGATAGACTGCAACTTTCTTCATCATCACCACGAGCATCATCATGTCAGTTTCAACTACATTCCGATGGCTGAGCAGCTTGCCGACATCTTCATCAAAGGTCTCCCAGGAGCTCCACTAAACTCTCTCTATACCAAGCTGGGCATCCACGGCATCAGCGACTCAGCTTGAGGAGGAGTGTGTATGATCTTCTTTGGTGTCTTCTTTATTTTTTGTGGGACTCTTTCCAAGCCATTATGTACTAGCTTGAGGGAGAGTGTTAAACTTGGTTTATTGTATTTCCGGGTTAAGGGTTGTTTCCGAGTCCCATATCAGATTATTCCGACTTGTAATTTTTTTCTTCCATCTATAAAAGAATGTTTTCGCCTCTCCTTAAGGTAGGAACTTCACCATTCTACAAAACCCATGGTGAACAAGGCTTAATGAAGGAGGGAGAAAGTCGAGGAAGCTTGAGGAAAAGCTTGAAGGCCAATAAGTAATGTCGGAGGCCGCTGTGATCAAGGTTCCCTTTTGGAAGGATTAGCTAGGTCTGTGTTTTCTTTTGTTTTTCTTTGTACTGCAATTTCATTGTTTTCTTTTGTTTTTCTTTGTACTGCATTTTCATTGAGTTCATCAAAGTGTGTGTTTCTTTCTCTTGATTGTAATCTCCAACTCTCACGATGGTGAGAGGCTAACCCAATGAGTTACTCCCAGGAGGAAGCCGAGCAACTCCCGAGTCTTCAGCTCTTGCCATGTTTATTTTTCTTTTCGAATCTCTGGGAACAAGGAAGACCAAGATTGGGGTTGGTGACAATGCCCTTCATCTTGGTCTCCCTTGTTTTCTTTCTTGCTGTTAAAATACATTCTCCCTTCGCTCGAGAGGTGGTATATGGTGGAACCAATCTTTCAGCGAAGACTAGGATGCGGTTGCAAACCAGTGGGGCTAGTGAAGGATTCACGCGATTGAGGAGTTTCCCTCTCCTAAGCCTAGGGGGCAGTGGCATGCAGTGCATTAGAGGTCCCTATGTGTATTGTGTATTCACACAATATGAGCGGCAAGGATGATCGTGTGAACTATGTGAGCATAAACATAGAGTTGGATTAGGAATGGTATTTAAAATACGGTGGAACACTGGGTTAGTCCTGGGAGTAGTTCCTTTAATCTGTGTTTTGTGTTGTGTGTTTTTGTTTGCATCATTTGAATTTTCATTTTCTCATGCATCTTTCATCTTCATGCCTCATATTTTATTTTTAATAGTTTTTAAAATTCTTTTTAATTAAAGTAATAAGTGATGCCCCAATGATAATGTGTGTGAATGAGTCTCCTTGAGAGACAATCCCAGTCTTCCTCTGTAATGCAGTCTATGATAAATTTAAATACTACTTGGAGAGATTCAAGACAACCTCTATCAAGTACACATTTGAAAAGAACGGTTTCCCATGAGAACTTATAACAAGCTAAAGCCTAAGAAGATCAGGTCGTGCAAGGTATTGCAACAAAACAATGATAACGCATACTTTGTTTTGTCGATCTCCCGGAGGGGTGGGCAATCTCGCTTACCTTAAACGTTGTCACTTTGATGATCTTTGTATAGAAGGAGCCGCTTTATCATCATTTGGACTTGAGGGCGAGCCATTTGGAGGCAAATGATGAAGTGCAAGATGGATCCAATGAACCAAGTCCACCATCATTCCCAAATCGGCCCCAGGAAGGACAACCTGATCCGGATTCAACAATAGCCCCGGCTTATGCAGTTTCCTTTTTTTAGTTTTTATTCCCCTTTGACTAAATTATTCCCAAAAATAGTTTCTTTATTATGCAGTTTCTCTTAGTTTTTATTCCCCTTTGACTAAGTTATTTCTTAAACATGGTAGTTTTCTTATCATACGGTTTCCTTCTCTTGGTTAAGGGATTGGTTATTGTTAAACCGTATTTTATTATTTTGGGTATTTCCAAGTCTCACATCGGAATACTCTTGTATGTATTCCGTTTTCTCAATCTATAAAAATAGGCCTTCTCCGCACCTTGAGGTGAGGGGGATTTCCTATTCTACATGGTATCAGAGGGATAATCCCATTATTTTTTTTCCCGGCTATGCCCTACGTGGCACCCCACCCCTCCCGGGTCTACCCTACGCGGCCACTGATAGAGACTTGCTGCCAATTAGTTAGGGACTTGTAGTAATTGAGTTGGTTAAGGGGTATTGTGGTCTTTGTATGGGGCAGTTTGTTATAGGGGAGTTGGGGGAATTTGTTGGAGGGAATATTGTTGTTAGAGGGGCCACATGATGACGAGGGGATCTCTTATAAATATGATTGCATGGGGGAGAGAAAGGAGGAGAGAGAATATTGTTAGTTCGGCCTTTTGGCTTAGATAGCAGTATGCAGGATCCCTCCGACGTCGCCCCTCCGTCGCGATACAACCTAGGCACTCATCCCTCCTGCGGTGCAGCTCACCCCACCGCCGCCTCTCCTGCGGATTCCCGGCAAAAACAGGCCCCGCCTCCTCCTCTGCGCATCTCCAGCCGAGACCTCAATAGCTCCCGCCCTACCCGTCGGCCATTCCGGCTCCCGCATCTCCAGGCGAGCGCAACTGCCGGCTCCCGCCTCTCCCGCTACGCACAACCCCGCCCTCCCGATTCGACGCGGCTTCCACTGCCGCCTCCCTCCAGACAACGGCCCTCGGCGGACTCCTAATCCCATCTCCTGCTGCGGCATCCCATGGCGCCGCCTCCTCCCACAATCGAAAGCCCTCCCGCAACAGCGTCTCCCTGCGTAACGGCCTCTGTGGCGCTCTCCTCCGGCAGTCCCGGCGACGACGAACCACCCTCGGCCTCCCCGTCCCGACGCGATCAGCCCCGCCGCAACTCCCGGCTCCATTCCCAGCGTTCGACCAGCCCCATCGTCCACGCGGCTTCCCGGCGCTCACCGCCCTACACGGATTCTCGGAGCCCGCCCTCTCCTACGACAACCCTCCCGCTGCAGTACTCTCTCAACGCGGCTCTACCCCCTTTCAGAGGTGCTTCCAGCTCCAGGCACTGCCCGCAACTGCGGATTCTCGGCTTCAACCGGCCCCGCCTTCTTGCGACTACTCATCGCAGCATCTCGCTGCTCCTGACATCTTCAGCAGCTATCTGACGCCACCATGGCGGCCTCTTCTGCTATGCCCCAGATGATCACAGCCTCCACCCGCCTCGTCGACGAGCAGCTCGACTCCACCAACTTCTCCATCTGGCGGAAGACTCTGTTGATGTCCCTGACCGGAATGGACCTTGATTCTCAGCTTGAGGACCCTCCACCGGAATCCACCGATCCCAAATACCGTCCGTGGAAGCTTGCTGACAGCAAGATCTACGTCTTGCTGGTCAATTCAATGGATCGCTCAGTCAAGGATGTCACCCAAACTGCGAATACAGTCAAGGAACTCTGGGATTCCTTGAACATCATGTATTCCGAGACCAACAATTTGGCTTGGGTTTCCGATGTTCTTTAGCGATTGTCGCATATCCGACAACAGGACAAGTCCTTCCCAGCATATTTTATGGAATGGAAAGGTCTTCGCGATGAGTTGTGGCCCATTCCCCAGACACCGGCGGACGCTCAGACCCAGAGAGACCAACTCTGCATCTTCAATCTTCTCAATGGCCTCGCTCCTGAGCATGCCACGACGGCTACCGAGATGCTCGTCAGCCCTTCGACATTGGAGATACCACAGGTGTATCATCGCCTGGGCAAGGCCCAACGGGCTCTTCCACCGCCCACCCCCATCATCGATCACTCTACTCTCGTCGGTCGTGGCGGTGGACGCTCCTCGGGCACTTATGGACGTGGTCGTATGGAGGGTCGTCCTCGTCCCCTCTGTCAGCATTGTGGCAAGCTCGGCCACCTGATCGACCGTTGTTGGGTTCTTCATGGACGCCCATCTCAACAATCGCGGCAGGGTCAGACGGCGGTCCAAGAGGCTTCCTCATCAGTCGTCGCTCTTCCACCATCTATGGACCTTTCTATGGCGGACCTCCGTGTTGCGGAATCGTCGGGAAGCGCAACGACAGAAACGAGAAACGAAAAATAAATGCAGAAAGAAAAATAGACAAGGGACACAAATTTACGTGGTTCGGGAATAACCCTACGTCCACGGAGAGGCAGAACTTCACTAATTCAGTAGCACAAATTACAGAGTTTTTTCAGTAATAACCCTAGCCCGAAAATGAGCTATAAAATGGAGAAGACGATCACTGTTCCGAAAAATAAGTTTGCGTTGCAACAGTGAAAGGCGGCCAGCTTTGTCAAAAGCGCTACAGTGGCTGCCGGCTGGAAGTCAAAAGTGCTACAATGCAGTTGACTCCGAAGTCCGCACTGTTACAATGTCTGTCAGTGTCGATCGATCAGCTCTGCTACAGTGGTAAGAGATGCTACAGTTGCGGACCACAATCATTCGGCCCAACCGAATCGGGCTACACCAATCCAACACTCCGGCTGCTTCACGACCCTCAGACCCCTGCAGAACCCGGTTCGTCTTCGGCTTCTCTAGCCCACTCTGTTGGTTCCGCTGCCTTCGCCAGTCGTCACTCCCCTGCCTGGATGCTCGACTCAGGTGCTTCCGACCACATCACCGGTGATGCTGCTATGTTGACCTCCTACTGTCCTTATGCCGATTCCTCAGCCATCACCGTCGTTGATGGCTCTACTATCCCCACTGCGGGCTTTGGTGCATGCTCCCTGACTTCATCGATTCACCTGCCCTCTGTGGCACATGTGCCCCGCAGTCCATTTAATCTTCTTTCTATCAGTAAGCTTACAAATGATTACAATTGTGCTGCCATATTTACATCCTCTGTTGTTGTCTATCAGGAGCGGGCTACGAATCGATAACTTGGTAAAGGCCAGCTTCGGGACGGGGTCTACATGTTCGATGGACCAGCAATCGTCGCCTGCACATCTGTCGCTGCTCGAGCATTGGATCTTCATTCCCGGTTGGGACATCCACCCGCCTCCACCATTCATCAGCTTTATCCAAATTTTGCGAAACATCATCGCACTTCATACATTCCTCGGGTGGATAAAAGGGCATCAAAACCTTTTGATCTGGTTCATTCAGACGTGTGGGGTTCATGTACCATCTCGAGTCATTTGAGGTATAAATATTATATATCCTTCATTGATGATTTTTTGCGAATGACTTGGTTGTACCTCCTTCGAGAACGCTCCAAAGTGTTTTCCACATTCCAGACATTTTACAATAAAATTCATAACCAATTTTCCATCTTTGTTAAATGTCTCCACTCGGACAATGGGCGTGAATATCTCTTCACTCCCTTTCGGCAGTTCCTCCAGGCGAAAGGCATCCTTCATCAGATATCCTGCCCTAATACACCCCAGCAGAATGGAGTGGCCGAGCGGAAACACAGACATATTCTGGAGACTGCTCGTGCCCTCCTCTTCCACCGACAGGTGCCTCTGCTCTTTTGGGGAGATGCGATCCTCATTGTTACCTACCTTATAAACCGCCTTTTATCCTTCAAGGGGAGACTCCTTTTCGGGCTCTGTTCTCCTCTCTCCCTCCTCACTCCCTTCCACTTCGCGTGTTTGGATGCCTCTATTATGTTCGTGACACTCGTCCCGACCTCTCCAAACTCTCTCCCAAATCTCTTTGGTCCATCTTCCTTGACTATTCCCGCACTCAACGCGGATATCGCTGCTTCTCACCGGACCTACGGAGGTATGTCATCTCTGTTGACGTCTCATTTGTTGAGAGCTCTCTGTTCTCCCTTCCGTCTCCTCATCCTGACTCTGTCATTGATGATTGTCTTCCTCTGAACATTCACCCTCCTCCAGTGTCTCCCCCCGATGATACCCATTTTGGTAGGGTCTACTCTCGTCGTCCATCAACTGTATCCCCTGTCCCGGCCAATGACACCGTCGTCCCTGCTTCGTCCGACGCTCCTGCCCCGACACCAGACGACTTGCCCATTGCACTCCAGCAAGGTACTCGCTCTTGTTAGGATACTCCTCTATTTACATCTTCATACAGGGGTCTGTCAGCTCTGGAGACGGTATCTATTCCTCACACAGTTGGTGATGCAAAATCTCACCCAGGGAGACTAGCAACAATGCGAGATGAATTGCAAACTCTGAAAGAAAACCATACTTGGGACATTGTCCCCCTTCCGACGGGCAAACAGACGATTAGCAGCAAATGGATTTACACAGTCAGGCTTAATCCTGATGGCACTCTCCATCGACTCAAAGCCCGCCTTGTGGCCAAGGGCTTCGCGCAGACTTATGGTGTTGACTATTTTGATACCTACTCTCCAGTTGTCAAGATGGTCTCCGTTCGTTTATCCATCTCTCTAACCGCCTATCATCATTGACCTCTTCATCGACTGAATGTCAAGAATGCTTTCCTCCATAGTTTTCTTGAGGAAGAGGTTTATCTTCAGCAGCCCCTCGGATTTTGTGCCTCCGGCGCCGAATCTCACATCTGTCGACTACGCCGCTCTCTTTACGATCTCAAGCAATCTCTTCGTGCTTGGTTTGGCCGTTTCAGCACCGTCGTCACCGACTTTAGGCTCTCTCGCAGCATGAAGGACCACACCATGTTCTATAGGACAACATCCGCCGGCTACATCCTGTTGGTCATTTATGTGGATGATATCATCATCACCAGAAACGACTGATGGAATCACCCACCTCAAGGGGCATCTTCACCATCACTTCCACACCAAGGATCTCGGCTCTCTCACATACTTCCTGGGCATCGAGATCTCCTATTCTCCGGACACCATCTTCCTCTGCCAAATGAGATATGCGTTGGATATTCTGCAGGATGTTGGGCTGACACAGGTCATTGCTGTGGACACTCCTCTAGAGCCTGGAGAATGGTCTCTCTATGACTCCTCAGAACCGTATTCACACCCAGAGAGGTACCGCCGACTAGTGGGCAAACTCAATTATCTCACCATGACTCGTCCAGACATCGTCTGCGCTGTTGGCAAAGTGAGCCAATTCATGGAGCATCTGACCACCTCTCAGTGGGATGTTATCCTCCGCATCGCCAAATACATCAAGAGAGATCCTGCCCGTGGTCTTCGCTACTCCCACCATGCTCATCTGAATATTGAGGTCTTTTGTGATGCTGACTATGCTGGTTGCCTTGCTACCCGGAAATCTACTTCTGGGTTTGTCGTGTTCTTGGCAGGCAACCTCATCTCATGGCGCAGCAAGAAACAGACTGTAGTCTCCCGATCCAGTGCGGAGTCCGAGTACCGTGCCTTGGCCACCGTCACCACGGAGATCATTTGGCTTCGACATCTCCTCCAGGAGTTTGGTTTTCCTCCGCAGACATCTGCTCACATTTGGTGTGACAACCAGACCGCCACCAAGATTGCTTCGAATCCCGTCTTCCATGAACACATGAAGCATATTGAGGTGGACTGTCACTTTCTTCGCCACCACCTGGAGCACAATCATGTCAGCTTTAGCCACATCCCGACGACGGACCAGCTTGCCGACATCTTCACCAAAGGCCTCACAGGGGCTCGTCTGGCCTCGCTCAGTTCCAAGCTGGGCATCCACAGCATCTGCGACCCAGCTTGAGGGGGCGACCCAGCTTGAGGGGGGGTGTGACTGGTCTTTTCTGATGTTATCTTTCTTTTTGTGGGACTCGTGGTCCAAGTTGGGCATGTCCAGCTTGAGGGGGAGTGTTAAACCCTATTTTATTATTTTGGGTAATTCTGAGTCCCACGTCGGAATACTCCTGTATGTATTCCGTTTTTTCAATCTATAAAAGTAGGCCTCCGCCTCACCTTGAGGTAAGGGGGATTTTCTATTCTACAGTTATAAATACCCAAGAAAGACTTCGTACAAAGCATTATGCACTATTATTAATCCCAGCTTTCAAAGATATTGTTTATTATTGTGTTCTCCATCAATTCCTTGCTTAAGGATCGAAATTGCTTCCGCTCACTCTGCATCACTCAATCCAATGCCTCCACCACTAGGCTCCTTCTGATGTCGATGGTTCCCGCTTCAGTCGCGTCTATTTTCGTCCACCTCTTACGGAAATCACCTACGAGCCTAATGTGCACCCTAGATCGGATGACTCATCTGCTCCATGACAAACGCATGTAAATCTGTCTATTGTGCTAAAAAAAGGCATGTGTGCTTCTCGACTGAAGCCAATTTATTCTCGATTTATCAAGGTTTATATGCTGCCACTACTGCTTTTACCATCAACCTACTATAGGAAGCATTCTTCTAGTAGTTCATGTTGATCATAACATCATTATTGGTATTGATTCTGGTAGGATTAGTCGACTCAAATCCTTCAAAAAAAATCATATAAAGGATTTGGATTCCCTATGAAATTTCTTGGGGATCGAAGTTTCAGATGTGATCGAGGTATATTTCTTTCTTGGATGAAATATGTTACGAATCCACTACAGAAGGAAGACATGACAGGAGTGGGCTCTATCGATTCACTACTGAATCCTAAAGAGAAATTTATTCATATTGACGGTGAGCATTTCTCCTCTGCAGTCATATATCAACAACTTGTGGGCAAGTTAAACTATTTAACGATGACTTAACCCGTCATTGCATGCTCAGTGAGCGATGTGAGCTGGTTTATGGAATCCCCAGCGAAATTACAGTGGGAGGTTGTTTTCATATTGTCTAATATGTGCTGAAAGAACCTAACCTAGGTTTATATAAGATCAATTACATCTGCCACCGCAGAACACAACGTAAGGAAACAAATTGCAGTAAACTTGTAGGCCTGGGAATTTGACCCCGCGACCTGCCCCTCATAGATACTGAGGGTTTTAGCAATGTTGATTATGCAGGATGTATTTCATCTAGGGGATCCACATCTGGCTTTGTAGCATTCATCAATGGAACCTGGTCTTCTGACGAAGCAAAAAAGAAGATAGCAATCTTCCAATTCAGTGCAGGATCTGAGTATCAGGCTATGACTCATGTAACTGTAGAGATCATTGGGCCCCAATAGATGTTACGGGAGATTGGTTATCCTAGCAAGAAACTTGTGCACATCTAGTGTGATAATCAAGCAACAATTAAAATTATCCAAAACATCAATTAAAATTGTCCCAAGCTCAGTCTTTCATGAGCTGACAAAACAAAATGAGGTTGATTGTCACTTCATTCAAAAGCATTTCAAGAATAAGAACATTTCTTTCGACCATGTTCACGCCACAAATCAACATGCTGATATTTTCACAAGGGGGCCCAGGAGCTCGTGTTGAATTCTTATATACCAAGCAGGGCATGTTAAATATATGTCTCGACTTGAGGGGAGTATTGAAGATATTATGCATAGGATTAGGTTTATCCTATCCCATGTGTGTGGAATTGGAATTATCCTATCCTACGTATTTGAATTTTATTTTCCCACTTGTATTTTGGTATTGAATATCGATAAATAAAGGATCATACCTCACTTGAAGGACATGGACTTTGATGTCTAATGTTTACAATGAATACAGATGAGCAGAAATTTGAAGAGCGGATCATGAATTGATGTTAGACAAGATGAGAAAAAGTTGAAAGAAAATAAGAGAAATTGACTCTATGGGGATGCTTTGTCACCAGAGAATGGAGTTTTTCCAAAAACATCACTCTATCCTATAATTTGGTACCAAGAACCTCTTTGTGGGAGCAAGCTATGGAAAAACTTCTATGAGAAAGAAGAAAAGTACCCAAAAGACACATGAGTTCTAATTATATATATTATTGTGTTTGCTTAGTGAATGAAATTTCAAAGTACACATGAGGTTCTCCACACAGTCAAGAAGTTCAAGTGAGGTTCTATATAGATCATGAGCTGAAGCATTGACAAATGAGATGCAAAGTTCACATGAAGGCTCTAATCATCAAGCTATGTGTTGAAGTATGACTTCCAGTAAGTATTAAAGGTGTTCAGATGATGATGAAGTTAGAAGACATTTGGAGGGCATGAGGAGATGATTGAAAAAGGTTGGAGATGGCCAAGGGAAGATGGCACTGAAAGTCTAGTGCCTTGCACCGGAAATCTAATGGATGGGGCTGTGGCTATGAATCTGCTAAGGAGACTCACCAGAAGTTTGGCGAGTCACGTTGGAAGTCTGGTGAGAGCAAGTGATGGCATTTGAAGTCCAGTGAGGTGCACCGGTCTTCCAGTAGGTGGTCACGTAGCAATTCGAGTTTTGAGAAAAAATTAATAAATATTTTTATGCCAACTCGTCCAGGAATTAAATGAAGTTTGACTCGTTCTTAATAGTTTCAAATGCCCATTATCTCACATGGGTTGTGGCTGGAATCAAAATTAAATGACCGAAGCCACAAATCGATCCTAAAAAATTGGATCTTGAGGAAGAGATATTTGGAAATATTGTATTCTTATCATCTCTTTAATGAAGGCATTAGAGGAGGAATTGCCTGATGTTGATGGCATAGATTTAAAGGGTCATTTAGTATTAAATTAAATCTATATTTTATGAATCATATTGAAGACAAAATCTGTTAAATTTCTTAAAATCACCTTATGATATATTGATGACAGATTTTCATGGAGAGTTTGAATATATTGATTAAGATTTAAAGATCAATTAACAAGAAGATAGTCAGTCAAAGCATTAAATAGATCTCAATTTATGGGATCTTTAACAGAGAGGGGATGATTATGGTTTGAATTTTAAATTTGAAGAAAATTGTGACAGAATTGAAGTAATGGAATGATTGAATATTCATTTGAGAGAATTCTGAAAGAGAAAGGCTGCTGAGATTATCCAAATGGGAAGAAGATGTGTGGTCGCTGAAATCACACACAAAGCAGCAAAAGAAAGGGAAAGCCAAGTTTATATCGACTGTGCTTCAAAGGCTTGAGCATCCCGGGAAGAAACTTCAATCACGTGCTGACAAAGTTCCCAAAAGATAATAAAGGGATTTTCTATATTGTTTTGAAAAAGAACTATTTTTGTAATCATGCAGGAGCATGTTAAAGAATTTGCAAGAGGTTAAGGATCATATTTTCCTCAAGTATTCAACTTGATAAAAATAATGAACATGTTAAAAAATTTGCAAGAGGTTAAGGATAATATTTTGGTCCTTGGATGTCATTTTTCCAAACGACTATCTCCCACCTCAAGAATGAAACTTGTAAATATCCTCATGAATTCTTTACTTCATGCATACAGGTAAGTGAGAGTTCATAAAAATATTTAAAAAAGAAGAAAAAGAATCACTGATTCGCCCGCCTGGGCTCAACAGATTGTAATGATAAGTTAATACTAGTGTTGATAAGGACGTGCGTACAAATATATAACTCACTAATGGGATACAACTTAGAACACATACATATCAAATTGATGTGCTTTGAGAACATCACATGAATCGCCATACACGTTACTGATGCTTCTCAAGTGGACGCTAACAAATGAATACTCATGGAGGTTTGGCCCCTTTGTCAATCTAGTGATCCATTATATGGGTCTGATGAACAGGAGAGCTCACTGTCGCTTGAAGAGCATTGCCGTCAGACATACCAACTGTAACCATTTTACATAGCATGATTTTGTGTCAAAACATGCACAATTCCCTCAATGATGGTCCTAGTTGGAATTTTATTCTATTTTTCGCTGCTTTTAAGAGGTATTTAGAATGTTCACAAGTCCCAACACAAAAAATGGATGTAAAGGATATTCATCAGATGTTATCATTCGGCATTTAAAATTTAAAACATACAAATAAGTTCACAAAAAGGAAAATAAGACACAAACTTCCAGAATGAAAACTTACAGGAACTCGTAATGCAGGTTCTGCATCTGGCTTTTTAAGTCGATCTAGAAGGGCACAAGCAGCAAGGGGATGCTCCGAATGCTCAACCAACTTGGGAACCAAAGCAGCCAGGTCTGGCTGCAGATGCTTGGGAGCTTTATCCAAAACAAGTGCAATTTTCTGGGCAGAATAAGGCCTTCGCCGTGGCTCTGGACAACCTTGTGAAACAGCCCCATCTAGGGCTCTCAAGGAGTTCACAATCAGTCCCAACAGCTCCTCAGACTGCTCTGGCCACTTTGTCTGGGAAAAAAAAAGCTGTCAAATAAGCAAGCAAGAATATCAACCAGGAAAATATTTCAGATCCCAATGATTGAATTACCTTGGAGTGACGAGAAGAAATTTCAAAAGAACCGCTAGCAGAAGTTTCCGGAGGGCACATGGGCTCTTCAGCAGCTGCTTCTTCACGTATATCGATGCCAGTCTTGTCTGAAATTTGAACTGCAGATGCATTACCACTACCATCAGCCAAAGAATTTGATCTCTCATATGACATGACCTCCCCAGACTCAGATGTTCCAGTTTCCCTATCAGACTCCTGTGGACTAGTAGTTCCACTGTTTTCAGGTGGAGGTCTTGAGCTTGCCTCTGAAGAATCACTACTGCAACCCTCTTCTGAAGGTTGGCAACACTCAACCATTATATCCAGTAACAGGTCAATGATTGCCTGCTGCAAGACTTTAACTCCCATCAACAAATTCAAAAGACTCGGGGAAGATTCATCAGCCTTCGAGATATTCTTCCCATCAATAGAGGTAGAGAGCTTTGTTGGAAGAAGTAGGCGTTTTACTTTAGCAGGGTCATCAAGATAAACACGGAGGCCAGTAAGAAAACCAACTATTGCACCAGCATCCATCAAAAGTTTTTCTCTAAGTGTGACTTGAGGCTGAGAGTGGTTTTCTCCATATGTCAGGTGAAACCCTGCACTAGACAGAAGGTTTCGGAAGATGTCCTCTTCATCATCACTAATACCTTCACTGGCTTCTGAATCAATGAGTTCATCAGGGTCAGTTGTTAATGCATCTTGTTCATCCTCCGATGCAAATACCTGAACAATGGAGTATTGCATTGAATGAAATCATGGTTATCACAAAAGACAAAATCTATAGAGTTTGACATAGAAAGAGAATGAGAATCATGTTCAGATACCTTCCTAATCTCATTATATTTCAAAGCAGAACCAATTATCATATTTATTCCCATCAATTTTACAGACAACAAAAAAAGATTGGGAATACCTGAAGAACTGGGATGGAAGTGAAAACAACAATCTACAACCTCAAATACGCAAACTAGCAGAGACCATTTAAAAAGAAAGAAACACAAAAAAATAAAGAAAAAAGTTTTGAAACTAAATGGGAATCTTAAAGCAGCATTATTATCGAGATGAATGGAAAGCAGAATCAGTTCAGGTCGTCGTTAGAATCATGGTGTGAAAAAAAAATCATTTCCAAGGTTGAAGATAAATATGCTATTCAGTAGAAAACAAAGAGAGTAAAAGTCAATAAACATCGCTGCATTCTCCTCGATAGGAAGTGACACGAATTGCAGGCAAACAATTACCCTTCAAGGTACTTAAAGGCAGAAAATATAGTAGGAACAAAATATATCAGAGAATCCTATTTAATTGATGGGACAGCTACAGGATTGAGAGAACCGCACGCACCATGATAACACTGTCAAAAACTTCACTAGGCATCAATGCCAATTGACAAACTGTTTGATGTCCTTTTGTAACAGAATTAAGTTCTTTATTTATACCATTTATATCATCTCCAGACTTCTTCCAACATTACAGACTTCCTCTTATGTATTTATCACCCCAACCTAAAACAAATTATTATTTAAATTACTAGAGTTAACAGAAGATCAAAAAATGACATGGACATTAAGGATACAACTGCTTCAGATTAACAGCAACAGCTGCCTTCAATTGTGTTGGACTCCATCGAATAGGCATTGGCCCAGAGTTTGCGAGTCCCGCATTGATTTTCTCTAATCCCACGTTGATTTTCTCTTATCATGTATCTATTCATTCTATCTATAAATACAATTTCCCACCTCTCATCTCCTCTCATCTAGGAAAGGGATTCCATTCTACATGATATCGGAGACTATAAAAAAAATTCCTAACCCTAGCCGCTGCCCTCAAAGACGTGACCTAGACGCTCAGCCGCCACCCTCCAGATCATCACGGCCCCACCAGATGTGGCAAATTCCAGTCACGACGCAACACTAGGTCATCACACAGCACCAAGCACGGCCCCTCCAGCCGTGGCAGCCCCCAGCAGTCACGTGACCCTCCTGAAGCCACACGGCTCTCCCATAGCCACGCAAACCCTGACCCCTAGTCCATCCTATAGTGGCACGGGTCGACGTTACTTCAGTCGCACAACCCCTCCTCCATACAACTCTTGTAGCCTCGCAGCCCTCATCTTATGCAGTTGCGCAGACACTTTCAGGCACGACACTTCCCACTCACAATGCCCTCCTGTAGCTGCGCCACCAAGGAGCGGTCTTCCCTCCAAGCAGACCAGGGGCAACACCTGTTAGGTGACCAGCTAACAATGGAAGAGAGAGAATCAAACTGCCTTTATTACGTATTCAGCGCAGCTTGTATTCGAGATTTACAGAGGGAAGGGTAGTAAGAGAGTGTAGTGTTACAGCATAGGGGACCAGGGAAAGACCACATCTGCATGCTCCTCTCTAGCTGAGAAGAAGGTTCTGGAGAGAGTCCACCTCTCCGAGACTGCTCCAGCAGGTCTCCTTTTCTCAAGGAAATGCCCGAATGCCCCTTACCAGAACACTCCGCTGGTAAAATAGCTGGTTGCATTCCAACCAACTAGCTAACCAGCACTTCCTACTCCAACTGACTGCTTCAACTGACTACATCCCCCAGCATTCCTTCTATGTTAAGTGTGTACAATCGGGGGTCTCGACAGGGTGCACGGAACAACTATCCCATCACTATCATTTCACCCCTCATCAACAGCCACCTTGTCCCCAAGGTGAAAATCTGGAAACTGCAGGTGAAAATGTCCAGCATCTTCCCAAGCAGCTTCTTCAGCCAGCATCCCCTTCCATCTGATGAGCCGCATACCCCATGGCCACTGGGGATCCTGCTTAGTGGCAAGAAGCTCCTCTGTTTCAACTTTATGAGAAAAACCACAGTCCCAAAACTCAGGTAGGCTGCCTGCACAAGCGAATCCCCCTCAGCCCGCTTCAGTTGGGAATCATGGAAAACTGGATGCAGCCGGGTAGACTCGAAAAAGGAGAGTTTATAAGTTGCGACCCCCGGCCAAGTTAAAATTTTGAAAGGTCCATAATACCTAGCAGCCAACTTGAGGTTTAATTTCTTAGACTTCGAAGTATGCACATTGGGTCGAAGCTCCGACTTCAAAATTTTCATCCCGCCTACGCTAATTGGAGTACCAAATCATGAGCCCGATGAAGATTGTGCCGTACCCGGTCCAGCAAGGCATCTCGTTCCGCAAGTGCAGTGGCAACCGACTCAACTTGAATCTCCCCAGCAACATAACGGAGGCTTGTTGGTGACTTTCTGCCATAACAATTTCAAAAGGAAACAACTGAGTAGACTTGTGAGTAGCTGTGTTAAAACAAAATTCTGCCCAAGGAATCCAGCGCGCCCACTTGTGTGGCTTCTCAGAAGCAAAACACCGTAAATATATTTTCAAGCACCTGTTGACAACCTCTGTCTGTCCGTCTATTTGTGGATGGTATGACGAACCCAGTTTCAATGTGGAGCCCTCCACCATCCAAAAAAGCTCTTTCCAAAAATTACTAACAAAAATATAATCCTTGTCGCTAAGGATCGAGCGGATAATGTCGGGCAACCGAACTATTTCCCTAACGAAAACTCAGCCACCACCTTAGTTGTATATGGGTGCCTCATCAGGATGAAATGGGCGTACATGGACAGTCTGTCCGCAACCACCATAATGACTTCATACCCCTGTGAGTTCGGTAATCCGGATATAAAATCCATCAACACTTCGTCCCACACCAACTCAGGTATTGGCAGCAGCTGGAGCAAACCTGATAGCGACATAGCGAGGTACTTTTGCCACTGGAAAATATCACACTCTCGAACAAGCCACAGAACACTCTGTGTCATCCCTTTCCAGAAAATTCCAGCAGCCAACCTGTTAAATGTTTTGAACAAATCGGCATGTCCCCCAGCTACTGAAGAATGGTAATAATGCATAAACTTTGGGATAAGGATTGAATGTCGTGCCAAAACCAGCCTGCCTTCGTAAAACAATAGCTTGTCTCGGTAGCAGTATCCTGGCTTGGAACCAGGCTGCTGCTGTAGAGCTGAAATAATAGTTGTAAGCTCAGGGTCTTGCTGTGTCCACCTCCATCCAGAATGGCTCTGAAACAGCCAAACCAAGGAGCAAATCCCCTGTACATTCCGTTATCTCCTCCCCAACCAACCGGGACAAAGAATCTGCCACCTGGTTAACCTTCCCTGGCTTGTAGACAACTTCAAAATCCAAGCCCAACAGCTTGGTCTGCCAGCACTGCTGCTGGTGAAAAGTATGAATTCGCTGACTAAGCAAATGTTTAAGAGCCTTATAGTCTGTATAAACCACAAAGTGTTCCCAACAAGTACTGCCTGATTGACCACAAGAACAAGAGCCATTACCTCTTTTTCATAAACAGACTTGGACAGATTGACTTCAGCCAATGCCTTGCTAAAATAAGCTATAGGACGGCCCACTTGCATGAGGAAAGCACCAACACCTCTTCCGGATGCATCACATTCAATAACAAAAGATTTCTAGAAGTCTGGAAGAGCCAAAAATGGAGCTGAGACCATACAGGTTTTCAACTCAGCAAATGCATGCTCTGCCTCTGGACTCCAAAAGAATCCATCCTTCTTGGTTAACTCTGTCAGTGGTTTAGCAATTTTCGCATATCCACTGACAAACTTCCTGTAATACCCAGTGAGGCCCAAGAAGCCCCTCACCTCCTTTACATCTTGCAGTCTAGGCCAGTTTAATACACACTCGATCTTCTTTGGATCCATAGAAACCCCTTCCCTTGAAATAATGTGTCCAAGATACTCCACTGATGTCTGGGCAAGGAAACACTTCTTCCGGTTAACTTTTAGCTGGTGGACACACAACACCCTGAACACAGACTTCAGATGAGCCAAATGATCCGGCCACGTTTCGCTGTAAGCTAAGATGTCATCAAAAAAACAGAATAAACAACCTCAACAACTCCTTAAACACCCTATTCATTGTAGACTGGAAAGTAGTCGGGGCGTTCATAAGCTCAAAACGCATCACAAGGAACTCATAGTTTCCCCCATGTGTTGAAGGCCATTTTACTGACATCTTCATCCCGCACCTTTACTTGATGGAATCCAGACCGCAGGTCCAACTTAGAAAAAGTCCTTGCCCCGTTCAACTCATCCAGCAGTTCTTGTGTAACCAGTATGGGATATCTGTCCGGAATTGTCAGCCTATTTAGTCGACACACATTCTCCAACTCCCATCTTTCTTCTTGACTAGAACAATGGGGCTAGCATAAGGGCTATTACTATGCCTGATTATTCCACTTTCCAACATATCTGCCACTTGCTTTTCTACCTCTTCTTTTAGGCAGTGTGTCAGCTTATAGGGCCTGATATTCACCGGAGCTGCCCCAGCCACCAAGGCTATCACATGATCCATCATCCTGCTTGATGGCAACCCTTTTGGTTCATCAAAAAGGGTCTGATATTCTTGCATAACCATCTGCAACTGCTGCTGACAAAGCTCTTCTGCAAGGTCTTTCGCTCCCTCAGGAAACAAAAGCTATGTTTTCCAAACCCAACTGATTGGGTGCAGGACCACCCGGCCAGCTAGAAGGTTTACTCTAGAAGGGGTAAAAGGGTCCAGTCAGAGGAAGGCGGTTAGGGAGCTGCTAGTGGAAGGGAACTGCGTGGTTAGACTGTGAGTGGGGTCCAGGGCAGTTAGAGAATGAGTGGGGCCCCATGCAGTAGAGGAAGTGGGGCTTTGGGCTGTTATAAGTCGAACTGGGAGCTCTCTTCTCGACAGCTGGGAAAATAATTAGTTGTGGTTTGGGCGGGAGACCTGGTGGTGCTCTCGAGGGTCAGTATTTTTGCTGTTTTCCCCTGTTTCTTCCCTTGTTATCTGTAATTCTGGTTCCAATTCCAGCAATATAAACACTCCCTGATAGAGTTCTTCTATCACTTGGTCTGACCTGCCTTCTCCTTCCTTTCGCGCTGCATGGAGACCCGCACTCAATCCCGCGTTGAAGGCATCGAGCTTCGCCTGGGAACAGTCGAAACTACTCTATCCCAGTTGTCTGCCTCGGTCACTGATCTCCAGCAGGATCTTCTTGACCTTCAACAGGGGCAACACAAATGGGATCAACAAATGGCCGCTCAACTGAATTCCGTAAGTACATGATGCGCCAACAGGAGAAGCAACCTCTGACTTCAGAGGTCCACCCTCCTCTGCCCTCGGTGATTTCAGGGACCTCCGCTGATGCCCCTCCCCCTCCGCCTCTGGCAGATACCCGTCTTGTTTTGGACGATTCCATTCCTTCTTCGGAATCCGATCATCCAGGCAAACGAGTTGAACTCCCTACCTTCGAAGAAACGGACCCTCAAACATTATGAATATTTGGCATCCCTCTTGCCACGTCAACCTGAGGAACAATATGTGGCTTATTTTTTACACAGTCTCCGTGAGGAAATTCATTTCTGGGTTCGCATCCATAACCCTGCCACACGTCTACAAGCTATGCGATTAGCCCGTCATGTCAAACTCGCTCTTAATCAAGGCGTTGGTGTTTCGGTACGTAGCGGCCCTCCTTTGGTCATTGGAGGTCGCCAGGAATATTCCACAGCTCCTCCCCACTCCACTACCCTCCCTTACCAACCCCGTTCCACTCCACTTCCACCTCTATCCCTGCTGGTCGTTCTTCTCCTCGGGATACAAAAGGCTTCCCCGCCACTTCTACACAGGCCTTCAAACAACTTCCACCCTCAACTCGCCCTGTCCACCAACTCTCCACTCAAGAGTGGGAAGAACGCCGCCACAAGGGCCTCTGTTTTCGCTGTACCTTTACCCTTTACTCCCACTCACCGCTGCGCCGACCCTAAATTACGGATACTTATTATGGGAGAGGACGATTCAGACACAGAGGAGCCCACCTCCATCCCCACTACTCTTCCATCACCTGCTCCCTCCACTGACACAGCATGTAATATTGTGGCATACCAACACCTTGATGTTTGCGGCTCTCCTGATTGGGGCACCCCCAGGCCCTCTTCCATGACAATTGAAGGCTTAATTACTCAGATTCCAATTCTTATTCTCATCGATAGTGGTGCGACCCATAATTTCATTTCTCCCCCATTAATTAAATTCCTCAATTTTCCGGCATGTACTCACCAGCGGCTGCGCATCCGTTTGGGTGACGACCATACCCTTTGGTCCCACATCCTGGACATTGGCCGCCTGGATTTGATTTTGGGGGTGGCCTGGTTGCGCACCTTAGGGGACGTCCATACGAATTGGAAGACCATGTTCATGAAATTCAAAGTTGTTGGTCGCACCTATTTTTTTCAAGGCACGCGTCCCCAACTTCATACATTTGTTTCTTTGTCCAGCCGCCTCACTCGTCCCTTGGCTACAGGCTATCAACGCCTCCTCTTGGGGGACCCTACCAATTCTACTGCTCCTACCCTCACAGCAGCACCACCAACCTATGTCTGACCTCTTGGCTACCTCTCACAGCGTCTTCCGGCCTCCTCTGGGACTCCCTCCACAACGTCCTCAGGACCATGCCATCCGCCTCGACCCAAGGCAAACCACCCATCTGCGTCTGCCCTTATAGATACCCGCACTTTCAGAAAAAAAAATTGAACAGCGGGTGCAGGAGATGTTGCGTACAGGCATCATCCGTCCCAATTGCAGCGCCTATTTCAGCCCTGTCTTACTCGTTCAAAAGAAGGATGGTTCCTGGCGTCTTAGCGTCAATTACCGCTCTTTAAACAAGGCGACAATTCCTGATAAATTCCCCATCCCAGTTGTTGAAGAACTATTGGATGATTTGCATGTTGCTATATATTTCTCCAAGCTGGTCCTCACTTCCGGATATCATCAGATTCGGATGCGCGCTAAAGATGTTGACAAAACAGCTTTCCGCACCCACAATGGTCACTACAAGTTCTTAGTTATGCCATTCAGGCTGACTAATGCTCCGTCTACTTTTCAAACTACCATGAATGATCTATTTCGTCCCTTTGCAAATTTATCTTCACTTTTTTTATGATATCCTCGTGTATAGCTTAAATTGGCAGCAGCATCTCAATCACCGTTCTGCTCCTTTACAGATTCTCCGGAGCAATCGCATCTCAATCACCGTTCTGCTCCTTTACAGATTCTCCGGAGCAATCACATCTTTGCCAATCAACGCAAGTGCCACTTCGCCCAACACTAGGTGGAATATTTGGGCCACATTATTTTTTCTGTCAACACTTCCATGGACCCCAACAAAGTTCAAGCTGTCATTGATTGGCCTAAACCACAAACAATCAAAGGCGTCCGCGGCTTCCTTGGCTTAACCGGATACTACCGCCGCTTCATTAAGAATTATGGTGTTATCGCTCAACCCCTCACTGCTCTCACCAAGGCAAACAGTTTTGCCTGGTCAGCGGCTGCTCGGGCAGCTTTTTCTAGCCTCAAGCACCTCCTCACTCAAGCTCCAGTCCTCCAGTAGCCAGATTTTACTCAACCTTTCGAATTGGAATGTGACGCTTCGGGTTGTGGCATCGGCACAATCCTCATGCAACACCATCAACCCATTGCTTATTTCAGTAAAGCATTGTCCCCTCGCAACTTGGCTAAGTTTGCCTATGAAAAATTATGGCACTTGTATTGGCCATTCAACATTGGCAACCGTATCTCCTGGGTTGCTCCTTTGTGGTATACTCCGATCACCGCGGCCTTCACTTTCTCAGTGGATTGCTACCACTGAGCAGCAAAGCTGGATAGCTAAGTTGTTGGGCTATCATTTTGAAATTAAATATAAACCGGGCAAAGAAAATTCTGCAGTCGCGCTGTCTCACCGCGATGAACAGCCCTTTTTAAGTCTCCTATACTCTGACCCATTTTGGCAGGATGCCCCAAGCCTTATCCAGAACATTGCTAAGGATCCCGAGCTTCAGAAAATTTTCCAGAATCTGCAGTACGGCAACCCGTCTCCTCCCCATTTTACTTTACACCACGGAACGCTGTTATATAAAGGACGCCTGGTTATACCAGCCCAATCCCCTTGGATTCCACGACTCTTGGAGGAATACCACAACTCTCCACAATACAGCCACTCCGGTTTTTACCGTACCTACAGAAAGCTGGCTGCTACTTTATATCGGCCAAGCATAAGGCGCCAGGTGCAAGAATTTGTGTGCCGCTGCTCTACTTACCAACGGAATAAATATTCCACAATATCCCCCGTCGGTCCTTTTGCAACCCTTGGAAATCCCACAATCCGTGTGGACTGATTTGTCAATAGACTTTATTATAGGGCTACCCAAATCTCACGGATTTGATGTCATTTTTGTGGTTGTCGATCGACTTTCCAAGTACACTCATTTCCTCCTCCTCAAACACCCCTACACTGCACAAAAGGTGGCAGACATTTTTTTCCGAGAGGTGGTCCGTCTGCATGGGATTCCGCAGTCCATTATCAACAACCGTGATCCCACTTTTCTCAGCAACTTTTGAAAGGAATTATTTCACCTGCAGGGCACCACACTGCGGTTTAACTCGGCATACCATCCTCAAACGGATGGTCAAACGGAAGTGGTAAATCGTTGTCTGGAAACTTATTTACGCTATTTTTCTGGTGAACAGCCCAAGAATTGGTCCTTTTGGATACCCTGGGCTGAGTTTTCCTACAATACCACTTGGCAGGCTGCCATTCAGACCACCCCTTTTGAAATTGTTTATGGCCACAAGCCTCCCACTCTGCTCAATTATTTGCCGTCAGAAATTCAAGTTGCGGTTGTTACCCAGGCTGTTGGGGACCGGACAGAGACCTTAATACAGCTTAAACATCACCTAAGCTGCTCTCAAGACTTCATGCGGCGTCAGGCTGACCCCCACAGACGCCCTGATAGTTTTTCCATTGAGGAGCAGGTCTATGTTAAACTTCGACCGCACAAACAAATTTATGTCGCTCGGAGGATCAACCAAAAACTCTCCCTAGCTATTTTGGCCCTTTTAACATTCTGAAAAAAGTGGGTTCTGTCGCATGCAGGTTGGATCTCCCCCCGAACAGCTCGTATTCACCCTGTCTTCCATATTTCCCAGCTCAAACACGCCATCGGCCAGCAACCCGCTTCACCCATTCTTCCCACAACTCTTAATTCAGTGGCACGGCCAACCCGTTGAGGATCCAAGGGGCAGCCAAGGATAGGCTGCGGGACCACCCGACCAGCTGGAAGGTTTACTCTAGAAGGGGTAAAAGGGTCCAGCTAGAAGAAGGCGGTTAGGGAGCTGCTAGTGGGAGGGAACCGTGCGGTTAGTGTGTGGGTGCGGTCCAGGGCAGTTAGAGAGTGAGTGGGGCCCTATGTAGATAGAGGAAGTGGGGCTCTATGAGTGCGGTCAATATTTTTGTTGTTTTCCCCTATTTCTTCCCTTGTTATCTGTAATTCCGGTTCCAGTTCCAACAATATAAACACTCCCTGATAGAGTTCTTCTATCACCAACCCTCCAGAAAAACTGTCTTCTTTTGTAGGTTCCGCCGTAAGCATTCTATTGTGTTGGGCAACACAGTAACCCCCTGCAACTTAATCTCATTCCCCTCCTAGATAAATTCCATGGTTTTTTTATCCCGGTTCGTTAAGATGATCCCCAGACTCTTTAACCACTTCATCCCTAAAACCAAATATGGTCCTCCAGTTTCAAACACGTAGGCCTCTACCTTAATAGTAAAATTCTCTAAGTAAACTTCTATCTCCCTGCTGACTCCGCATGACAGAGCCCGGTGTCCATCTCCCAACCGTACTCCAAAAAGCTTAGTCGGACTGACCATCACATAAGCCATTTTTGTGAGCGTTTTGGAAACAATATTGTGACTCGCTCCGCTATCAACAAGGACAACTATCCGTACTCCAGATACACTTGGTCCCTCAACATCTCCCCCGCTTGGGTGTATTGCTCAGTACACAGCTGCACCCACCTCTGTTCCCTCTTCGGCACCCAGTTCCTCAATCTCCCAAACCAACATTCATAAATGCTTGTCCAGACATCAATGCAAGGAGCTGTAGGGCCAACCACAATGGAAACACACCCCCTTTTGCTTCCATTCTTCCCTTTCCTGCCAACTAATAGGCTTCATTCCATTTCACCGGTCTTCTCCCCCGACTCTCCTGAAACTATCTTCCCTTTTCCCTCTTTCCAACACGGACCTACTCGGAGCAAAGTTGGGCACCACCACCCTAGCACTTTGTGGAACTAGTGGTAACACTTGTCTTCCCCGTACCCTCTAAGGAAACCCTCTCCTACCAGATCCCTGTCCACCTTTCGTGCCAGAACAAGCATCCTATACTTATTAACAAGATCGTGTGTGGACACTCTGTTCTCAATACCAGGACGCAACCCTCCCATAAACAGACTCATATAGCATGGCTCGGAAAAACCAAAGATCCTCAATGCAACTTGCTCAAATTCTTCTATATACTCCTCCACAGATCAAATTTGCCGCAATGTTTTCAAAAACCTTAATGGATCTCCTCCGGTTGCCTTTCCATATTTATACATAAGTGCGGGCTTCAACTGCTCTCACTTTGAACTGAGATTTGCTCTCTGCCACGATAGGAACCAGTATAAAGCAGTGTTCTCCATACAAATTTATGCCAAATGTACCTTTATGTCTTTTGGCGTCCTGATTGATCAAAAACCAAGTGTCACCTTTAGTGATCCACCCAAAAGGATCCTCCCTTGAAAACGTGGGCAACTCTACTCTTCGTCACACATTCTCGGGTCCTTCCACCAGATTTGCATCTTCCAGTATTAGGCTCCCTCCATGTCCACCATCAGCCTCCACATTCGCGTTTGCCCTGCCACGAAGGTTCACAGGACTTGCTCTGTTTTCCAGATTCTGAATCTTGTGTCACCTGCAACCGGAGTCCCTTGAACCTTTCTACCGTCCGCACTTCCAAGTCATGCACCCAAAGGGAAACCTTTTCCTCAGAAATCCGCACCTGATCATGGACCAAACATTGATGCTCGGGTTGTCCTCTAACCAGCAGATCTATATTGTCTTGCATAGTTGTCAACTTTTGTACCTGCGCCTACTCCCACTCCTTGAAACTACACAAGAAACTCTCCAACACCGTTTCTACGGTAACAATCCTGTTCTTCATTCCTATTTGCATTCATCGAAAAAGAAATTTGGACAGCTTCACTACGCTCGGAACACTACGTTCGACCTTGCCTCTTGCCTTGATCACCGCGCTACAATCGCAACTCTTGTCAATGTTATCGCACTGATGTTCGGTTGTCCTCTCAACATTCGTCCTGTTTCATTCATCCTCATAACGTGTGCGTTCCCCAGCATACGCGGCACTCAATGAAAGCACCAAAAATGTCCAGTAACTATCTAACAATAAAAGAGAGAGAATCAAACTATCCTTTATTACATATTCATCACGGCTGATATTCGAGATTTACAGAGGGGAGGAGGGTAAGAGAGTGAGTATAGTGTTACAGCACAGGGGGGCAGAGAGAGACCACCTCTGCAAGCTCCTCTCTAGCTAGGAAGAAGGTCGTAAGGGCTCGGATCCTTGTAGCTTGTTCCTTTGTGTGTTTTAGGTATTAGAGGTGCCGAGAGGAGGCTCGGAGGAGGGAGTTAAGCTGAAATTTAAGTTGCAAATCAAGACCGCGGGGCGGAGGCTTGTACTACGTCGTGGAGTCCAAGAGGTTGCAGCGTCGGTTAAGAGTTGTGGCGTAGAGGCTCGAGAGGGTAGGTTTGGATGGTTCTTCCTTTTTCAGGGTCACTACGTCGTGGGGCTGAGTTGCAGTGTAGCCTACTCCTTTGGCGTTAGAATTCTGCGGCGTGGAGGCTTGTGCTACATCGTGGAGTCTAGTAGGGAGATGAGGTTGCGGCGTGGATTAAGAGCTACAGCGTAGAGGCTCGAGAGGGGAGGTTTCAGAGGTTCTGCCTTTTTCGAGGTCGGTGCGTCGTGGAGCTGAGTTGCGGCGTAGCCTTCTTCTTTGGCGATTGGAATTTTGCGACGTCGTGGTTCTTTTGCGTCGTGGTCCTTCTACTAAATAATAGGATATGCGACGAGGACCGCGCCGTGTTTCTTGGACATGACTTTGACTAGGCGTGTTGCAGCGTGGTGTAGGGTGCTACGTTGTGGTCTTCTAATTTTCAGTTTGTCTATAAATCCTCAAACCGCCACTGAACTTGTCTTTCTCCCAACTTTTTCTCTGAAACCTTAGGTGCCCATGAGAGCTTTTTGAAAGCCTTTGAAGCCCCTTTGATCGACTTCAACACCCGTTCTCTAGAGATTGATCCGTGGAGATCTGAGGTGAGTTTTTCCACTTTCTGCATATGGTTTTTTCTTCGCTCGGTTATGTTTCCTCCCATTCTATCTTGTCATGCTATGGTGGTTCATCTTCTTCGTTCTCATGGAGTTCTTTTGATGTTTGGTGGCGTGTTCGTGGTGCGACGCCCATAAGGGTCGTCGGTTCCTTACGGGAGAGGTGATCAGAGATCTGCGCTTGTTATTCCGTTCTCGTTCAAAGAACATTGAAAGCCTTGAAGGAATTCATTGTTTCTCTTTGTTTTTATGTGCAATCGTAAAGTTTTCATACTTTATCTCATTGGGTAACAGTAGAATTAACCTTAATGAAGATTAAACTGGAAATAAAGAAAGAGTTAGTTTTGGGATGCAGTGATCACGTGCTTATGTCGTGTTAACGGTTTGTCTCTTGTTTTGCTAGATAGGTGTATGTTATGGTTTAGCATGTTTGTTATGTTTGGAAATTGGATAAAGAAAGTAAAGCTGGTAATGCTTGTTAGCTAAATGATAAAACGGCGTGATTAATTATAATCGTTCTTCCTTGTTTTTTTTTATGGAAATGGAAGTTATGTTTGAAGCGCATTTAAATAACTTATAGTTGTTAATTCAAGACGGTAACAAATCGGTTGTTTGCTAAACATAAAATTGTTTGGGGCTAAGCAAGCTCGTTTGCTTGTGACGGCTAGATGTCTTGTTTTTAGGGCCTAATGCCCTATTAACTATTATTTGATTGTTGTCTTGTGTGTTTGCTCTGGATGAGGAGTCTTATTGTGTGACGTGATGTGAGCCTAAGATGGCTGATGGTTTGGCGAGACATGGACGGGGATGCTTGGGTTTGTGACAGCAAATGGCGTCTGTAATGGCGGGATGGATGGTGATAAGCATAGTGGTGTCGGGGATGGCATCGGGATTGATGGAATGGGTTGAAGCTGGGTTTGTTCGTTGTTTGTTGTGCTGAAAGTTGGGTTGCTTGCTTGTTAATGAATTCGCCCGAAGGTCGGATGGTCGAATTGCTTGTTTCTGTATTCCTTTCCCCACTGCTTGACGCATTTGATTGTGTTTGGTCTATGCATCTTTGAAGGTAGCTTAGGACGAGTCCTAGAGTGCCTGGAATTATGAAATGGTAATGTTAAATAATTTAACCTATGGGGTTGGAGGTTTAATGGAATGTTGAAATGATGATAATTCTTGAGGAGACCATGGAAGAGGTTGGATTATGCCAGGAGAGCATGAAAATCAACTTGTAATTCATGCAATTATGAAATGTTTAACAGAAATAAATAATTAAAAGTATCTTGAAATTTTTGTGTGCTTATAGAATATTTTGTCCTTAGCGGTGACAGTCGGGTGTCCAAGAGACGATAAATGCAGTCGAGGTTAAAGCTAGGTAGATGCTCTTAGTGTGATTGTGAACCATATTTATTTCTATGTTATGTGATTTCATACACTACCACACCCATGTCAGTAGGGCGACCGACACCCAGTTAACTCTGGAGGGTGTTTTCCCCAACATCTAGGTTGGCGAGGAACAGATGGTTGACTACCTCCTCTTATCCCGCTCTCTTCTCGTGGAAGTATTATGTGTCGTTATGCACGTGGTTACCTTTCTCATATATGTGTGTAGAAGGTTGTAATGGTTTGTGGTTATTTCACACACATGTATCTCCGGATATAGTATCCTAAGGATCATTATAGGTATGTTGTGTATGGGTTGTGATGGCTTGAGGTATAATACACGACGTGCGGTGGCTCCCAAAAACTACTTTGTTACTATCTAGAGATGTGGATGTTGATGAGATTATGTGACGCGCGGGGGGTGGGTTATACAGTTGTCTATGACGCATGTGGCTTATTTAGAGAGAGATGGTTCAGGACGTGCAACATTGAGGCGGAGCACAAACTAGTGGGAAAGTGATAACAGGGTACCTTCACTTTTATATTATGTTGAATATTATATTATTATTTGTATGTGATACTTCGTGAGAGAGTCATGGTGAGACTAGGAACTTGGTATATCTAATTAGGTGACGAGTTAATTTCACTATTTATCCACTGGTCTTTAATATGTTTTCTTAGGCTCCAAGGAGAATCCTACCGAGTATACTTGTTATGCTCACCCGACGTCTATAAACTCTTTTTCTGGTCCAAGGGAGATGGCTGGTGATCGGGCTAGACATTACTAGATCGTGGAGTTGTTCAAGAGCTGTTTGGGATTCGAGGTCGTTGCCGAAGATTTTCTTCTGGTACTTGTAGTTTTCTTTTTGCAATTGTTTCAATTTGTATGACATTACATGCATGTTATGGGATCTTTTATTTATTATGAGCAAGAGTTGTTTAGTGTTCTTATTTTATCTCTTGTTTCTCATTCTTCTTAGAGGGTAATGTCTCTCATCTATGTGTATGATATACCTATGGTGTTAGTCGTCAACTCGTGGCCTATTGGAGGCAAGCTTCAATAGTCATCATCTTTCTCCCTCATTGTCGGCCCACAAGGGGCACCTTTGGGGGAAGGGGATCGTGACAAAGGTTCTAGAGAGAGTCTGCCTCTCCTTCAAAACTACTCCTGCATGTCTCCTTTTCTCAAGAAATGCCTCAAATGCCACTTACCAGAACACTCCATTAGTTAGTCGGTTGTAATCCAACCAACTAGCCAGCACTTCCTACTCCAACTGACTACTTCCCCATCCTTCTACAGTAAGTGCATACAATCAGGGGGTCTAGGCAGGGTGCATGGGACAACTATCCCATCACTATCAACATTTAGCAACGTGTCCACTCTTCCAGCACCATCAAACGAGGTGTCGCGACTAGACGGCATGCCCTCATCTCGAGTTTTATCTCCATCGGCACCTCCATACCACGGACTTCGAGCCCTTGAGATATTTTTAAGCATCGAAAAATCTTAGCAATACAAGGATCTTTCTCACCCAGCACAAATATACGATGGATCTCTTATAAGACACTAGCTTTTCTCAAGCTACTGTGATCGACACTCGTGGACCAGGGGAAAAATCTCTTCATGATGCTGGTGAGTTTTACTCCATTCCAATGCGACATTGTCGTTGTCAAAAAACTTAATTACTTCACAATGACTCTACTCGATATTGGTCGTGTCATCAACAAACGATCAAATATATTAAGAAGGATTTGGGGCGAGGACTTTCTATACCACTCACGACCACCTGGATATTGAGGCATTTTGTGATGTTGACTGTGTAGGTTATTTATCTATCCGAATATCCACTTTTGGTTCTGCGATATTCCTCTGCGACAACTCGATCTCCTGGTGTAGGAAGAAACGGACCATTATATCACAATCCAGTGTCAAGTCTGAATACTGTGTCATGGTCGTTGTCCCTATCGAGATCCTACGGATTCGCAAACTGTTGTATTAAGTTAGTCTTCCACTAAAGAAACTTGTTCATCTTTGGTGTGATGATCAAACAGCCACGAAGATTGCTACTAATCTGGTCATCCATGAATGCACCAAACATATCAAGGTGGATAATCACTTTTTTCAACATCGCTTTGAGCAAAAGCACCTCACATTTGGTTGTATTTCCACCGCAAATCAGCAAGCCGACATATTCAACAAAGACATTCCAGGACCTCAAGTGATATTTCTTTGTACCAAGCTAGGGATGCTCAACATCTACGACCTAGCTTGAGGGAGATTCGGTACAATTTTCTTTCTCCATTGTTTGCAGGACTCTTGTGATCGAAGTCGAACGTGACCCCACTTGAGGGGTGTTGTGAGTGGGTGGCCTAGACCCAACTCCTTTATGTACTTTGATTACAGTTACATGTATACAATTTGATATGTACATGTATTTATTAATAGTGTTAATACTTCTGCATCCGCTGTTAATATGATAATGTCTTTAGATTACGAGTCGTGTCAAAAAGTTGTAGCAATTCCCAGCTATAATGAGAACTCTGAGATACTATGACCGTAATCTTAAATATATGTCATATGGTTTAGATACATCATACTGATGAGACACAGATGGTGTTTAACTATCAGGTGCTGGGCTCATAAGCATTGAGATTTATTCTCATGAAGTTCACACTTTGTGATCTCAAGTACATTAGATCATGAGGACTGATCAGCCAATAGGAACACTACATGTTTCAGATGTCATTGACTGTTCCTATCTACGAACATCTGTATTGATCTATTGACTCAAGATCGTTATCAATGTGTACTATTTGATCGCGTGTTTTGATGCAAGGCAAAAACCATGACATTGAAGTCATGGTGAGATGGCTTGTGTTGGGTGTCATTGGCGATATGGCATTGGTTGAATGATCAAGATGGAATTTTTCGCTTCTGAGTTGGGGAAGAGATATCCTGTGGGCCCAGGTTGACCAGTATGGTATTTGTAGCACCCCCGGTTTGAGGTACGTCGGTTTTTAGGCCTTTTTGTTTTACGTTTGAAATCGTTGGAATAGATTGCTGGAAAGTTTAGGGGAATAAAGAGAAGAAAATCTGGAAAATGAGCATCTGGAAATCTGCAGAAGCAATTTACATCGTAAATGTTGTGGGGTAGATGTTTTGGCTAAGGCCAGTGTTGTTAAAGGCGCGCGGCGCAATAAGGCGCAAAGACCACTTGGGGATGCGGTGCGAAGCGCGGCGCGAGGCGCAACTAAGGCGCATGCGCGCATAATTAAATATATACAATTTTTAACAATATTTTAAATTAAAAAAAGCATAAATTCAATCAAAATAATAAAAATTAAAATATTTACTGATAATATATATATTTGTATAATTATTATTACAATTATATATATATACACATATATATCTTTTTAATATATTTTTATTGTTTTTGTTTTTTCTTTGTTTTTCGGGTTAGGCATAGGGTTTTCAGGGAAGAAGCACGCGGTCTTCTCCAGTGGGAGCCCGCGAGGGCGACGGTAAACAGGCACGCGGCGCCGGCATGGGTGTTCTTCGGTTGGGGCGTCGCGGTAGGGGATTTCCTATAGCCACGATTTCCGCGATTGAGTGCAGGCGTTGCGCGCCTCTTTATCGCCGCCATCACGATCGCCCTCCCTGCTGCACCCCCGATTTTCATCGTAGCCCCGATTTCTACCGCCACCCTCGACTTCCATCCGGTCGCGACTCGCCCACGTTTTTCGCCGCCCTATACCCACAACTCTGTTCCCCCCGATTTCGGTAGCTTGTGCGCCTTTATTGCGTCTTGCGTAGTAGCGCCTTTTGGGTTGGCGCGCAAGGCGCGCGCCTTTAGCGCGCCTCGGTGAGGTCGCACCGCCTCACCACTGGTGAGGCGCGCCTCGCCGCGCCTCACGCCAAGGCGCGCTGAGGCGCGCGCCTTTGACAACACTGGCTAAGGCAGTTTACATCATAAAAGAAATTTACATGTAAACTGGTTTTTCGAGATTTATTTTAGAGGCGACACGTTTTTCGGCGAAAGTCGCCTTATGAAGAATTTAAGACGTAAATCCCCGACTCACGCCCTAAATTTGTCCGGGCCCAACCAGTTTTTAACCAGTAATCGGTTGTGACTCATTCGGTTCTTATTCCTTCTTCTCAACTTTCAGGGCTACCCCAGGCGATTTCCAGCAACCTTCGACGTCTGGACTCCAAATCCAACGAATCCTTGAGCGTTCAATTGTGGAGATGAAAGAGGAACGAAAGGAAGAGGTATGACCGATGGAATCGTCCTTGATATCTCATGCCAATTGACTTGAGGTAGGTGATTTTTCCCTCTTTCCACTTTTATTGGAACTCGAAGGCTTTAGGGTTTCTAAAAGACTTCTCTATTTTCAATGGCTTTTTCCCCAGTAAAACTCTGGTGATAATTCACTTACTGGTTGGCTTTAAAATTGGATTGTGGGTGTCACTACAATGGACTTGCTAGATTGATTAAAAGAGCTTTTTTAATGAATATGTCGTCATGCTTTTGATCTGACTAATGCGCCTGCAATTTTCATGGCCTTAATGAATCGTATCTTCCACAAGTACCTCGACTCCTATGTTGTATTTGTTGACGATATTCTGGTTTACTCTTGAAGCAGGAATGTCGCAAAGAGCACTTGGAGATTGTACTCAATACATTACGGGATCATCGTTTGTATGCTAAGTTTTCTAAGTGCAACTTCTGGATTTGAGAAGTCTGTTTCCTCAAGCATGTCATTTCCAAAGAAGAAATATCAGTTAACCCAAGAAAAATAGAAGCAGTGGTCTCTTGGCACCCACCAAAGAATGTTTTTGAGATACGCAATTTTCTAGAATTGGCAGGCTATTATCGTCGTTTTGTTCAGGATTTCTCTAGACTTCCTTCTCTCGTGACTGCTTTGACCAAAATGTTCCATTCGTATGGGATTAATAGCTGTCAGAAAAGCTTTCTAGAGCTTAAAACGCATCTCACCTCGACACCCATCCTAATATTACCAGAACCGGTAAGGACTATGTGGTATATTGTAATGTGTCAAGATTAGGCCTTGGTTGTGTTCTCGTGCAGGGAGATCATGCTGTGGCCTACGGTTCAAGGCAATTGCGAGCACATGAGAACAATTATCCTACGCATGACTTGGAATTAGCCGCGATTGTGCATGCCTTAAAGACTTGGTGGCATTACCTCTTTGGGGAAAGGTTCACAGTTTTCATTAACCATAAGAGCTTGAAATATATCTTTTCTTCGCGAGACTTCAACTTGAGGCAATGAAGATGGATGAAGTACCTCCAGATGTTTGATTTTGACTTGGTATACACACCCAGTAAAGGGAATTATAGGGAATTATGTGGCAGATGCGTTGAGTCGGAAATTGTATAGCGAAGTGGTCCGAGAAGCTCGTGACCAATGGCAGCTGATGAGCATGATAGTGAAATGCATCTAGATTGCACCGCACAGGGTGAGCATGCAATTTTCTTTCCAGTCAATCCAGTTTCTAACTTGTTAGATATGGTAAAAGGGCTGAGACATCATATCCTGATTGCATCACCATTAGGTCAAACCTAAATGGTGGGGAGACTTCTAACAGCTGGACAAAGGATGCAGAAAATGTACAAGGTAATGAAAGCACAATTCTGGTGGTCAAGTGTAAGACGCAAGATTGCAGAATATGTGATGAAATGCCTAACTTGGCAACAAGTAGAAGCAGAAAAGTAATCGGATTACATGGAGTTTCGGTTTCAATTGTTCGAGGCTTTATATGGTCGCCATTGTCGTTCTCCACTGTGTTGGGTGGAAACATGAGACATTGTTGATTGGTCATAGTCTTGTTCATGAAACTACGAAGAAAATTCAAATGGTCTGGAATCGGATGGTTATGGCTTAGACCCGACAAAATTCGTATGCAGACAATCGTTGTTGACCCTTATCTTTTGATGTGAGTGACCACGTCTTCTTGAAAGTGTCACCAAGACTTGGCCATCAACGCTTAGGGAAACAGGGGAAGTTAGCACCACAATATGTGGGACCGTTCGTAGTGGAACGGATTGGCACAATTGCGTATCAGTTAGCCTTACCGTCGAGGTTCACTGTTGTTCATAATGTGTTCCATGTTTCTCAATTGAAGAAGTATCACCCGGATCCTCGACATGTGATCATTTGGGATCATGTTACTCTTGAGTTTGATGCGGCGTTTATCCATGAACCGGTTCGGGTTCTGAACAGACAGGAAAAGACCCTACGTGGGAGATCTATTTCCTTGGTGCAAGTTTTATGGCAACATGGTCAAATTCAAGAGGAAACATGGGAACGGGAGAAGTTTGTACGGGAGCAATGGCCTGAGCAGTTCAAAGACAATGTTGTTATCCAGCTTCCCGAGGACGGGAACCCCAATGGTGGGGAGAATGTAGCACCCCCAGTTTGAGGTATCGTACATCGTCGTTCTAGGCCTTGTTTTATGTTTGAAATCGTTGGAACACATTGTTGGAAGAGTTTAGAAGAATAAAGAGGAGGTGGTCAGGAAAACGGGCTTCTGGAAATCTGCAGGAACAATTTACATCGTAAATCGTGGTTTTTCGACGTAAGTAAATGTTGCAGGGTAAATGTTTTGGCAGAGGCAATTTACATCGTAAAAGAAATTTACGTCGTAAATTGGTTATTCAGGATTTATTTTAGAGGCGACGTGTTTTTCGACGGAAGTCACCCCACGAGGAATTTACGTCGTAAATCCCCAACTTACGTCGTAAATTCGTCCGAGTCCGACCAGTTTTTACCCAACAACCGATTGTAACTCCTCATTCGGTTCTTGTTCCTTCCTCTCGACTTCCAAGGCTTCCCTAAGCGATTTTCGGTGACCTTTGACGTCCAGACTACGATTCCAACAAATCCCAGGGCTTTCAATTGTGGAGATCAAAGAGGAACGGAAGGAAGAGGTATGGCCGGAGGAATCATCTTTGATCTCTCATGGCAATTGACTTGAGGTGGGTGGTTTTTCCCTCTTTCCACTTTTATTGAAACTCAAAGGCTTTAGGGTTTCTAAAAGATTTCTCCTCTGTTTTTCAATGGCTTTTTCCCTAGTAAAACTCTGTTGATAATTCTTTTACTGGTTGGCTTTGAAATTGGATTGTGGGTGTCGCCACAATGGACTTGCTTAATTGATTAAAAGAGATTTCTTTAATGAAAAGGGGTTTTGGTATATGAACTTGGCATAACTGGGTTGTGAGTGTCGTTTGGGAAGGCACATAGTTGGTGTGGGTCCAAGATTGCATTGTACGAGGCCTTGTTGAAACAGACTTGGTGCCCGATGCTAACTGAAAAGGCACAATGAGAAAATTTCCACCAAGCGGGAGCTTGGTGGAGAACGTATCTTCACTCATAAGCATAGGGAGATCTCATTCGGCATGCATGTGAGTGTGTGAGAGAGAGAGAGAACATGGATGATTATGTCAAACTGGAAATTATGAACGGCTCCTAGTTTTTGAAAGAGATTGTTTATGACTCAAACTGCCTTTAGAAAACCTATTCATCCGGTATATTTTATATGGTGAAAATTGTTTACTACTTTATTCATCATGCCTGCTTTATATCTTGTGAGCTAACATGTTTCTGGACTTAGTGGCATGTGAGAAAAATCTTGGGGGTGCCTACTGAGTATGATTACTCACCCCGCATATGCACTCTGGTGCGTATGCGGATGTTGTTTTTCATGATACAGGAAAGGAACCGGTTTCTTACTTTTCTAGCAATGCTCCTTGATGTCGTTGTCATAGTTGGTGGAGTTGGAGCTTAAAGTTGGTTCATGTCTAGGTCAGGAGTGGTGCCACCTTGGTACCCGGGTCTCATGCTGCTTTGGGGTTTTAGTTTCTCTCTCTTACTATTCCGTTGTTACTCTAACATTTGTCCCAGTTTTATTGTTCATTGTTGGATTGTTCACTTTTATTATGGTTGGGTTTTGGTTCATGCATCATTTATATTGGTGTCTTTGGTTTTACATTATTTGTATCTTGTTATGTGTGTGTTTCTCAAAAGGTAAACTGTCCCCGTGTTTCTTCTGTTTAAACCCTTGGCATTTATTACCACCTTTTGGTGTCCAGAGAATGACACCAAAGGCTAGTAGCACCACCGCCTCTCAAGTCAATGAGTTGGGGCGGGATGTTACAGTATCACCTTCATTAAATTCATGGTCATAGTACAAGAAGGTAAGTTCGTCCAGTAAGGTCGCGAAATATATAAAACATCAAAAAGATAATGACACAAGTATGCATCTTGTTTTATGAGATATCACGAAACAAAAATATTATATTACGCGGAACGTGTTCATATGAGGTAGTCGTGGCTATAAAATTTCTTATCTCCTTAAGGGTCATTATGGGTCGCTAGACTCCGCTCTTAGTTTGTACGTTGAACTTACTGTTATCGAGACAAGGACCTAAAGAATCACACATTAAATGTTTCCACAAGTTCCACCAATTTGGATGAATAGGAGTTTAGGATGAAGTGGGCCCACGTGCGGAGGTCGATGAACGTCTGAGTTTTAATGATCGCAAGTAAAATAATTCAATTATACTATTCAAGTTTAGAATAATGATGATTGTATTTATTTCTTCGGATATTCACAAGTTGTTTGATCATAAAAGGGAATACAAGAAAATAAAATTTTTCGAACGAACACAACACGTTCAAGGTTCGTTAAATTATTTGGGGAGCTAATGAACCGAGTTAATAGTTCATATTTTATCACGTAACATGTTAGGGTGTTACAAGTGAGTGATAAAATGTTCGCTACATTTATGAAAAATTTAATTAAGTTGTGCACAATGGTCTAAAATGAAGGTTATAACTTTCCAGGGACCAAAGTTCAATTTTGTAAAGTATAACCTAAATATATAAGTGAATTTTAGACTCAAGAATAGTGTCCTCAACCATTTGCACGAATTTTGAACTCTCCTCTCATCTCTCTCAAGCTCTAGAGTGAGAAATCAAAGAAAGAACAAGGTTGGATTGATCTCGTCTTCCCGATCAAGTTTGCGTTCTTCACGCGATCGAAAGAACGTCGCAAATCTCTTTGATTTCCCACGCTACCACCCGGGAATCGAAGATGAATGATCAAGGAGTTGTTGTGCACGTGTGGACGATCTATAGGACGCCTAGCTTGGCGCCTTTGAGCCACGACACACCAACGATGAGCGAATCAAATCAGTGATTTCACACGAAGATACCGCTTACGGTTTCGTTCGATTTTATTTTTTGTGCTTAAATTGAATTGCACGCCAACCTTTGAGAAATCTAGGCAAGGGGTTTTATGAATTCGGTGTTTTTAACATGAATCCGAACCCAAAATTTTAAATTGCGTATTTTTCACGCTTCTATTGCGTCCTGGGTTTTTTCAATTGGTATCATAGCGAACACGCAATTATTTAAGTCGAAAACTTCGAAGTTTCAATTAATTTTACTAAGATTCGAAAAGAGGGTATCGATATGGTCTCAACCCAACTGACGTCGCGTCAATCCAAGTTCGTAAGGCCAAGTTATGGCCGATAGAAGATCGATAGGTTCATAGCAAAAAAAAAATGTGACGGAAATTAACATATATATTTGAATATTAAATATATATGTTTATTTATCCTCCTTGAATAGATGAAGGTATATTCATGCGTTGAAAGAAGGTTTTGGGGAGGACTTTTTTCCTTTTTTTTTGTTTTTTCTCATAGTTACATGAGACAAAATAATAATAATAATAATAATAAAACCAAAGGGTTATCTGCATCCCTTTCTAAAGGGACAAAACCCTTTGGGGTGTATTTTTCCACCCCATTGATTGGGGTGGACCATATGAATATATATATTTTATACATAATATATATTATAATATGTTATATATTATATATTAAAATATGTTATATCTATGTGTATATATATATATATATATATTATTTGTGTGAATATGTTTGTGTGTGTGGCGCCCCAAATTGGGATGTTCGGCCTGGCCCTATCACAGGACAGGCCAATTTGGTCCGGGTCCGACTAGCCCGACCCGTCAAGCCCATCACAAATTCCTAAATTAATATCTGAGGATCTACTTTAGGTCCAAATGGACCTGAAAATTTGTAAAAAAAATCAGAAATTAAATTTAATTAATTGAAATTTAATAAACTTATTTCAAACTTCGCAAGACGTATCGATAATTAATTAAAATTGTTTTAATGCAAGTTAAAGCATTAAAAATACCCTCGAGTTAAATTTTAGCAAATTTAATTTTTCTTATACAATATAATTGCATGTTGACTGGTCATGAGTCAAGACCGACCCGTGCATTTGTGGTTTACTATTTATTTAATTTAATTATTGCATTTGGGTTTTAATATATAATAATTATTTTATTTTGACGATCCGCGCATTGTCCCTCCTTAAATTTGTATAAGGATCGGCGTGTCCACATTTAAGTAAAAAAATGTAATATCGCACCCTGAGTTCCCCTCAACTGCGTGAGTATGCATTGTAAAGATCAGAAGAGTTCGCGGCGAAACAATTGGAGTCGAGAGTCAACGTAAACCAAACAATTGAAGTGCACGAGTTGTGGGCGTTGCAATTCGAGTCAGGTATCGACTCAAGAAATTCCCCTACGGTCACAATTAATTCATCATTCGCTCAATGGATTAACCAATAGCTAACAGTTCATGATTACATCCTTATTTATTTATTTTATCGTATGCATGGTTTCTTATTTTGTGATGTGTATTTATTACGCGCGATCACATAGTATGATAATAAAAAAACATGCATAGATAAAATAAACATATGTGGTGAATGTTTTCTATTTAAAGCATAGTTAAGTTGTGATTGCGGTCACATAGAACAAGCATGTTAAATAGAAAAAGATTTCATTCACCAAGATAAATTAACAAATCCCTCAAATTAACTATTAGTCGATTACTACCGGGGAGTGCTTATGAGATCAATGGGTCAACTTAACTAAAGTCGGCACCAAAATAATAGTCTTAGCTAGCTTATTGCAACTTTAGAGGCAAAGCATTGAGCAATGCAAAGTAATTTTTTTGCAAGAGATGGGACTTCACTCAACAGATCAAGGAATTGTGAGTTAATGCGATTGACCAGTCAAAAACTTACCTTACTCTCGGAGTAGCGCCGATGTCATAGCTCGGGCTATGAAGAGAGGTTTAAGGATCTTTGCCACTAGAATACTCAAGCGACTGAGTATTCTAAATCTAGTAGTTGAGAGCTACTAGGATTTGATAAAATAGTGAGAGACATTTAAAATTAACAATTTGAAAATGTCTACTAGCAACCAAAATAAAGTATTAATCGACTAAGTTTATTTGTTGTAGATCAAATGGCAACCTCCACCAATTCAATTTCATAACGATCAATATTGGATAAAGAGAATATCCTGATCAACCGTAACATTCAGGAGTGGTACCGGCACTTGCCCATAGTACTGCACCAAGAGATGAAGCTTTATGTGCTAGAATCTCCACTTCCTACTAAGCCCCCTCAAGGGGCAAGCAAGGCAGAAAAGGATAAATATAAGCATATGGATGATGCGCTAGATGTTCAGTGTTTCATGTTGTCATCTATGTCCAATGAGCTGTAAAAAATGCACGAGGACAAAGATGCTTTCTAAATGTTGTCTTATTTCCAAGAATTATATCAGAAGAGAGCTCGGCGAGAAAAATATGAGATATCCGATGCATTATATAGATGCAGGCTAACATAAGGGGATCAGGCATAACCTCATATACTCAAGATGATCGGGTACATTAAGAGACCGAAGTCATTTGGGCTCAAACTGAACCAAGAACTAGCAACTAATCTCATTCTTACCTCTTTGTCGCATAGCTTCTCAACTATTGTTAATTATAATATGAATAACATGAATAAGTCATTCCCAGATTTGTTGGTTTTAGTTCACCAAGCATATAAGGATATGAAGAATTCCAAGAAGCCAAAAATACAGAAGGAGAGCAACGAGCAAGAGGCAATCTGCATTGCATGTGGCAAGAAGGGTCACTGGAAGAAGAATTGTATCGCTGGGAATAAGCAAGGTGACGCTTCTGCTTTAGGTATATTTGTCATTGAGACAGTCTATCTATATCTACAGGTTAGGAATTGGATATTGCATGTGAATCACACATTTGTATTCAAATACAAGAATCAAGTAGATTCAAGATGATTGCAAAAGATAAGGTGGATCTCCTAACAGAAAATGGTGTCAGACTAGCAGCATTAGTGGTGGGAGATCATCATCTTACTTTGCCTAGTGGAATGGTTCTTGTACTAAATAATTGCTATTATGAATCATTTGTTACCAGAAACATAATCTCAGTGTCGAGTTTAGACACTATGGGATTTTATTTCAAGTTTAGAAATAAATGTTATCTTATGTATAAGGACAACATATGTTATGGTATGGCGCATCTTAACAATGGATGGTATACACTTGAACTAGAAAATCCAGTTTAGGCAATCAATGACAAATCCAGCGAGAATAACTCATATCCTACCCGCCTATGGCACTTCGGGCTAGGTCATGTAAACGAGAAACGTTTAAACAAACCACATCTAGCATGGTATTTAGACTCTATTGAGTTGAAACCCTTGGGTGCATGCCATGCTTGTTTGCAAGGTAAAATGGCCAAAGCACATTTCAGTGGGAAAGGAGAAAGAACCATTGGAATTAGTTCATACTGATGTATATTGCCCACTCCAAATGGAGGCAAGGGGTCGTTTACTTCATACTTTTACTGATGACTATAATAGTCTCCACGAGTAGTTGTAGGTGCAGTAGATTTCTTTGTTTTATTGTAATCCCTCTCCCCGAATTGTTGTAATATAGTAGATTGGATATATCTACTTAATGAGGAATAAGTCAGATTCCTCGGGCATGTTTAAGGAATATCAGAATGAAGTAGGAAAACAACTTGGTAAAAAGATTAAGAAAATTCACTCAGACCGTGGTGGAGAATATCTTAATCAAACTTTCATCAATCATTTAAAGGAGTGCAGGATCATTTCTCAACTCACTCCTTATACAGCTCAATAGAATGGTGTTAATGAAAGAATGAATTGGATCCAGCTTGACATGGTCAAATCGATAATGAGTCATTCAACTCTACCATTATCCTTTTGGATATATGCACTGCAGAGTGCGGCTTATACACTAAACTGAGTACCAACTAAAACAGCAGATGAGATTCCATATGAGTTGTGGTATGAAAATAAACTCAGTTTGTCACATATACGTGTATGGGGATGCGACGCTTTTCTCAAGACTATACTTAGTGACAAATTAGCCTCTCGGAGCACTCTTTTTATAAGTTCTCCTAAGGAGACTGAAGGATATTACATATATAACCCTTCAATAGAAAGTGCATCTTTATAAGTTCGCCTAAGGAGACTAAAGGATATTACATATATAACCATTCACATAGAAAGGTGATTGTGGCAAGACATGCTACATTTCTAGAAAGGGAACACGTTTCAAATGGAAATAGTGGAGCAAGATTGACTTTGATGAAGTTGATATTCCAAATGCATAAGAGTTGGTTAGAATGGTGCTAAATGGCAAGAGGGTGGGAGAGGAAGATGTTTCTGGGTAGGTCAATTGGAGAGATTAGAGAACCAGAAAGATGTGGTTTTCTTGTCACCGAGTCAGGTGACACATTACTTCTACATAATGATGAACATCTAACCTACAAGAAAGCAGTAGATGGCAAGGATGATGTTAAATGGCAAGAAGTCGTGTATTCTGAGATGGAGTCCATGTACCAAAAGCAAGTTTGGATTTTGATAGACCCGTCAACTGATGTAAAACCTATTGGGTGTAAATGGGTATTCAATGAAAAGCTGGACATGGATAGCCAAGTGAGCACCTATAAGGCACGACTAGTAGCGAAGGGTTTCAGGCAACGTCGAGGCATTGACTATGATGAAACCTTCTCGTCAGTCGCAATGCAGAAATCCATCAGAATATTACTTACAATAGCAGTTTTCCATGATTATGAAATTTGACAAATGGATGTCAAAATTGTTTTTTTAACTGGAAAGTTGGTTGAAGGCATCTATATGACATAACCTGAATCAATGAAGTATGCAAGCTGCAAAGATCCATTTATGGATTGAAGTTGGCATCACGATCATGGAATGTTCATTCTGATGAGGCTATCAGAGAATTTGGTTTCATTAAGAATGAAAGCGAGCCATGTGTCTATAAGAAGGTTAGTGGGAGTGTCGTCGTTTTCCTAGTATTATATGTTGATAACATATTGTTAATGGGAAACGAAGTGCAAGTCTTACAGTCAGTTAAGACACGGTTAAATGAATGTTTCTGCATGAAAGACTTGGGTGAAGCAACCTGCATTCTAGGGATCACGATCTATCGAGATAGGTCTCACAGACTATTTGGGTTAAGTCAAAGTGCATATATTGACAAGGTATTCAAAAGGTACAATATGGAACAATCCAAGAGAGGATTGTTGTTAGTGTCACATGGCATTAATCTCTCCAAGAAGATGTATCCACAGACAAAGAGGAGATTGATAGAAAGAGTAGAATCTCTTGTGCTCCAACAGTGGGATCTATAAAGTATGTCATGCTATGTACTAGGTTTGATGTTGTTTTTTCTTTAAGCACGGTGGGCAGATATCAAGTCAATCCAGGAGAGCTGCATTAAGCAATTGTAAAAACTATCATAAAGTACTTGAGACGCACAAATGATATATTCCTGGTACACGGAGGAGATGAGGATCTAGTGGTGAGGGGATACACTGATGCTAGCTTCCAGACAGATCAAGATGATCTGAAATCACAGTCAAAACTATATCTTTTGCCATAATGGTGGTGCAGTGAGTTAGAGGAGCTCGAAGCAGTCTATGGTTACCGATTCTACAGCAGAATTCGAGCATATAGCGATTTTGGAAGCAAGTAAGAAAGTGGTATAGATATGCAGCATTGTTTCCCAACTTGGCGTTGTACCTAGCAATGCAGACCCTATTACAGTATACTGTGATAATACTGCGGGAGTGGTGTTTGCCAAAGAGCCTAGGTCACGCCAGAGGACAAAACATACACTTCGAAAGTTTCATCTCTTAAGGTATTTTACTCAAAGACGTGAAGTCGCAGTAGGCAAAAGTAGCCACGGAGGATAATGTGGCATACCGTCTGACTAAAGTCATGTCTCGGCAGAAGCATGATACTCATATGGAACCTAGCAAGTTGAAAGTTGTTAGCAATTGGCTCTAGTGCAAGTGAGAGTGTTGTGAGTGGGTGCCCAGACCCAACTCCTTTATATACTTTGATTACCATTACATGTAAACAGTTTGATATATACATGTGTTTATTCTTACCATAATAGTGTTAATACTTCTGCATCCACTGTTTAAATGGCAATGTCCTTAGATTACGTGTCATATCAAAAGGTCATAGTAGTTTTCAACTATAATGAGAACCTTGATATACAATGATGGTGATCTTAAATATATGTCATATGGTCTAGATACATCATACTGATGGGACACAAATGATGTCTGACTATCAGGTGATGGGGGCTCATAAGCATTGAGACGTCTTCTTATGAAGTTCGCACTTGGTGATCCGAGTATATTAGATCATGAGGATTTACCCGCCAATAGGAATACCACATGTTTCTAATGTCATTGGTTGTTTCTATCTTCTAACATGTGTATTGATCTCTTGACTTGATATCGTCATCAATGTGTACCATTTGATAGCTTTGATGCAAATCAAAATCCATGACATTGAAATCGTTGTGAGGTAGCTTGTGTTGGGTGTGTCATTGGTGGTATGGTATTGGTTAAATGATCAACATAGAATTTGTTACTTCCAAGATGAGAAAGAGATATCTCGTGAGCCAAGGTTGACTAGGATGGGAGTAACTTTATTAAATCCATGGTCATGATACAAGGAGGTAAGTCCATTCACTAAGGTTACGAAATATATAAAGCATCAAAAGGATGACAACACAAGTGTGCATTCTGCTTTATGATATCACGAGACAAAGAGATTATATTACACAGAACAAGTTCGTGAGAGGTAGTCGTAACTATGACATTATTTATCTCCCTAGAGGCCATAATGGGCTGCTAGACTCCGTTCTTGGTCTGTGAGTTGCACTCACTGCTATCGAGACAATGACCTAAAGGGACACACAATAAGTGTATCCACAAGTTCCACTTATTTAGATGAATATGAGTTTAGGGTGAAGTGAGTCACACGTGCGGGGGCCGGGGAACGTCCGAGTTTGAACGATTGCAAGTAAAATAATTCAATTATCTTATTCAAGTTTAGAATAATGATGATTGAATTTCTTTCTCAAGCTATTTACAAGTTGTTTAATCATAAAAGTGAATACGAGAAAATATAATTTTTCGAACGAACATAACACGTTCAAGGTTAGTTAAGTTATTTAGAGAACTTACGGGCAGATTTAATGGTCCGTATCTTATCACGCAACATGTTAATGCTACAAGTGAGAGATAAAATGTTTGTTACATTTATGACAAGTTTAATTAAGTCATATACGTGAATTTTATACTCAAGAATAGTGTCATCAACCATTTGCACGAATTTTGAGCTCTCCTCTCATCTCTCACAAGCTAAGAGTGAGAAACCAAAGGAAAGGTTAAATCGATCTCATCTTCTCGATCGAGTCCACGTTCTTCACGCGATCGAAGGGACGTCGTAAAGCTCTTTGATTTCCCACGCTAGCACCCAGAAATCTAAGATCAACGATCCAGGAGTTGTGGTGTACGTGAGGACGATCTAGAGAACACCTAGCTTGGCACCTTCGAGCCACAACGCGCTGACGGTGAGCGAATCAAATCAGCGATTTCAAACAAACAAGGTACCGTTACAGTTTATGATTTCGTTCGATTTTATTTTTCACGCTTAAATTGAATTGCACACGATCCTTTGAGAAATTTGGGCAATGGGTTTTAAGGATTCAGTGTTTTTAACATGCCTCTGAACCCAAAATTTTAAATTGTGTAATTTTCACGATTTCGCTGAGCCCCAGGCTCCTTCAAGGGGGGTGTTCGACTCGGTCAAAAGGGTTTTAGCCCGAAGTCATTTATGTATTACAGTTACGAGTCCCACGTTGATTTTCTCTTATGATGTATCTATTAATTTAATCTATACATGCAGTGTCTCACCTCTCGGGATTCCATTCTACAGATTGAACACAATGGACAAAGGATACTATACACGTTGCTAACCCACATAACCGGGAGAAAAAAGCTATTTTGGAATTCATAGAGCAAACAAATTTTAATAATTATAATTAAGAAAACATCGCCAAATCATTTATACCAACACCAATATTATTTAAAAACAAAACACACCAGGACAAAGCTGACACACTGAGCAGACAGCATATGGACTTCAGATTAAGATTTGGATTACACAACAATCTTAAGAATTGCATACGTGAACTCCAAGAATATGGTGGCTACTTTCAAATTCATACACTAATGTGAGATAATTCCTGGAAAGACAACTCAACTAAGATTGTTCCAAAAAAATACTACATGCACTCACAGATATAGATACATATGTCAAAAAGCATACCTCCTTTGGGATCATGAAATCCATACAATTTCATCCAGATCTCAGTTTTGACTAAAGTGTAATCAAGATAGTGATACTTTCTTCTGCTAAGCGATAAACATGTGCGCTTTAACAATTGATCCCTTTTTCTCATGTGGGTTTTGTGATGGTTATCCGTGGCATAATAATAGGCAGAACTCCAGGTCACTATGTTCTGCTCTTTAATTCATGAAATATAATATGCAAGTACATTGCTTTCTATTTAATTTTAAACTTCATTTTTTTTCATTCTATCTTCTATACTTTGAAACCCCGGCACTCTCCCTAACTCCATAAATCTATACAACCGATGTCCAGAAGGTTCATCCCATAATTTTTCAAGCTTTGTATGACCAAAGGTGGGCATCACATAATAATTACCGACATGTCAAGTTTCACAGTCTAGTATAAACAAGTTTTTAAGCTAAGCCGCAGAAGATTACAATGTCAGGCATAAAAGTGTGTCTATAATTATTATCTATGGCGCCAAGACCAGGATCAATCAATCAGTGGTGTAGAAGAAGCAACCCCTAAATGGCAAGCAGTCCAGCTGTAGCGATATCGCTTACAGTTTGGAAATTAGAATTGATAAAAAAGCAGCACAGCCCTCCATGCCTCTTTGTAGTTTTGTACTCACCTCCAAGTCTGAAAACTCAAACCAAGGGCAGCAATCCAAGATTTCACACACAAAAACAATTGTGTCTCGAGCAAGAAATCCACCGTCAGCTTCAAGCACATCAGAGACCTTCATAAATTGAAGAACGGAATTATTCCATGTCTTGGTACAAATAGATGACTCCTTCCACACAGTCTTGGCAGGATTCCTTTGATTCACCACAGCCATTCGGTACTTAACCCAAAAGTTTTTATCAGGATCATTCCCACTTGACTGATCACTTTCCAAATAAATACACATCATGTCAAAGGACTCATATACCCCTGCAACAAAGGAATCAGAATTATCAAATGACATTAAAAGAAGAATATAAGATGACATACAACCACAAACCCAAGTTTCAAGTACAATGGACAAAATATAGAAAACAGCTACCTACCAATTCGAAGCTCACATCCACCTGCTTGAAAGAACTTGCTGAAGATTTTTCGTGTTTCCATGATCTCCTTAATAGACAGGAAGTTCTCCACTTTCCATGTGAATGAACTTATTTTCCCAAAACCTTCTATGCGGGGACTATCAGTGCTAGACTCGGTGTCCTGATCAGTGAAATCTTGCATTATAGATGTCTCTTTCAATATAAGAACCTCAGCTGAGAATACAACAGTATCCTGAACTAAAAAACCAGCATCTTGATCAAACAGACTAGTGAGTGTCACAAATTCACGCCAGCCCCAGTCTTTCGCAGCTTTAGAGTAACGATTCTGTGATTCCTTTGTAACAGACTTGTCCTCTGTCCTTTGGTTCACAACCGAAAGCCGGTGGCTAACAAAACAACTCCAGTCATTGGAAGTGTTTCGTGAATCTGTAACTTCAAGGAAGACGGAAAGGTAGCATGGGGGTTGGGACTGTCCTGATACAAATAAGCATGTAAGAAATTTTTCTAAATTCATTTTCTCAAGCAAAAGCTCAGCAACAATTATCCTCTCATTTCCAATTAAAGATCGAGAGCAATTGCAGTAAATAAAACAAAATAAATGGACACAAGCAGTCCTGCATAATCCAAAATGGGACTTGGAGATGAAATGGTTATATGAGAATCAACAAAACACGATGTGACGTGTTGATCACAAACAAATTAATCTGACATACCTCGGGGATAAACTATAAGACGGCAATCACGGTTACCTACTTGAAACCTCCTGCTTTTTATGCAAAGACCTGTGATCTTCCTCTTTTTCAGAATATCCTTCAACCTCGAAAAATTGTCAATCCTCCAAGTGAACTTTCCCATGTGACTATCAGATCTTCTCGTTCCACTTCCACTCCTCCCTCCATTTGAACCAGCAATCTTTGAAAAACTACTAAATTCTTTGATTACATGGAATGAAGTACTAAAAACTGCTGTATCATCAACCAGAAACCCGGAATCCAGCCCAATGAAATCTTCCATCTTCATATAATCATTCCATCCCAAGCTGGTATTATCTCCATTTTTATTATCTGCGGCAAACCGCCCATAAGAATCCCTGTGCATGTGACTCAAACCTGGCTTCTGATTCAACACGGACATTCTAAACAAACACCAACAACTCCGATCAGACACCAATGTCTTCTCAGTATCCTTACTCTCCAAACACATTGACAAATACTCGACACTGCTAACGGTACTCTGATACACGCTGATCCTCAAATGACACTCACCAGCTGGGAATACCGGACTCATTATCTTCTGTGTCTTGATCATTTCTCTGAAAAGACTAAAATTGTGAACTTTCCAGGTGAACTTACCACTCAAAACATCCGAACCAGGCCCAGCAGCGACCAAAGACGAAATAGATGACGCCGACTGAACCTCATTATTGTCGCGCATAAAGCTGACGGATTCATTCAGAATGAGAATATCGGCAGTGATGAGGACGCAGTCATTATTAAACAAATACCCGGACTTGCCATCCAAGATTGTGGCAGGGGTGAAGTCACACCAACCGTGCGATTTCTTCTTGGTTGAGAACCGGTGCCACGAATCACGATGGACAGTCTTGGAATCGGACAGCTGATTAACGACTGAAAGGCGGTAGCTCACGAAGCAGTCCCATTTGGAGGAGGGAGTGCCGCGAGGGTCCATTATCTGGAGGTAGATGGAAATGTATCCAGGGAGGGCTTGTGAGTCGCCCTTAGGGTACACGAGGAGGCGGCAATCGTAGCCTCCGACGTCGAAGTACTTGCTCCACAAAGCCCTAGCCTTAACCTTGGGAAAATTGAAGACAGTCCACTTGCAGAGGGCGGAGAAGTCTCCACGGCGTTCGACGACGATCGATTCCTGGCCCCCAGCGTCGCGGGAGCCGAGGGCCAGGTCCTCAGCGGCGGGGACGGAGACGGATGAGGAGGAAGTGGAAGATGGGGCCGGGACGGAGGGCTGCGATTGCTCGTGCGCGGAAGATGAAGTGGCCTCCGATGAGGTCTGCCGCTTCATTGCTGTTCCCATCGGGTGGTTTTCTTCACCTTCGTTCTTCCCTCGTCCCTCCAATTCCCCGAGCTTTGTTGGTTTCCTCTAGGTGATGAGAATGGGAAGAAGTGGGCTGATGTGTGGCGCGAGGATGGTCTGAATAACAACACCGGCATTCGAGTCACGCTTTGAATATTTAATTCCATTTGGACAAAGTTTTTAAAAGATAAATAATAGAAACAGTGTTAAACATAAATATTTCCTTAAGTGGCCATTTATTTATTTTTATTTTTTTTTAAGTATGTTGGACGATAGGGATGTGTTGATGGCGGGACTTAGGACCGGCAATGGGGGTGCAATTTCAATTCAATTTTGAATGGTGAGTGGACTTCTCCTTCAACTATGTTTAAAACGGTTTATGTCTTAATGATGTTCTTGATTGTAAGGTTTGTTCTCATGATATGAAATGATAAGTTGATTTAAAGTTTGTTTTTATCACGTAAGGTTATGGTTATTCTTAGTATTCTTTTACAAGTTAAAGAGGAAGGGGATAAAATGATTTGACAACCTTCTATGTTACATTTGTTTATATTATTGCTCAGGATTGGTGTTTGAATTGTAAGAGAGACTGTGCAAAATTTCCAACTCATGTAGTATGTTCTCATTGTAAGATTTTGTGGAATTTGAAGATATCTTCAGAAATTGAGAGATTTGGACGAATATTGTTGAGGGGTGTTTTACCTACACATGTTTGCTTAAGAATGAGGGAGGTATCTTATTCCGATAAATATCCTTGGTGCGTAAACATTAAGGATTTACAACATGTTTTTTTGGGATGTCAGTGTGCTATTTTGTTTTGGCAACTATCGAAATGCCCCTTCCCTATCCATGAAAGAGGTAGTTTGCGAGGCTTGGCTGTTAAATGTTTTACATTTTTTTATCGAAACACGACATCAATTACAATGGTCATAGCACGGGTCAGTGAAATGATCAAGATTCTTTTAGATTTTAAGGAGAAGAGCAACATCCTCCTAGTTTAGTTGTTGTTGTGTTTGGTTTTATTGAAGAGTTATGAGATGTAAATAGTGTTAAATCTAATTTGAATGGTCAGCTTTAGTGTCCTTTAAATGAGTTTATAAAATTATATGTTGATGTTGCAGGGTTTTAATGGTGTTAATGTAGGGAGAACTGTCGCCACTAATCATCGGAAGATATGTTGTCTATAATTTTAAGCACGATGGAACAAAGAACCAAAACTTCCCCCGACCAGAAGGAACTCCCCCAACTTCAATACACCTAATCTTAGGAAGATGAAACCTCACCCTAAATCACTACTCTGAGTTGATCAACTCTCACACAATCAAACAAAACACAAAACACATTCAGGTGAAAAAAAAACGCATTCAAGTGAAAAACGACAAAGCAAAGAATAGTTTGGATTTACATGGTTCAGACATTGAAGAACCTTTGTGGTGATTTGTTTTAACAAAGTTTTGTATTTTTTGAAAACTAACCTTTTTGTAAAAGAATGTTCTTGTTATTCAAGAATCGGACCCAGTCTGTCGTAATAAGATAATCAGACTGACCAACATCGGTTTAAGATCATCAGATTCATTTGCATCGGATTTAGATTATCAGATCCAAAAGAGTCGGAGGTAGAAATTTTTATTTGTTGGAAGTTTGTCTCTGTCATAATCAAAGAAAGAAAGAAGTTTCTGAGTGAATAAGTCATTTTGTTGTTGAAGTGTTTTGAAAGAAGATTATGAAGTGAGGAGTTAGAAAGTTTTCATACTTTCTAAATCAAATAAGATGATGCTTTGCTGGTCAAGAAGTTTTTACAAATCATGCAAATTTTCATGATAAAATCTTTTGAAGAAACGGTGATAAAGTTTGAAGAAATTCAAAATTGTAGAGTGAAGAATTCCATTGTAATAAGAAATTATATCGTAATGAGAATTTAATCGTAATGAAAAAATCCATCGAAGCCAAAAATGTTTTAGAAGATCAAATCCAAAAGTCAGAATGTGTAAAGATGATAAAGTTTGAAGAATTTCAAGGTTAAAGTGTGAAGATTCCATCGTAATGAGATTTTCATCATAATGAGATTTCCATCATAATGAGAATTTCCATCGTAATGGGGAATTCATTGTAATGATATTTCTATCATAATGAGTTGAGAAGGAAATAGAATCATATTGAGTTGATTATGAAGAAGACTCAAAAAAATCCAGAAGTTTTATGAAGAGTTGAGGAGGTCAAACTTGAAATTCAATTTTGCGTAAATCTCAGAGAAATCTAAGGAGGTTTGAAGAAGTCAAAATTAAAGTTTAAATGCGAGATATTTTCGAAGATTTTAAAATTTGAGGAAGCGGAGAAAGTTTTCAAGTTTCCTGCTTTTTCTTTCCGAGTCATATATAAATACTTGCTCAGATCATTCATTCATTTGTAACTTTCACACAAGTGGAAAAGGCAGAGCTCTGAAGAAATAAAGCGAGTCATTGTTGGCCATAGATCTCACGAGGAGGATTAGACGACTGAATGTTTTTTTACCAGATTGAGCAAGATCATATTGAGAAGGTTGTATTCTGTCAATCAGATTGAGTTAGTCAGACTGAAGAAGATCAGATTGAGCATTTGAGTAGAGTTTGAGTTTTACAGATTGAGAATGAGTTCATTGTATTGAGTTCATCGTATTGAGAGAATTGGATGCAGACCCATCATATCGAGAGAATCAGATCCAGGCTCACCATATTGAGAGAATCAGATTTAGACTCATCAGATTAAGAAAATCGGATCCAGCTAAATCGGACAGAGGATTCAGATTGAGTAATTATAGAGCAGTTTCAACAAATTGTTTATTCTTTTGTTTGGATCAATTGTTTTATAAGAAAACATTGTAAGCTAACGGGAGCCAGTATAATCATTCATACCGGGAGATAGAAGGTGTCTAACGGGAGTTGACATAAGTTGTATTCACTTATTTATAATACTGGATTTCTATAGACCCATAGGTGTTGCTATGACAAGGATGTAGGTTCTCACACCAAGGTCGAACCTTGTAAATCTTTTGTGCTCTAATTGATTTCCTACTTTTTCATGCATGAGTATTTACTAAAAGTTGATAAGGAAATAAATATCAACAGGTTGTAGGGGTTAAGTTTCTAAAAGTTTTTGAAACTTATAAAAAGTGAACAACTGATTCACCCCCCCCCCTCCCCCCTTCTCAGTTGTTATATGATCCTTTGGAACTTCAATTGGTATTAGAACAAGGTTCACTTGTTGAATCCTTATCATGGATAATATCAATTCTGTTAATAGTAGAGGAATTCCTATGTTTGATGAAAAAAATTATTATGGATGGAAAAATAGGATGATTCCTTATCTCCTATGATGAGAGGAGTTTGTCATAGATCCCTCACCAATAAATTATTATTACCTAAGAGTGTACCATAGTGGCACATCCTAGGGTCGATCTCGAAGAGGCCACTCACAACACACCAAATTTCTATTGTCACTGTTTATAACCTAACTAATATAAAACTGCTTATATACTAATATAAAATGGGGTTTGATTCTGAAAATACATAAAATATAATATATATTAATAATAAAATTAAAAACACAAAGGAAAGAAATAATACACAAAGAAGTTATTGAAGAATTATTGTCGTTCTTGGGAGATCGTGGTTCAAGGTTTGGCCCAGGTCTTTACCGATAATCGGTGGAAGTGCCTCTAGTCCCTCACCGCTCCCCCTAAGGTGAAATTTTTTTGGTGGAAGTTCTGTGTTAGGGTTCTTCCAACCCGTGACTTTCTGGTGCAGCGACATTTGGCGGAGGACGACACTTTTCCTTTGTGCCTCCATGAAGTGGAATCCCCTTTGCATGCAATTCTTTCCTATAAGGGGGTGGAAGGGTGTGGAAGTTTTGGAGGCCAGATTTTGATATTTTCTTTGATCTTTCAATTGGGTTGGTCCCAAACCTTACTAAATGTGTGTCTTCTCTAGAACCGAGAGTGGTAGGGCTGATATTCACAATTTCTTGGTTGGTTTGGACTCGACGGAATGAATGCATTTTTGAAATGAAGGTGACCCCTGATCACCTATGGGTGGATAGAACTTTGGAGTGGATGAATGGTTGGAAGAAAAGTGATGTGGTGCATTCTTTGGTCCACATTCGATGAGCAGATCCTTTTTGGTCTCCCCCCCCCCGGAGGGTTTCTTCAAGATTAATACAGATGCTGTTGTCTCTGCTAATTCAAGGGTCGATATTGGGCTCATTGCTCACAATAGTTTTGGCCAGATTGTGGAAGCTCATTGTAGGGCGGTGCCTAACTCATGGCGCCCTATGGTAGCATAGGTCGCGTCCATCCTCCAGGGGATTCTTTTCGCCTATTCAAAATTTTGTCCCAAGATTCTGGTGGAATCCAACTGCCTCAAAGTGGTGAACACTCTCTCAACAAAAGATGATAATTCCCAACCTTATGGCCTCATCTTGAGGAAGATCTGGTCCATGTCCGATGGATTCGATGTATGCAAATTTTCTTTTATCAAAATAGATGGTAATTCGAAATCCCATCGTTTGACTCATTTTGGGAAATGTTGGGGTGGTCATTGTTGGGTGAACTCATTCCCTGATTGGCTTTGTAATCCTGGTTTCCTTGATCAGTAATTTATCTTTTCCTTTCAAAAAAAAATGTTGAGATCAACCCTATCACTCAACACCTTGTCGTGAATTATTATTATCCTACGCCGAACCTCTGCATGCAAGATAATACTCACTCACATCATCACCACAATACTACTCTACCTTGGATACAATATTACGATGATGGAGAGGACAATTTTAAAACGGGAAGAAGAAATCAATAACAATGAAAGTGGGGTGAACCCTACACCAAAACCATTTCAGTACTATTGAAATTTACAGAATAAAATAAAGAGAGACATTTAATCACAATGAACTCAAGGACCACCACTCCCCCCTCGAACAATAACGAGAGTTAGTTCTCCATTTTCATGGAGATTAGAATGACCATTGTGGGGGAACTCAAAATAGAAAATGAAAGAGAATAGAAATGTACAGAAGAAAAAGAATAACTAAGCTAAAATATAATTAAAATATAAAAAACTATTACAGATACCAAACTCCACCACACCCCCTTGAAAATGGCTATTTTGTAAGAGGTAAAAGAGATGACAATTTATAGAGAAAATGGGTGAGAAAATTTGGATTCCAATCTATCCACCTGGTTGATCCACACTTTATCCTAATTAAATGGCTGAATATTGGAAATTTTCCTTCATAAATGTTGTTCCATTTTTTTGTATTACTTCAACCTTCAAAATTTTAGATTCAATGGAGAAGTGTGTAGAAATTTATTACTGTTTTAGTCCAAAACATTTAATCTGGTTAGTTGACTTTCCATATTCCACTTTTCCAACTTTCCATTCCATTATGACCTTTAATAAAGCTGAATACCATGTGGAATCCTCTATAAAAGTTTATCCCCATATTATTTTCTATCTCCATGCCAAATTTAAGCTTCATTGGACCGGTCCACATGGATATATAATCTCAATAGTAAAAGTGCCCAGATTTGTACACAATTTTCGAGGCCCGATTTGTGAGTTATATTTGAGCCTCCAAATGAATGATTGAGAATTGAATCCAGAAGGATGAAATGGGACCCATGATTCATGGAAACCTGAAAAAAATAATTTCACAATTTAATTTAGTTTAGAAAAATTTATGGCCTAATTATCACAAATAAAATAATTTAATCCCAAAATTAGGCTATTTAGCAATTATGCTCAAAATTCTTCTAAAAACCAACAATGTGACAATTTCCCATAAAATAAAAATATGGTGGGATTTAAAACATTGAATTACAGTATAAAATATGTGAAAATTTTGTCTTTATCATCCTATATCTTGGCCTGGAAGTTGTTGATGCTACTACTATTGGTTTTCCACCTATTAAGAAAAATGCTCCTATGACGTTTGCTAATAAGAGAAATATAGAAGTTGATGGAAATTATAGAAATGAAATATTTATGTCCTTATAATATAATGTTTATTATAAGGTGATGAGTCTAAATACTTCAAAAAGTATGTGGGGCAAGCTGGAAAGTGTTTTAGAAGGGAAGATAAAAGTTAAGGAAGTGAAATTATAAATCTGGCGTAGTAAGTATGAAGTCTTAAGAATAAGAGATGAAGAAAAAATTGATGAATACTTCACCAGAGTAAATGAAATTGTTTTCAACATAATAGGATTCAGATATTTCTTTAAAGATTCTAAAATTGTGAAGAAACTTATGAGAAAATTTCCAGACATGTTTGATTCTAAAATTTCTTTTTAGAAGACAAGGATGATTTATCTCTTGAGGAATTGCATAACTTTTTTATTTCTTATGAAATTAGGAAAGCTATAGTGTTTAAAAATAATATGAAAGATGAAATGAATTTTAAAGTTATGAGAAAGATAAAAATTAAAGATGTTGAAGAAGCTGATCCTTACGAGTCCGAAGATAAAGAGAATGATGAGTTGAATGAAAAATTCATGTCTCTTATATCTAAGAACTATCGAAGAGGAAGAGGAAAGTATGAAGGTAAAATTACTCTCAAATTTTTTGAGTGTGGTGTAATCAGACACTTTGTTATGAATTGACCCAAGAAGAAAGTTGGATACTATTGAGATGATTCTGATGAAAAACCTCGATAGAAGAAGTGAAATAAAAATGATAAAGAAGAAAAGTCTTCCAATAGATACAAGAAGAAGTTTAATGGAAACAAAATAAGTATTTTGAGTAATAAAGTTGAATTAATCTCAATTAAAAACAATTACTATGAAGATGAAAGTTTAGAAAAAATTAGAACCTTCATTTCAAAAGTTGAGAAAACAAAAAATTCCTCAAAGAGTGAAGAAGGTGGTGAAAAATCTTATAGAGAGTATTAGCTCAGAATAGAACTTATTACCTGCCTTGAGAAAAAAATATATCAAGAAATAAATTTTAGTAATGAAGAAATATTGGGAAGAATTTTTTGATGGAATAAAATATTTCATCAAATAGGAGGATGAATACATTCAAAAGATTTTAAGTTACAAACTTAGAATTGTTGAACATGGAAAGATGATTGAAGATCTTAGTAAGAAGCTTGAAGCTAAGGAATAATAGGTTAACAAGTTTCAATCAAAACTTACTGAGTCCAAAAGTACCTTGAGGAAGATGAATAAAAAACTTCAAAAAAGCTTCAAAAGTAAAAGCTGAGACTTCTAAAGATGCCGAGAAGGCTCAATACGAGAATCGGGTGAAATCTTCTCTTACCAAAAATAATGTTTCATCTGATTCTTTTAACGTTTCATGTTCCAAAAAAAGTATTAGAAAAGATTGGGTGGATAAAGAATATGATAAACCTATCAAATCTAAAAAATTATACAACTCACTCAAAATAAAAGATGGTCCACGTCCTGAGTATGTTAGAGTTGAAAGAAGTTACCAACCTCAACAAAGTTTCAACAGTGAAAGATCTTATTTTAATAGAAAATCAAGATTTGATGGTTATTTTTGGTGTTATGGAATATATGGGCACATGGATTATAATTTTTGGCACAAATCACCTTACCTGGAAGAAGGTTTGAGAAAAGTGGAAGAAATAGTGAAAGTATAATGAGCAACTTTCTCAACTTACAAAAAGTTGAAAAAGTGAATTCTCAAGATGTTAGAAACTTACCAACAAGAAATAAATTTAAATGTTTGGAAGAAGTTTGTGGAATATGTGATCAGGCTTTTCATCATGCCAAAATATGTATGACACTCCTTCTAGAACAAGTTTCTTATGATATAAAAGAAAAGAAATATGAAAAGAAGAAAGTCGAGGAAAGAGCTTTTGTTGTTGAGATAGCTTTGAAAGCAAGTAAAAGGAACAAATCATGGATACTTGATAGTGGTTCTTCTTCACATATAAAAAGTGATATAAAAATATTTAAACATGTTGAAATTCATGATGGAGGAGCATTTAACTTTGGTAATGATAGTTCCTTAAAAATCAGAGGAATCTGAACGGTTGAGATTGAAGCCGAAAAGTTGAAATCTAAGGAAGTTTTATTTGTTGATGGGATAAAACATAACTTACATAGTTTAAGACAACTTTGAAATGATGAAAAAGAATTTGTTTTTAGAAAATATTTTTGTATCATCAAAAGTGTGAAAGATGGAAAATTTATTACAAAAGGAGAAAGAACTAGTGCAAATCTCTTTCAAATAGAAGAATTCAAAAACTCATGTTACTTGAGTGCTAAATATGAAAACAAATTATGGCACCAAAGACTTGGACACCTTAGAAAGAAAAATATGAATAAACTTTCTAAATTTGATGATATCTGGAATTTTCAAGAATTAAAAAGAATAGATGAAAATGTTTGTATTACTTGTCAGAAAGGAAAGACGACTAACAAAAGTCATAAGAGAATTGAGATTCAATCTACTAGACCTCTTGAACTTATTCATTCCAATTTATGTGGGCCGATGAGACATCAATCAACAAAATTATATTTATACTTTATCACTTTTATTGATGATTTCACTCAGATAACAAACATCATGTTTATGAAGCACAAGTCAGAGACTATCGAAATGTTCAAATTCTTCAGAAAAGATGTTGAGAAAGAAATTGGGGTTTCCATAAAGAAGTTGATAATATATAATGGTACCGAATTCACAAACAATACTTTTGAAACTTATCTGAGAAAGCATGGTATCAAACATTAGTATAGTACTCCATGTATTATACAACAAAATAGAGTAGTACAAGGAAAGAATAAAAGTTTGGTGGAAATGAGAAGAAGTATGTTAACAGAATACAAAATTTCAAAATTCAATTGGAGAGAAGCTATTAGTACTGTTATACATGTTCAAAATAGATTTTTATTGAGACTGAAAACTATCATGACTCCTTATGAAATGTGGTATAATAAAAAACCTTGATTGAAATACTTCAAAGTTTTTGGAATTCCATGTTTTCTCAAAATAAAAAATCTATATTTGGGAAAGTTTGATGAGAAAGATAAGAAAGAAACTTTTATGGGTTATTAACAAAATTAAAGAAGTTACAAATGTTGAAATAAATGTTTACAAAAATTGGTGGACTCATATTATGTGAAGGTAATTGAAAATAAAAGTTCCTTAACAAAAGTTGTCGAGAATGCTGAGGAGGATAAACTGTATAATTCCAAGAATAGTGAAAGTAATTCAAAACATCCTTATCAAGTTTCAGAAGAATAATGTGATGAGGAAACTTCAGCTGGAAAAAAAACTTTGAAATTTCCTAACTTAAAAAAACATGTTGAATCTGAAAACATTATTGGAAATTAGAAGGCTCCAGTCTAGACAAGAAGAAAGTTGAGATTAGATAACCACACTTCACTTATCTCAAAAGTTGATTCAGAATCAGTTTTAGAGGCTTTTCAACATAAAGAATGGGTGAATGCTATGAATGAAGAGTTGGATCATATTGAGAAAAATGAAACATGAGAACTTGTTCCACAGCTAGTAAATAAAAATGTTATTGGAACCAAGTGGTTTTATAGAAACAAGTTAAATGAACATGGATAAGTTTCAAGAAACAAAGTCAAGATTGTTTGTAAAGGCTATGCATAGGTGTAAGGTGTGAATTTTGAAGAAACTTTTCCCTAGTTTCAAGATTAGAAAATATTATAATGTTTCTTTTAGTGGTCGCACATCGAAATTACAAAGTTTATCAGATGGATGTAAAGTCATCTTTCTTAAATGGTGAGATTGAGGAAGAAGTTTACATTGAACAACCTTGTGTGTTTCTACTTGATGAGGATGAAAACAAATTTTTTAAATTGAAAAAATCTTTTTATGAGATGAAAAAAGATCCACGTTCTTAGTATTCTAAACTTGATAATTGTTTGAGAATGTTAAACTTTTATAAAGGAAAAGTTGATAGAAAATTATATGTGAAAGATGTTGACTTCATAGATCTAATTGTAATTATTTATGTGGATGATATAATTTTTTCTAGGGATAGAGAAGATGCTTGTAAAACATTTGTTGAGGAAATGAAGAAGAATTTTAAAATGTATATGTTAGTAGAATTAACTTTGTTCCTTGGCTTATAAGTTTAAAAAAAGGAAAAATACATTTTATTATCTCAAGAAAAGTATGCCAGGGAATTGTTAAAGAAGTTTGGGATGACAGAATCCCAAAGAAGTTTCAACTCTTATTTCAGTGAGAAAAAAGTTGAGTGAAGATAAATCCAGAACAAGTGTGAATCAGAAAGACTTTCGGAAGCTGATAGGAAGTCTTCTTTACCTTAAAGCCTCAAGGCCTGATATTTTTTATGTTGTGACTTTGTGTGCTAGTTATCAAAGTAATCTGAAAGAATCACATATGTTGGTATAAAAAAAGATTTTGAGATATGTCAAAGAAACAAATTCACATGGGTTATTATACAAAAGAAATAGTGAGATGAAGTTTCATGGTTACACTGATGATGATTGGGATAGAGATTGCAATGACAGAAAATCAGCCTCAAGAGGAACATTTTTCTTGGGTAAATATTGCGTGAGTTGGCATAGTAAGAAACAAAGTTCAGTAAATTTGATCACATATGAATTCAAATATGTTGTAGCTACTCAATATTGTACTCAAATTTTGTGGATGAAAGTTTATCTAGAAGATTTGAAAGTAAAAGTTTCTAAACCATTGAAGATAATTTATGATAATCAGAGTGAAATTGATCTATCTAAGAATCCTATCCAACATTAAAGATCAAAACACATTGATATAAAGTTTCACTTTATAAAAGATAAAGTTTTTTCTGGATATATTTTGTTGGAATACATTTTAAAAAAGTATCAGATTGCACTACTAGAAAGTAAAGATATAGCCACGGACCTATAACCACAGTTTTATTGGTCTGTGTCTATATCTTCCTAATTACCACGGTTTAATTTAATAACCGTGGAAATACCGTGTGTTTTCCTATTTGGTATCGGGGTCCCCCGATTCACCTCTCGCGCTCCTCCGACTTCTTCTCCTCCCTTCACCTCCCGACGAGTTCTCCTCCCCGACCTCGCCTGACCGTACCACCCTCCTCCCCGACCTCGCCTGACCGCGACGCCCTACTCCCCTGATGAATTCTCTTCCCCGACGTTTTCTCCTCACCGCGGTGCCCTCCTCCCCCGATGACTTCTCCTTCCCGACCTCTCCTCCCCATCCTCTCCTCACCTCGGCTCCCTCCTCTCTGACGAACTCTCTCACCGTGACGCCCTCCTCTCGACGACCTCTCTCACAGCGGCAACCTCCTCCCCAGAGACCTCTCTCACCGTGACGCCCTCCTCTCTGACGACCTGTCACCGCGGCACCCTCCTCTCCTAGGTATTGTATTTTTATTTATTATTTTTTAGCCTCAATGAAATTCCTCATTTATGAATGCATATGGGGGTTCAGAGGGTCTCAAGAGTCTCTGGGGTGCATGAGAGGAAGACATGGCATATAGCCAAGAGGTTGTAGTGTCATCGACTAACAGTTTGTAAACCACCAATTTTTTGGTGGAATTCCAGTATCTATATATAGATAATGGAGGCCCTTCAACAAGAAGATGAGAGCCACTATCCAGGAATTCAGTCTTTTTTTTTGTTTTATAATTGGTGTTTTTTCCATTTTTTCCATTTCATTATTTAATACCCCTCACCTAATTTTTCTCCCCAAATTACACAACAACACCTTCATTATACTATCCCTCTCCTACCTCTCCTTCCATAGATAAGATCTATATATCCCTAGTGTATTGAATTTTCATCTATCGAATTTTTTTCTTCTGGTAAATGTATGACTCCCCTTTTCTCATATCTCGTTTTTTTATGAGGGGTGTGTTTTATAAGATTTACCCAGTTTTTCTAGTTTTCAAGTAATTTCTCTACTACTTCTATATATTCTATTATTATCCAAATCAAAGGCATGTATTTGTAATTTAATCCTTATCATACATGAGGTAGTTGGTCCCAAAGTGTTTCCCATAGTAAAATTAATTTTCATTAAGTGCTTATGAGGCCACATTAATTGGTTTCAATTTGTATCCTTAATTATCATTATAAACTTTGAACTAAGTTTATGTTATGTTATAAATCAATTGAAAATAATTTTCTTACTATGAATGAATGGTTAGGGTAATGGGAACCATATACTGTGATTATTCCATTAAATATAACTTTGGAATTGGAAATTTGGGATAGGTTTGTGTTTTGACTTTTGGAAGGTAAAACATAGTAAGTAGAATTGGAATTTTTTTTACTATTAATAATGTGTTTTAAAGTTGAATCTAGTTTCAAAAGGGTTATTTGGATTGAAAATAAAATTATTAAATGTTATTGACTAATGGAATTGATGGTATTTATTATTAAACCTAAGCTGAACATGGCCCTTGGGTGGGCACTGAGATATACTATTAAATTCCGAGTGAACACATCCCCCATGTGGGCACAGGTCCTTGGTGATGGGTATATTACCAATAAGTGTTAGTTTGGACTACAGAAATGTATATTACCATTGGGAGTTTATTAGGCTGTATTGGTCTCTAAAACACACTTAGAGACATCCAACATTGTCTATAGTAAGTGGGTCTAGCCTAAAGTATCACCATGGATCCCATGATCAGTTTTATTTTAGTTATTTATTATTCTAGTTATGATAATAACTTATATATTCAACCATTATATGAACTTATTGTTTCAGCCTAGATTTTATAGGAATGCCATTTGTGGTGGCCTACTAAGTTGTAAACACACCCTACTTGGTTCATCATTTGGTACCATAGTGGATTTCATCATTTCATATAGGGATATGGGAAATAACGTGATGACTGGTGTAGGAATTTATGTTAGGATGGAGTTAAGGAATTGGTATCAAAATAGAGCTCCAATCACTTTTTTGAGTCATGTAGTTTGCTATCCATTTTGTACTCTTTTTTACCTTTTTCATGTGTATAGTGGAATGTTTTCATTTGACTACCTTATTCCATTATTTTTAATATTTCATGAATTATGTTTTTTGATGATAAATTTTATGGAAGTTATCCTATGATGTTATGTGATATATGTTTTTTCATTTATCTACTTCTATTTTTCACTCAGTTATTAGGGTTATAGTCTCTGTAAGGACTCCTATCAAACCCTATTTTCTAGTTGGTTGCCTCTGGTATACAGGTAGGTGTGCTTGATTTCTTGTATCATACAATTTTTTTGGTAACTATTAAATGGTTTTAGGTAGTAGTATATTACATTCCTTCTTAGTTTCTATCCCCTAAAAGGAATTTTCTCTTTTCCTTTATCATGATATCTCATTTTCAATTGCAGTCCCTAAAAAATCATCATCTTATTTTTTATATAGTGTGTATATCCCAAAAACCCTATACATTAATTCCCTTAAAATTTATAATAATTAATCAATAAGAATAGGGAATAAGGAGGTTCCTTTTTTTGTCTTGGATACAATATTCAGGATGAGTACTTCCTCTTAACCCAGGTCATTCTTTTCTTCAATTGTAGAAATGTATGATTTACTTGGACAATAATATATATTATTATTCTAATGTTTTTTATTATATTCCTTTTTACGTAGAACATATTATATGTGTGGAATGGACTTTTCTACTTCATTATTCTAAATATTTAAGTTTCTTGTTGTAGATACCTTCTCATAATTTTTACCTTCATCTAATGAATCTAATTTTTCCAATATATTTATAATAAAAAAAATACCATTCATTTTTTTCATTCATATTTAGAAATTCCATGATCTTAGGCACCCGTTGTGAGCTTCTGTATTTTAAATTTATCAACAGATCTCATATTTTATCCCTTACTTAATTTCTTATTTGAAATTTATTTTAAAACTGCTAAAGAACTAGTCTTCATTCTGTAATGATATTAAATAACATGATCTCATGAACTCCTCACATAATTCTTCTTAAAAATAATTTTATATATCTATAAACATGGCCTTATGAATCTATTGTATGTGTATCATTTTTTCTACATGGATTCATGTATCCAAATACACATATGTGGACATTCACATGTGTTTCAGTGCATTCAACTATATATATTTACCTACACATGAAAAACTCTTATGTGGAAATTCATATACATAGTAGCATGTTTGGTTACACCGATTAATCTACTTAGGAAATCCCCTCTAGAAATTCAGCTAAACTGGATATTCAGTTATACTACATAATCACCATCAATATAGACACATCTCATATCCTCTTCAAATGACTTCCAATCTTTCTTATCCACTTACAGAACATCAGTTGGATTCTTGTGGAGATATATATTCACTCATAATTGATCCTTATATTCCTTAAAGATCACTAGAATTTTATGCTAGGATATATGTCATTTAATAAATATCCTTTCTAACTCTTTATTAATAGAGAATCCTCCCTCATGTTGGTTTTGTGTTCATTAATTATGGTCGATCCTTATATACATAGAAGATATATACTATTCATTCATCATTTAGTATTATTATAGTCCTTGAATTTTGTATTCTAAATTATTTTTCTCAATGACCTCATCATTGTTTTAGATTATTGTTCACTCCTCGTCGCATGTCATAAAAATTTAACAATATTCCAACAAATATTAGATATGATTTTCCATATATTATTAAACTTCTCCACTCGATTAATTTATGGTGTATCCTCATAAATAATTCTCTATGGATTAAGTTAGTGACTCAATAATCTTAGAAAATTTCATATGATTCCTTCTCATGAATCCTAAAAAATCCTCTAATAATCATTATTAACACATTAAAGTAATATTGAATCTATTGACAATAGATGCAATTCTATATTTGGGAAGTTTCTTTTTCAAAGTAAATTCTTATGTTTATTTTTTCATAAATTTCATCATTAACTATGATCACTAAGATCCAAACTCATTAATTTATCAAACTATTAATAATTCTATTATTATCTGAGAACTCTAGGACTTAATTCTAAAATACCACAACCAAGATTCTCTTATTTTTCATAGATTCAAACTGAATTAGGAAGTTAGAAATGAAAATGGTAATATCTATATTATCTATAATTTGAATGCATTAAATAATAATTTACATATATAAGAAAGGAAAACTCTAAACTCATACTATAAATCTAGTGTAATTCCTACACCATTGCACATAGTATAAATCTATCTCTCTATCACCGACATCAACTATCACTGTAGCTCAGTCTCCCATCCTGTTTCTCATCATTGTTCCCAAAACATTCAAGGTTTAAAAAAATTAAAATCAAGTCACAGTAAGGTTTTAATATCCTATATGATTCTTATAAATTAACAATAAAATTTTAGCACACAATTTAAGGTAAATGTAGGCAAAATAGTCAAGGCATTTATGCATCCCACAATAGAAATGAGCTTGTTTGTGCCCAAAATATTTGTATTCAACAAATAAACTTTTTTATTTCTTAATTAAATTATTATTTTTCTATTTGTTGTTTTTATACATGAAGAGACCTATAGGCTATATCTATTTATATCTAGGAACTAATTTCAAAATTCATAAAGAATTATTTATGTGTTCATATAGTTTCAATAAAGACTATAAATTATTATCATTCCTACTTCACTATTCAAAGAATATTTTGTCTTTAAGTTGTTTACTGATTTCTCAATATGTATGTAATTCAACACAATAACAAAAAAACAAGAAATAAAATATAAAAATATTTCCATTAAATCAATAGTAAACATTGAGGATTCATTCATTATAAGTGAGTATATTGTTAATTTTTGTATCTAAATGTATTAAATTGAAGGGGGGTTCATTGTTTCTTACATTAATGTGGTTTGAGAAAAGACCATGTGATATATTTTTCATAAATATTGTGTAGTGTTTTGAGACTAATCTGGGTGTAGTATCAGAAGATTTCACACATGAGAATTTAGTGATTAAGTGAGGCTAAAACATCAGGAGAAGAAATAATATTTTCCTGATCATGGTTTCCCTTACCCAATTGATCATACACAAGTGATTAAAATTATTAAGAAAAGTCTACATAAAAGGTTTTTTTCTGTTGAATGTATTTGAAGTTGTACATTAGCAAATCAAATATAGAAATCCCATTAAGGAAGATCATGAAATCATCATATAATTGATCAAGATAAGAAGAATGGCCTTGTGAATAGGGGGACCAGTTATTGAAGAGGCACAACACTGGGGGTTATAACCATTCAACTGTTTTGGGTCTAATTAAAGGAGGAAAAAGAGTTGAATCACTGGGGGTATAATTAGGATCAAATGGAGTATTAACTAATGGGGGTATAACCTGTTGATTCATAAACCATTACAATTAATAATAAGATTATAATGGATAATCTATAACTAAGGTATGTATAATTAGTTTTAGCAACGGGTAAGTGTTAGTATTGAACAATATAAAAATATTTTTTGTTATATTTTATTTAATTTTTTCATTTCATATTGGGTCCACTCATCTTAATAGGTGATAGAGGTCCAAAATCAGAAGGGGGCAGGGTGGCAGGGGGGCAGGGGGCAGGGGGCAGGAGGCTGGGTCAGGGATAGGGGGGAGGGTGGAGGGGGGCAGGGGGCAGGGGGCAGGTATGCAGGGTAGGGGGTCAGGGGCAGGGGGGAGGGTGGAGGGGGGCAGGGGGTAGGGGGCAAGGTGTGGGTGGAGGGGGGTAGGGGGAGGGGGGCAGGGGGTAGGGGGTAGGGGGCAGGGGGCAGGGGGCAGGTCTGCAGGGCAGGGGGGCAGGGGGTAGGGGGCAGGTTTGCAGGGTAGGGGGCAGGGGGCAGGGGGCAGGGGGGAGGGTGGAGGGGTCAAGGGGCCTAGGTTAAGAACAATGTTTAATCTCTATTTTTCGCATTTAAGTGCTGATGAAAGTTTACTTTATTCCCATATTTTGGTGATTTTTGATTTTTGAATAGGCAATTGAAGGTTATGTTTGAAAAATAAAGAGGTTTATTAATGATCATGTTATTTAGTATTGGGATGTACATATCAATCTGAATATTATTTGTTCATTGTTGGTTATGGATTCATGTATCATTTATCATGTACAATTGACACACTAATCACATATACATAAGAAGTTGTTATATCTCATTTTTTCCCACTGTTTTCTTATAAGTGGTTTCTTATGATGAGGTCGGTTCTATCCACCACCATCTATGACAATGAGTTCAACACCGGATTTGAGTAAGGTTTATTCTGTTTTTATTCTTTGTACCAATTTTAATTAGGGCATTTGTGATTTTTGGGTTCCTTATATTTTTGCAGTGCGTTTTAGATTTCGTTGAGGTGGATTCGAGTCACTGTTGACGAAGGCTTACATGTGTATGCATAGGTAGGCATATACATATATAAGTTCCCCCTTTATATATATTCACTCATGGCAGTATGAATATATATATTGGGGCTAGGTGTGCTTATATATGGATATTAAAAATGCATACATGTGTAAGTGTAAAGGAGTATATGCAAGTATAAACATATATTTAAGGACCCCCTTGTGTGTATTTGGCCATGAAAATATGTACATAGGGGCTAGGTTCCCTTATATATATGTGAAGTTGCATATGCGTGCAAGCGGAAAAAAGGAAGATTCGAGTTTTCGTCGTCAAAAGAAAACGTGCCTTGAGGTTGAGGTAGGGTCCCTCTCCTAGCCTCTTTAATTAAAGAATGTTTAAATTACATTTAGTTTCCTTCTTAATTCTGCATGTTTATATTAAATTGAAATTCTTGAATAGGTGTTAGTTAATATAATTGTTTGGTTTGATAAATAAGTCATGGTTTTGTAATAAAAACCCTCCAATGGAGGTGCGCTGTCTGCGAAAACTCACAGTGGTATACCTTTCTTCTCATTATTGCATTGATGTTTTCCTTATACTTGATGTCGTTGTTAATCATAAAGCACACATCGTACTTGACCCTTTTTATATCCCTGTAGAGGGTTTCCCTCTTTTTATTAAAACGGTTGTTTGAACCAAGACACCCTTTAAGTGCCATTAGACTTTTAAGATGGAATTTCCCATAATGACCAAGTCACCGCTAAGTGAATAACATGATTTGGATGGAATGGCTTGTACATGGTTTTAGTATGGTTTTAGTATGGTCAAACATATCCCTTAAATTCACATAAATTCTCTAAAATTTTTTCCACAAAGAGATTTAGGAATCTTCTATTCATTGTTATTCCTTCGACTATGGACTGCAACATGATCATGATTCCACTATTTTATAAATCATTTAAATGAAACATTACATCCATGAGTTTTACCATGACATGGTGAAAAAATACTATCCATTTTCTATCCACTATGAGCATGGTCCATATCCTCCATGGGGTGGTCTTCCTCTCTTTTTTGACACTATTTCTCAGTCCCACATTAGACTTTAGTGAAGACACCCACTATTTCATCACTCAATATGATACATATACTACTTTTGAATTTCCCTGAAGTGGTAGCCACTTTCTTTGATTTTCCTTTATGATAATTTGAAGATATTGTTCTTTGTTCTTTCTAGAAGTTGAAATATACGTCATCTTGCACATCTAATTCCATTTTAGCTTGAGTATCATCAAATTCTTCTTCAAGTTCATCAGTTATACCCCTTGATAGATATTCATTACAAAGAAAAACAGTAGTGCCAGCATGAGATTTCTCTTCCATATCAGCCCAGGAACTCTTCACTTGCAACTTGTTAGGAGAAACAGAAATACAAGAATCTCTATAATGGGGGGATGATCCAAGAACAAGATAATCAAAGCCTCTAGCAATCAAACACATAGAAGATGTCTGTTGAGCAATAATAGACCTATCGTTAGCAGGAACTTGATCCTTTAGGGATAAAACAGGGACATGCCCTGAATTTTCAACTGCTTGATGTTGAACCTGAACCTCAATTGTTTAGTTGGTCCCACATTTTTAGTGTATAACTTAAATCCACTTCTACCAATACACACACATAATGACCAAAAATTTCATTTTTAGTGGAATAGTTCATCCTGTTTGGAATGAAAATCATGAATGCGATATCATATAAGATTTCCTAGTGCCATAATACCCAATTAAGTCTATGAATCTTAAACTAGATCTGTGCACAAGTTTCTTGTCATTAGAAATAAATTGTAGCTTCCAGTCATAAACCCGCAAGGTACCGGGTCTTAGGTTGAGCGATCCAATTCTCTAGGATCGTCCTTTCAGATATGTTGAGGGAAACTGAAAGTCGAAAAATCCTCGATCAAATGATACACATTTACCTTCTTCTTCTACGTCTTTTTTCCTGGGGTTCGACATGCATCAATTTTGAAATCACTTCTTTACTTTTTCCCTGGCTAGAAGATGCTGCCCCGCGGATGTCGCTGGACCGAGCCAACACGTCGCAGTCATGCCGCGGTCACGCCGCAGTCATGCCGCGGTCACGTCGTGATTTGGCCCTACTCCAGGACGACACCCTACGACAGTTTGTAGTGATAGTATTCCATGAGTCTTTTGATCAATGTTGAGACTGACTAATCACAATTTCTGCCGGTGGGGCGACAACCGGAATGTTGCCCTGCCTCCTCTCGCTCCCTTCACTCCTGGCTAGAAGATGTTGCCCCGCTGATGTCATTGGACCAGGCCAACATGCCGCGGTCACGCCGTTGTCACGCCACGGTCACGCCGCAGTCACGCTGTGGTCACGCCGTGATTTGGCCCTGCTCCAGGATGACACCATGTGGCGGTTCATAGTGATAGTATTCCATGAGTCTTGTGATCAATGTTGAGACTGACTAATCACAATTTCTGCCGGTGGGGCGATGACCGGAATTTTACCCCACCTCCTCTCGCTCCTGGCTGGAAGATGCTGCCCCACAGATGTCACTGGACCGGGCCAACACGCCGCGGTCACGCCGCGGTCACGCCACGGTCACGCCGTGGTCACACCGCGGTCACGTTGTGATTTGGCCTTGCTCCAGGATGACACCCTACGACAGTTCGCAGTGATAATATTCCATTAGTTTTGTGATCAATGTTGAGACTGACTAATCACAATTTCTGCCGGCGGGGCGACGACCGGAATGTTGCCCTGCCTCCTCCCACTCTCAAAGATTTGAAGACTTGACCAAAGAAGCTTTCCTTCCTCTGGAATACCACTAGTCTGTGGATTAAGATTTTAATTTTTTTATTTTTTTATTTTCTATTGAAATTTGAAATCTAAAATAACTTATGATTTGAAACGTTGAATTCTCAATGGCACACCCCTCTCCCACCTGTTTTCCCATACAATGGCACACACCATTTTTTCAATGCATTGTAACATACCATTTTCAATACATCCCTTCAAATTACAATACAAATACTTATTAATTTATTAAATAATTTATTAATTTTAATAAGAATAAATAAAGCATTATATAAGTCTCCACTTTACTCTATACCATGGATCAATTGGTGTGTTATTTGGATATCGTTTTTTGTTATTTCATAGATTGTAATTGAATTTTCATTGCCTCTTAGTAAAAATGATTTTTTTTACATCCATCTAGTTAATAAAAGATGGTTTATGATTGTAGAATGCTAAGAGAGGTGAACCAATACCCAAGACACCTCTTAAGAGAGGTCTTGGAGTTTATTTATAGGGAAATATAAAGATGACAAAACACTCACGTCCGATGTGGGACACAGACTCCAACAATCCCTCTCAATCAAGGTGTACCTAGCTTGAATGCCTAATTAAAGAAAACAAAGTAAAGAAAAACAAAGAAAATACACTTTAGTACTCCCCCTCAAGCTGGACATATCCAGCTTGATTATAAAACAAGACAAAAAAAAAAGAAATCATCAGCGATCATAGCTCCCCCTCGAGATGAAAATGATGGATGATAGAATATGTCACTAAAATAGCTGAATTACATCAGTGGTGTGGAAATTCGTTGAGGCGCAACAGAGGAACTGCATAGGCAGGGCCAGCCGACGGGGCGTCAGGAAAACCGCACATGCAGGGCCGGTCGATAGAGCGTCGGGAAAGCCGCACGAGCGAGGCCAGTCGACGAAGCACCAAGAAATCCGCATAGGCGGGGCCGGTAGTCGGGGTGCTGAGAAAGTTGCATAGGTGGGGCTAGTCAACGGGACATCGGGAAAGCCGCACAGGCGAGGCACCGGGAAAGCTGCACTGGGAGAAGTCGGTGATGGGAGGTCGAGTGAAAGGGTGAAGGGGCGTAGGCACACAAGGAGGTGTTGCGATTGACATAGGAGGGGCCTAGATGCACCGTCTTTCTGGAGGGAGGGAGAGGAGGGAGGCGACGTCTACCTGCAGGGAGGAGGCGGCTGGAGATTCCTTTACGATTGGGGTGTTTCCCATAGGATAAGGGTGTGTATGAGGTAAATGTGCAAGGAGGAGTGGCCACCGGCTGGAGGGGTGGTGCACAGGAGGTCCGTCACGCAGGGGCAGAGGATGCTCACGATGGGAGAAGGGCCTCTAGGGGTGTTGGTTGCACTCACGATGGTAGGAGGGTGCCGATGGGAGTGGATGCCTCTCATGACGGTAGGAGGGCCTCTATGGGCAGAGGTCACACTCATGAAGGGAGGAGGGCTCTACTGGGGGCGGAGTCTGCTCGCGATGGTGGCCAAGGGATTACGGCCGCCGCCCCCCTTGGGGGTGAATGAACCCTAGATCAATTTAGAGAAACGAGACTAAGGGTTCTTTTATCAAACCCCATTTGATACCATGTATAATGATAATAGAGGTGAACCAGTACCCAAGATACCTCTTAAGGGAGGCCTTGGAGCTTATTTATAGAAAAATATAAAGATGACAAAACACTCATGTCTGATGTGGAACACCGACTCCAATAATGAAAATAAATTGTTTAAATTTTAATGATATATATCTTTAAAAATATATTATTTTAATAATAACTGATATAACCATGGTTTGATAATTGAATCTTTAATGAGTGCTTTATCTAGTTCCATGTTCAGTCCACTTCTGAAAAAATTAGACAAATGAGCAAACTAAACTATCCTCAGCTACATTTCACAACACTTAATGAAAAGTACATTCTAATTCTAAAAAAATAGTTACATATATCTTTCTAGAGAATATTACTTAAATGAGTGATAAAAATACACCTTTTGAATAGTGTTAGGACTCTTGCCTAACAATGGTACTGATTAGGTAGGAAGAAGAGAACAAAAATATGGCAGAAGTTGTTATATCTAGTAGAAGTAATTTGAACAGAGTTAACAACAAACTAAGAAGAAAAAATGAAAAATAAAATGAAGAGGGAAGAGAAGAACTTCTCATAGAAATACCACTTCTCAAAGGGCCTCCCAGACCTCCCAAGGATCGGCTCCTAGCCACGCCGTTATTTAATACCCCAACCCAACAACCATCCACCCCTACCTACTATTACCAACCCCTAGTAACTAATAAAAGTAAAAGACAATGTTTCCCTTAGGACATCCCACCAGCCACACCCACATAAGGACATCCCTGCCAAGCACAACTGACAGCCACACATCCACACTCCTAGCATTTCCACCCTTACAAAAAACCCACCTAGTCCTCAAGGTGAATATCCAGAAACCGCTAACAGAAATCGTTGCCTGGTTGATTTCACATGCTTCAAAGAGTCTCAACTCATGAGAAAACTTCATGTTCATCAAGTAAACCATTGTTTCTGCCATCACCAACATCATCTTCACCACCACCATTGAATTAATTTCCAGACTAGGAGAGCATGGCCGACATGTTTCTTTGCTATTACAGTCAACGTATTTGAAGTACTAGTGGCACTAGAAACCAATTCTTATTTGTTATTTTCCTCTAAAAGTAATAAATGGATAAGTTTAGGCTTTCCATCGTCGTTGATACCAAGAGCAGTGATAACCCCAACACCTATAACCATGGGAAACATTGGTTTTCACTCTTCATTCCAAACATCATATTGTCTCATTTCATCTTTAAGACGGTTGTTGGATATAACTGCAATATCCTTCTCTCCCTCCATAATAGCATTATCTGGAACATGTAGGAGCTCCTTTCGGTGCAGTGCTTCTTGAACCTTTATGTCCTTTCATCCACCAACATCCCGTGTAAAACCAAACAGTTTCAGCATAGATAGCCCAACTGTAATGGCATCCCAACTATAGCCTTTATTCACCATTACAAAAACCAATTGTTGCTCATCCATAGTCTATTTGTCCCACCTAAGAAAACCTTCCAGTACTCTGACAAGATTCTGATGCGTTGCTACTTTGAAAAACTCCAACATATGTACAGCAGGGGGTGTCCATGGTTGTCTGTCCAGGGGGGTGTCTGTCCAGGGTGGGGGGTGTCTGTTCGGGGGGGGGGGGGGGTCTGTCTAGGGGAGGGGGGGTGTACAGGGTTGTCTGTCCAGGGGGGTTTTTATCCGGGGGGTCTGTCCAGGGGAGGGGGTGTCTAGGGTTGTCTGTCTATCCAGGGGGGGTGTCTGTCCTGGGTGGGGGGGTGTCTGTACAGGGGGAGGGGGGTGGGGGTGTGTCCAGGGGGGGTGACAGACAGGGGGGACTGGCAGGGGGTGGGGAACCAGGGGAAAAAGGTAGGGGGACTGGCAGGGGGCAGAGCCAGATGGAAAATAGGGGGGGGAGACATGTAGGGTGGTGTGGAAGGTAGGGGGACTAGCAGGGGGCAAGGGGACTGGCAGGGGGAAGGGGGGACTGACAGGGGGGACTGGCAGGGGGACTATCAGGGGGCAGGGGGACTAGCAGGGGACTGGCATGGGGACTAGCAGGGGGTAGGGGGTGGCGGGGGGACTACCAGGGGCAGGGGGGGACTAGCAAGGGGTGGCCGGGGGCAGGGGGGACTAGCAGGGGGGACTGGCAGGGGGACTAGCAGGGGGCAGGGGGGGACTGGCAGGGGGGACTAGCAGGGGGTAGGGGGACTAGCAGGGGGCAGGGGGGACTGGAAGGGGGGACTGGTAGGGGGTGGCAGGGGGCAGGGTGGCTGGCAGGGGACTAGCAGGGGCAGAGGGGACTGGCAGGGGGCGGCAGGGGGGACTAGCAGGGGGCAGGGGAGACGAGCAGGGGGTGGAAGGGGGCAGGGGGGACTGGCAGGGGGACTAGCAGGGGGCAGGGGGGGACTGGCAGGGGGGGTGGCAGGGGGTAGGGGGACTAATAGGGGGCAGGGGGGACTGGCAGGGGGTGGCAGGGGGACTTGCAGGGGGCAGGGGGGGACTGGCAGGGGTGGCAGGGGGGACTAGCAGGGGGCAGGGGGGACTAGCATGGGGCAAGGGGGACTGGCAGGGGGCAGGGGGGACTGGCAGTGGGACTCATAGGGGGCAGGGGGGGACTGGCAGGCCCTGCAGGCCTGCTGTGTTTTTTTATTGAACTTTGATCTATAGCCATGGTTTCTAACCATGGCTATAAGGCTTGTTTGTGTTTTACCTTCTTCCACGGTTTCAAACCGTGGCTATAATGATTTATCCACGGTTTTAAACCGTGGATATAGGGATTTAGCCATGGTTTGAACCGTGGCTATAGGCTTTAGCCACGGTTTTAAACCGTGGCTATAGGAGTTGGCCTATAGCCACGCCAATACCAGCCACGGTTCATTGAACCGTAGCTATAACCTATAGCCACAGTTTGAAACCGTGGCTATAGCCTAAATTTCCCGTAATGTTGATGATATCTTTACAAAAGCAATGCAGAAAGAAAGGTTTGTGGAATTGTGGCTACAACTTCATGTCCAGCCTCCTCCCATGACTTCTTAAAACCTCATAAGGAAGAAACCCCCAATGTGCTTTAGATTATGTTAACAAATGGGGAGAGAAAGTAACAACTTTGTACCTTATACTTGTAAGAAGTTTTTACTTAACATTCTTTTATGAATCTAAAGCTTTGGTTATCATAAAATGGGGGAGTGAAAAAGAAAAGTGAGAGAAAAACAAAAGTGATAGAGAAAAAGATAAAAGTGATGGAGAGTTTATCTTTACATGACCACAAAATTTGATTTCCTCTGAGGGGTGGAATTCCTTCAAAAATCTTACTTTATCTAATAGTGTGGTGTCATGAGACTCTCTTTTTATAAAGACTATGTTTTGATAAAAGTAAAAAAAATTGAGTTGTGAAAAAAATTCTAAGAGTTGGAAAAGTTGTTAGTGAGGGTTGTCAAAAAATTCAAAGGGGTGGATTGAAGAACCTTTGTGATGTTTTGTTTTAAAAAAGTTTTGTATTTGTTAACAACTAACCTTTTGTAAAATAATATTTTTGTTATTCATGAATCAGACCCAGTCCATCATAATGAGATAATCAGATTAATGAAATCTATTTCATATCATCAGATTCATATACATCAGATTCAGATAATTGGATCCAAAATAACCAGTGGTAGAAATTGTTGTTTTCTGGAAGTTTATCTTTGTTGTAATTAAAGAAATAAAGAAATTGCTGAGTGAAGAAGTTGTTTTTTGCTAAAGTGTTTTGAAAGAAGATTGTGAAGTGAGGAGTTAGAAAGTTTTCATACTTTCTAAATCCAATTAGATGATGATTTGTTGATCAATAAGTTTTCACAAATCATGAAAATTTTCATGATAAAATATTTTTAAGAAACAGTGATGAAGTTTGAAGAAATTCAAAATTGCATATTGAAGAATTCCATCGTAATGAGAATTTCATCGTAATGAAGAAATCCATCAAAGGCAGAATGTTTCAGAAAATCGGATCCAGAAGTCAGAATGTGTGAAGCTAATGAAGTTTGAAGAATTCCAAAGTTAAAGTATGGAGATTCCATCATAATGGGATTTCCATCGTAATGATATTTCCATCGGAATGAGAATTTTCATTGTAATGTTAAATTCATTGTAATGGGATTTCCATCATAATGGGAATTCCATCATAATGAGATGAGGAGGAAACAAAATCACACCGAGCTGATTATTAAGAAGACTCAAAAATAAAATTTCAGATGTTTTATGAAGATTTGAGGAGGTTAAACTTAAATTAAATTTTGCATAAATCTCAGATAAATCTAAAGAGGTTTTAAGAATTAAAAGTTGAAGTTTAAACGCAAGAGATTTTTGGAGATTTTAAAATTTGAAGAAGAAGGGAATGTTTTCAAGTTTCCTTCTTTTGCTTTCTGAGTCACCTATAAATACTTTCTTAGGACCATTCATTCATTTGTAACTTTCACACAAGCAAAAAAGGTGGAGTGTTGAATAAATCAAGTGAGCGTCATTGTCAGCCAGAGATCTTGTGAGGAGAATCAGATAGCTGAATGTTTGTTTACCGGATTGAGAAAGATCGTATTGAGAAGATATTATTCAATCAATCAGATTAAGTCAATCAGACTGAAGAAGGTCATATTGAGCATTTGAGCAGAGTTTGAGTTTTGAAAATTGAGAATGAGTTCATCGTATTGAGAGAATCAGATTCAGATTCATCATATTGAGAGAACCAGATTCAGACTCATCGTATTGAGACAATCAAATTCAGACTGATTGTATTAAGAGAATCAGGATCCAGACTCATCAAATTGAGAAAATCAGATCTAGCCAAATTGGATTGAGGATTCAGACTGATCAATTGTGGAGAAATTTCAACAAAGTATTTATTCTTTTTCTTGACTCAATTGTTTTATAATAAAACCTTGTAAATTTATGGATTTCAATATAATCATTCCTATCAGGAGATATAAGATATCTAACGGGAGTTGGCACAAGTTGTATTCACTTCTTCATAATAGTGTAATTTCATAGACCTACGGAAGTGGCTATGATAAGGATGTAGATTGTCACACTAAGGAAGAACCTTGTAAATCTTGTGTGCTCTAATTGCTTTCCTAATTTTTCATGCATGATTATTTACTAAAAGTTGATAAGGAAATAAATCTTAACAGGTTGTAGGGGTTAAGTTTCTAAAAGTTTTTTAAACTTAAAAAAAGTGAACAGCTGATCCCCCCTTCTCAGTTATTATTTGATCCTTTGGAACTCCAGACATCATGTCTTACATCTATGGATAACACCAATATATTTTCCTTTCTTTAGAATTTACAAATATTATAATCATTTTGGCCAAGTCTGTCAATTAGATAATTAATAAAAATCAATCACATGACACGTGTGCATGTGGTCCCACCCCACCTTTATGGTGGGTCTTATCCAGTCATCCAGCTGTACTAACTTCTGATCTTTGTGAATTTCCCACAATTGAACATGAAAATTTCCATTTTCCTACAACAATCGACACCTGACTACAAACCTTTGGTGACCTTACAAGATAAGTTCACATAACATCTAATAACTTTTACATATCCACTCCTTTATCACAAAACCATGCAAGTAATGACCCTTACATTCTATCATTAGAAGTCTTCAACACAAGTTGTAACTTCTATTAAATGCACCTGTT